>JANPWX010000449.1:6400125-6493740 GCA_024734555.1 Trochalopteron elliotii | reverse complement strand
CCCGGCCCTCGCCTCTGTCCCGGAGCTTTCCGCGGCCGGCACCGCAGGTCACCGCCGCGCCATCTCCCTGGGTCCTGCACGCCGCCGTCGGAACCGGGGTCGCGGGAGCCGCTGGCGGAGCCGGGGCTGTCGGCGGGAAGGGTTCGTGCACGGTCTCCCTGGGGAGCTGGGAGTGCGGCGGTGCCTAGTGTGGCCGAGGGGCTTCTGATGGGTGGATAACCCAGGGACCTCGGCGGGGTGGCTGCACGCATGTCGCGGGAGCACGGGGAGGCTGCTGCCTGGATGTCCGGGGTAGGTAAGGAGCGCCGCTGCGCAGCTGTCCCGGGGAAGGGTTCGCTGGATGCTGTTCGGTGGAGTCACAGGGCTTTGCTGCATGGATTTCCCCGGCATCTGCCGCGGAGGGTGTTGCTGCATGGATGTGCTGGAGCGATAAGGGGGTTTGCTACATGGATTTCGTGGGGAAACCTAAAGGACGTTTTGCTGAATGGATTTCTGGAGGTTTTGCTCGGTGAGTATCAGAGAGAGCTGGGGAAAGGTTTGCAGAGTGGTTATCCCGGGGATCGAAGGCGGATCTGCTGCATGTGTGCCTTGGAGAGAGCGAGGGAAGGGTTTGGCAGAGATGAGGGTATTTGGTGGCTGCTCTCGCACGTGCTTTGTGAAAGATAAATATAAGAAGCTTCCTGAAGAAGCACCTTGTGCAAAGTATATACAACTGATAGCAGAAGAGTCTCGTCCCATCTTCAAAACGGGTTGTAAAATCTGTTCGATGTCTCAAATTGCTGTTCAGCATCTGACAATCAAGTGCAAAATGCTCTCTTCTGCATACAGCCAAGCACTTATTTCTGCTTTCTAGTTAGCTGCAACAAGCGAGCTGTAATAACCAGATTCTTCCTGCTGTATAAAACAGGAATTCTTTTTTTCTCTTGGGCTTAACAAGTGCTGTAGTGGTTTTCTATCCAAAGTAGAGCTGGTACCTTGCTGCCTTGCAGATTTTGCTTCACAATGATATTTAAATCTATTCACTGCCTTGTCTTTAGGGGTGCACTTCAGATGCCTGCTAAATAAGCTGGCAGGATTAGAATGACTGGCCAGGTTTCAGTGTCCCTAAGTAAATCTGCCCACCTGGTGACAATTTACTATGGTAGTAAAGTCTGAGCTTGTGTCCAGTCCTGTGGCTAAGCAGGCGCTGGGATTTTGCTGCCCATGGCACAGCAGTGCAAAGGGAAGTCCTGCTGATGTGTCTCTTGGGGCTGGGAGGTGATGTTGTGTGTTTTCATGGGTTGTGTCCATGTGTGCTGTGTCCCACCAAGTTACATAGTGCTCCAGCCTGACTGCAGCCCTGGGGACTTCTTCTTATGGCAGCTGCTGTCAGTGGTGGAATGGTTGCCTGGAGAGAGTTTGGCCAAGATTTCTACTACACTTTGCTGCGGTTAATACCTGATTGGTTTCTGAACTGGGTGTGTGATACACCTACACAAGATGATGGAGTACCTTCTGCTGCCCAGCTGGTCACAATGTTGGAGTAGATACCCTCTCCAAGTACTGTGATCTAATTTGAGATGGCTACATGTGCAGTTTTGATTTTTGTCAAACATTTATTTCATTTTTTCTGAAGACAGAATACCATGTACCTTCCAACCTGGCAGGGTCCTGATGCTAGGCACCCACCTGAAACGAGAAGTTACGTTCAAGTACTGCGAAGATGAACGTTTTTATCATGCAAGTTCCACTTCATTATTCAGCATTCTGAGGACAAATATTAATGGTAGCACTTGTGTTTCCTATTCCTGCTCCAAAGAGCCCACAGTCAAAGGAATGCAGACCTTGTTTTTGCCAACGCTGACAAGCGAGCAGGGATATTACTTTCTACAGATCTTGGCAGCCCTTTTGGAATTCCTCAGCGTGGAGGCACATGCAGCGGGGGTACAGATGGAGATCCTCCTGTGGAGAAGCAGCTTGAGACCCTGGCTGGGCCCTGCAGCATATGGCAGCTTTGTACACCATGCACAGCCAACACAGGCAGCCACCAACATCCAGCCAACAGCTCAGCTGCTTGTCCACGGTTGTGGTCCCTCCTTGAGGCTACTAGCATGCTACAGAATCACAGAATGTGTAGGTTGGAAGAGACCTTCAAAATCATCGAGTCCAACCCACCTCTTTATGCCTCTCTGATGAAGAAGATTCCTACCTTTATCCATGTACAGGAGAGGAGTATTCCTAATTTTGACTGAAGCTGGATCTCAGTGACCATTCAAATATTTCTTTTACTATTCTGTATATACCTCGGTGTTGTCTTCCACCGAGTGCCAAAGCATCATTGTTTTCACAATACAGAAAATCTTTTTTGGTACCAGGGAGATTGCCTTGTTTGTATTGGTTACATACAGTGAGATGGAAGAATGTGTTGGCAAGAAATCAGTTTTGATACTGGTGACACAGCATGTAAAGTTAAACAGTTTTGTTGCAAATACGTGTTTGACATCAACTGTTTTACTTTCTGGCAAAAGTCTAAATATGTGATGCTGGGCGACCACTGAACCTTTCTCCCTTTATATTATCGTGAATATATTTTCTCAAATTAGCTGAGATTTGCTGCATTGTTCTGTGGTTTTCTGAACTCCTACTTCATCGTCTGCTTGGCTGTCAAAACGAAGCTGAATGATCACGTGCTTGATCACACCACAGAGCCAGAATAGGGGCAGAAAATGTCTGGGGCTTTTCTCATGTATTTAAGGTGACCATTTAGACTTATATCCTGGAAATATTTCTTTGCCTATTCTTGGCATGCAAAATAATTTGCACTGCTAACCTACCTCACAGTCTGTGGGAGGTTCTCTCTGTTAAATGCTTGTAAGGCACTCAAGACACTCTGCTAAAAGGTGACATTGAAGTGCACTGTTTTAGTTAATGCTTTTGGAAAATTCTGGGCTAATTTCCCTCCTTTACTGGACTCACTGGAGTCACTATGTGTGACTGACCTACAGAGAAGTTCTGTATTGACTGTTAGCTTAGTAACCAATACCAGTAAATTGATGCGACTCTGAAGTGGATTCAAGTAGCATGAGTAAAGGTGATTATAGTGATAGAGCTTATCTCTACAAATTTGTCAAAACAAACTGCAGCAGACATGTCTTTTATGCCAATGTAACTGTGTCAGCAGCAGCAGCTGGGTCATTTAACCATATTTATAGGTTCCCGGTGTTTCACTTCTCTCTTTTCAAAGGGGATAGATTCCAACCAACTCTGAATATTTTACACAAAACAATATGTGGTAGCACAAGGAGTCTCTCTCAGGATTTTTGCTACCTCCTTGAAGATTTCAAGTAACTGCTTAAAATGTTTTGGAGGCTCAGCAATTTTTAAAATTTACACCTACAAAGTGTGAAAAATTGTAGCATTCATGGTTTGAGACTTGAAATCTGGCAATTCTATCACCATAAATACGTGTTTCTTTGTGATTCTGATCACAAATGCAGCAACAGTTTAGTGGCAGGGAAAAGGGAGTTATAGTGTTCCTCAACAGTGTATTAAATTGATAAATTCAAGTAAATTAAAGGCATTGGAAGAGTAGTGATACATAATCTTCATCCCTTGTTTTACTCTGAAAAGATGAATCAAGTATGTATTTGTCATATTTTATGATACCTTGATCTCATGCCAATATGTGTATTTTTTTTAACATAAATCTCCTTAAGCAGAGATTTCTTCTTCCTGCAGGACTGTCCTGTTTGCTATGGTCCTGGCTGAGGATCTGCTGGGTTGTTTCTAAAATCACACTTGGTAATTCTGGAAATTTCAGACACATAGGAACACTTCTGGCGCTGTTTAGTGAAGTGATGAACAATTCCTATCATCCTGCAGACATATCCTGTAGCTATTTTGTCTCTGATGAGGACTGAAAAAGCCCCTACTTAAGGAAATCACCCGCGAAGTGGGTCGTTAGGTTAAAATCACATTGGTAACTTGTGCTGGCTTATGGTAACTTACTCTTGTGATGTGCCTCCTGGTGCTGCTTTAATTACAAACTAGTGTTAGCAATCCTTAATTTCTGTGTCCATGAGAGAAACTGAAAATTATGCAGAGAACAATGTGTTCTGGTTCTTGAGTTTCCTATTCCTGGGATTTTTGTTTGCCCTCCTGGTGGCAGTAGGAAAGAGAGGGGCATGATAGATCATGTGGGATCTAATAACCACAAATAACAAATTATTGCCTCTACTTAATGTTGCTTGAAGTTTGGATGTGGAATGGAGGAATCTCCTCTCTCTGTCACCTGTAAACTGCTCCTGAGAAAGTCTTGTGTACAGAAACTGGGGCAGAATTTTATCCATGTATTAACCTTCCTGCTTTGTGGCAGGCTTGAAAAGAAAAGCACTGGGCCTCAACAAGACCACCACAAACAGAGTCACTGGTCTGAGCAGTGCCCTGACTGACCGTAGGACCCACAAGCAACATATTTGATGTTCTCCTCCTCTATGATGTTTTTACTAATCTTTCACATTCCATCTTGTGATGTAGGTGAGTGCAATCTTTTGAAGACATCCATATCAGTGCTTCCAAAATTTTGTATCCTTCGGGAAGTAGTTGGTGAGGCATGTTTTGCTCTTAGCTTCTTTTATCCATTTTTCTTTCTACTCTGAGATGGCCTTCAGTCTTTGCTGTGCTCTCTAGCAGCTGCTGTTCCATGATGATGTGGTTTTGGTTCCACTGTGTTGATAGCTCTTTTCTCTTGTGCCCCTGCAATTGTTTTCTTCACAATTACCCATCCAAAAATGGCTTTCTTTCTAGGAAGGTCCTTGTAAGTAAAAGTATTCTGCCAGCATAAACAAAAGCACATAGTTTTGTCACCTGCTCTGCCTTTATGGTAAATAGTCTCTCTGTGGGACGTACATTTCTGCTGCTTGAGCCAGCAGTTCAAATGCAGTCATCTTCTCACCCTGTTTATGAGGGCTCAAGAATGTTATAGGTCAGCACAGGTCCATTTCTTGCATTAACAAAGTATAAGAGTTTATTGTTATTTTTGGTACTTTTTGACAACCCTAGTCTGTAAGTCTAACAAATACTGGATTATAGTATGTAGGAAAATATAATCTATTGCCTCTCACAAGTGGCCGAGTGATACAGGGGTAAGAGCGATGCTCAGTTGTCCTGGAAAATTAACTGCTATATGCTGAGGGTTGTTTTGATTCTTTGATTGTCAGGCAGTTAGCTGAACTTTGCCTCCCAGTTTTTGGTAAGGATTTGTTGTCTGTGCTTTGGTTCATATCTAGCTAAACCAGGAGTGTGTGCCACAGATATATTTTGTTGCTCAGACAAAACGGGCAGAGTTTGCATGGGTGAAATCCCTCACAGTTATTAACTTAAATACGTTTAGAGAGTAGGATTTGTTAAAATCAGATTTCCTTTCATTAGGAAAATAAAGCAGTGAAAGGGAGAGCTTAGCCACTTGAAAGCAATCCTCAGCTCGAGGCACTGGCACATCTGAGGGTTGTCCCTGTCACCCAGTGAAATGACCCAGGCAGGTGTCCCAGCCTTGACCCATTTCTGGAGTGAGCCTGTAAATCAGGAGCCTGAAATCCTTCAGTGTCTGAGGAAGCTTTAACAGGGTTATCTGCACATTGCTGAGGAGGCATTTCTGCTGTGTTTACCTGTCACTCAGGAACTAAATAAATTTTTCAACTGTTTTGTGTGAGTCTCTTAAACAGACATCAAATAACATTGATTTCTCATCCTAAGCTCAAACCACTGCAAGGAGATAGTTTTTCCCTGTGTTACTGAGCACATACATTTTTCTGTTCACTGTCCTTTGCTCAGATAGCAAGGAGAGGATTGATGATGATTAACTCCATTTTCTTGGTCATCTTACTTTTCTTTTACAGTCAGTGAAGGAAGACTTAAAACAAGATGAACTGTGCCCTAAATTGTGCTTTTCTCTCTGACAGCTATAAAAGGAGCACAGGGCAAACAGCTCAGGTGTGTGAGTCAGAGGCTGGGGGAGAGGATCTTCCTGTGTGTGTCTGACCATGGCATGGGTCAGGCAGCACAGCCTGGCAGTGTGGGCAGTGTCTTCCCGGGGATCACTGTGCACAGTCCCTGTCTGAGCCCACCTGCTCTGACCTCCGGCGCATCTGCAAGAGCTGCAGCAGGGTGTCCACTCACTGCATGGATTTTTAACTTCTCTAGATACTTGAAAATATTATAAACACTCTGTTTGCATTGCTTAAGTAACTTGTCATCACAAAATAAATAGTAAGTACCATTAATTTTTTTCGTACATTCTTTATTTAATTCACGCTCTGCCATTCTCTTTAAAAACACAATATAGTAAAGTGACACACATAAAGTGCAGGAACAGTTCCAGGTTTTTGGATCTTATCATGTGTTATCTTTTCCACGGTGGAAATCAATATTGTAACTGGGCAATATATTAATTTATATAAATTTCATATAGTACCATCATCCACTTCAACTGCGAGGCAAAATTAGTTGAACACTGGCATCCAGGAATAGATTTTTCCTCCAGCTGATGACTAGTGAGATACTTGTGCAAGTTTTACTGTAATCCATAGGGGTTCTGATTCCTGAGGAGAGACAGCATATTTTCAGTGGTGGTTTGCAAGCTTTCTGTCCTCACCATGGTGGGCTGATCTGCTCATAAACCACCTACCGTCACAGTTTACAAAACAGTGTGTCAGATTGTAGGTCTGATCGATATCTGGTATAAATTCATTCTTTTCCAGTCCACAGGCCTATGACTTTTTATACCAGATGAGAAACTGGCCAAATACTACCACCAGTTCAACAACTGAAAATGCAAAACTTTTTTGTTTCTGTTAAAAAGTCAAGATAGGCACAACCAGAAATGCAGAAAGTATGAAGTTAAACCTGAATCGGAGGCGAGGAGGCAGAAGCTCAAGCTTTTGAATGTGAGTAAGACAGAAATAACTCTAGTTTGTCCTGACTGACACAAGATTATCATCTTTGCATCTGGCACACTGTAAACATTCATTATAGATACTGATTTTATGATACATTTCACATGGGTGTGACTCAGCCAGCAAGTATGAGAAGTTCTGTCTGTGTTGACCTTTCTAATATTTACGTGAAAAAATAGGAGGTAATGATGTGGGACACATGTTGAGAAATGCTTCTCTGTGTTCCATGCTTAGATAATTGGTCAGCATCTCCTTTTCCTCCCAAACATCTGCTCTCACTACAGCTGTTCAGGATATATCTCCTCTTCCCCACATTGCCATCCTTGCACATAATAAAAGCAATAAAAATGAGGCTAGCAGGCAACTGGATCCAACTTAACAAAAAGTGAATTTATCCTCTCCCTTCTCAAAATGAATCAGTTCAAGTTGTCGTGATGGTCACTTATTTTCTCTTCCCAAGCTCTGTACATAGCAAAATAAAAATAAAACACCCCTTTCTGTCTGTAATCAATGTCTCTGTGTAATGTGTTTATTTGCATACAGCTGACCTGACTCACTTGAGTGCTGTGAAAATTTTCCTTTTCTCATCAGTGATCTTTTTATGTTTTGAGGCTGGTTTTTTTTCTGTTAAGATTTGTTTAGTAGCTGTGCTAAGAGTTTGCCCAGAGAGGCTGTGGAATCTCATCCTTGGAGGTAACACAGACCTGCACTGGAGGTGGCCCACAGTGGCCTACTTGAATGGATCTTGCTGTCAGCAGGTTCAGAGAGGCAGGATAACAGACCTGCTGGGATCCCCTCTGACCAGGATTATCTCTGCCAGTTATTTGAGCTCTTACTAAACTTGCTGTAGTCTAGACTTCACTTTGGTCTTCAGACATTTGCGTCAAGACTAGAATCTTGTTGGCACAGGTGCTGTTCAGCACTGCTAATCCAGGCATGAAAAAAAAATGCTGTAATTGCCATAGATTTTAAAATAACTGCAGGTTTTTTTCCAGTGGCTTTCTTTTCAGACCTGAAGATCTCTTTGAAAACGTAACCAAACTTTCACTGCGTTTGCAGGAGCTGAGATGCTCCAGTTTTTACCCCCGCAAAAGCCACCTGCCCAGTAATGAGTAAATTGCAGTAAATTTCCCACTGGGCGTTGGTGCTTTATATAAACTCCTAAAATCTGTCTGTTGTGTGACATATGTGGCTAGTCTTCTGTAGCATGTTACACTGCATTGTTACACAGATCTCTTTTTGTCTTTGTGTTTGCAGGTATGCTACTTTTAAAACCTCTAACAGCTTTTCAGATTTGCTAGCAGTAAGACAAAGAGATTCATTAATTCACTAGAACAATTTACCTTATTTATTTATTTTAAAAAACTATTAAAAATGGGCATCTCTTTTATTAGTAATCTTTTATTGTGCAGTTATAGTCCAATTGGAGACAGCTAAATGTTCCCAGATTTAATTTAGCAGTCTTGAGAAAGTTATTTTTTGATAAAATAGGGAGGAGGGGATAATTTTTAAAGGTGAATTGAAATTGCACGGTTGAGTTTATAACGATTGCTGCACAACAGCTGTAACTGAGTGACAAAACAAACAAGCGTGCTCTACATTGATAAAGAGAGAACCAAAAAAGTGGCACAATAACAGATGGACTGCCGTGAGTAAAGGAAATGCAGTTGTCACAAGTGAGTAAAATTCATAAGAGTTCAGTTTCTCTGAGGGGAGCACCCTGTGCACCTGCCCAAACAAAATGTATCCCACATCCAGCACATACACTGGCAGAAGAATCAGTTGTTCCTACTGTCCTGACATATTTGTCCTGGTAGTCAGTGGTTATTTTTGGTATGAAGGAAGAGAGTTATGCTTTGAGATTAGCTGACAACAGAGACTTCAGGGCTGTCAGAGGTTCACCTGTTTGTGGGCTCTCAATGGTGGCCAGGGCCGTGTAAGGTACTACTGCATCCTTGGATAGTCTCCTGTCAGGGTCTCAGGAAGAGTTTGACCCTGGTTCTTTTGTTCAGCAGTTATTCTGAAAAGTATTTGAGCTAAAAAAGGCAACAGTCACCCGTCTGGTGGAGGGTCTGTGAGAGGAGAGGTCGTGCACCTTGGCAGTAGGCTGCACAACCGGTTCAAGACAGCCCTCCAGGGTTAGGGCCAGGACTACTCAGTCCTGCTTCTGGCTGCAGGAGGAAGACTGAATGCATCGTGGTGAATACATTTGCGTTCAGGAAAATGTGTGGTTTTGTCTCCTGTGGGTACTTTTGAAAATTTCTACTGCTGGGGAAAACGGTGGTATTTATTTACTCAGTGTTTTTATTGTAGTGTTCAACCTCACTGACTGGAAATCCATATTCCCTTGTTAGCTACTGGCATTTTAATGTCTTCCTTGTGCTTTTTCTTTTATTTCCTGCAGTGTTCTCTGTCTTTGAGTGTCTCCTTTTTCTCATTCTCTTCCTAGTTCTGTGCTAACAGTTGTCCTGCCTCTCCCTATTTTATTTTTCTCATACATAATCAGGAATGGAAAAAATGTCATTGTTGACTACTCAGGGACAAGTATATATTAGTAGGGAAGGCAAATGCTCTCCTCTCTAAAGATTTGTTTAAAAGGGTAGCCTAATGTAGCATGTAAGGTCAGGTGGGTAGAATCCAAACCTTAATTTGTGGTAGATGTCAGGTCTGACACAGAAACGTATGAAGCATTTGAAGTTTAAACCAGCGCCTGGATATTTGATAAATTTAAAGTACAATAAATTACTAAGGGACAGAAAAGTGGTTGAGTACCAGCTCTAGGTGTTTATTTCATGTGTGCAGGGTACCTCAAGTATCTGTATAGACAATAATTTTCAGCTTTTCTTTACACTGGCTTTCTGATAATTCTCCTGCTTTTCTTACCATGTGGTATTTTCCCCCTCCAGGCTTGCTGAGGGCAATAACTTAGCCTTTTTCTCATGGTCTGAAATTGGAGTCTGGCTGTGACCAGTCTGTATGCATGCAGTTATTGTTCTGAATCTCACCTGTGATTTCATTTTGTTTCTCTTTCCAATCAGAAAATGAAGAGTTTGGCCCAAAGACGCCAGTCTGCACCATCTTTGATCTTTGTCAAAGCACTCAGCAGATCTAGATCGGCCTCAAGGTGAGTCAGTGAGTTTTGCTGGCTGTACTGTTTGGCAGTTTCTCAGCCCAAAACCTGAAATGTTTTTGAACATTTCCACACCATTGTCCACACCAGGTTGTTGGACACAATTCAGGCTCCTCGGTAGCTGCACAGCTATAAAGCCTGCTGAAAGACATGAGAGAGCCAGCCCAGGCACTGGGCTGAGCTCCTAGAGGGGGTTTCCCCAGTGCTGCCACACAGAGCTGTTGATATCTGACTGGGTGGGCAGGGCTGCTCTGCAATTTGTAACCAGGCGTGCGACATTTGGGCTGCTCAGCTGTGAACAGTTTGTGACTGGCTGCAGAGACAGCATGGGCAGAAGAAGATGAATGCTTGTTGTCTTGGACACTTCCACAATGTCAGGTGTAACTCAGGATTGTTCATTGTAGAATTGCACAATTTAATTTAAGCTAAGATTCTTTCATCATTGCCTGCTGCATGGTAGAGGCTCTCCAGGGCTCTTGGAAGCACCTGCTGATTTCGGACAGTGCTGTGGACTGGTGATCACAGCCTTCCCCTGTCCAGCATTAGCACTTGTGGGGCTGGATGTGTGGGTGTTAAGCATTCAGCCTTTTTTGTCCTTGTCTTCTGCCAGAATCAGCCATCCTCCCTGCCTCCCTCTCCTTCCTCCAATGTAAAGCTGCCATAGAAATGGAAGTTTCTCTGGATCTAGTTCCTGGTCCAGCCCCAGCCCTGACCTGCCATTTGAACTGCTGTGCATACATAACTTTTTTTTCCCTGCACTACAGTCCATTAGACTTTAAACTTACAAAACGTGTTTATCAAGAAGTAAACCATCTGGTAGGCTGTTAATGCTTCCAGCTGTGTATTGCTCTTTATGAAGAAATGTTATTGAGGGAAATAAAAGTATGGCTTTGTAAGGATTTTTTCCTACTCTGTGGTGTGTTAAGTAATCAGTACGTGAGGTTTGGAAAGTTTTTTGTCTTTGATCTAGTTAATACCTGGTTTGACATCATGCAGAATTCCACAGTATTTCAGAAACTTGTGAAAGTATTTTGTGAAAAAATCAGAGTTGCAAAATAGGAAAGTCAAAATTAACTTACCTGCTGGTATTCAGACATGAATATTTTTCTTCAATTCTGATTTTTCAATTTACTTTATTGCCTGCTCCATAAGTATCAGAAATCAGAAATAGCTGGAGAGACACTGAGTGGAATACACACGACATTTTCAGCTAAGAATTTCATGCTTTTTTAAGTGTCTCGCTTGTATAGCCCAGATCAGAATGATTTCCAAATCTAGTGTGTGAAAGGATTCTTTTGTAAGGCCAGTTGGCAGAAACTGTCTGGGGGAGAGGACCGAAGAGGGGAATGCGTTTCCTTGTTCTGCAATGCTTGTCCTACGCAAGAAATGATGCTGTTTTCAAAACTAATGGATGCTGCCTCAGTCATGTCTGTCCTCTGCCTGTGGCATGCAAAATTTAGCTGCTTCTGTTGTTTTGAGCTCAACTCTGTGGCCTTTATGAGAGGTATTGGGTGAAGTCTGAGGATGCTGAAGTCAGAGCAGGTGATTTTGTAGCTTCAGAGTCTTCCAGTTTAGAGGGTGACACTTTGGATGGTGTTTGTTATTGTTCACAGGAGCAGCAATTCTCACCTGTGCCTGACTTCCTTGTTTGGCTGTGCAAAGCACATTCCTCTTCATCACCAAACTGATGGATGAGTTGATCTTTCCACTTGGTTTGTTGTGTAAATGCTTAACTCTGGTGAAGTGCTTTCTCTGAAGGAGAGCTGAAGAGCAGCAAAATGACTTCTCATGTTTTCTAATCTCCTCCAAATGTTTTACCTCAGACCTGTCTCTGCTCTTAGTTCTTATAGACACAGCCAGTCTGCAAAATCTATTATTCTTCTCTGGCAGTGAACCTTAATACTGGGACTCCATAACACTTACTTGTTAATGGTTGATTAATGAGTTGTAGATAATAAAGCTCCTATCTGAAGTTAACAAACATCTGTGAGGGATTTATTTGAATACTCTCACCTCAGCAGCTGGCTCACCTCAGTATTTGTTGAAATTAATGAACAAGTGCAAAGTTTAAAAGGGCAGGAAATACTTAGAAGCCAAGTCAGTTTGTATTTTTTATACCACTTTATATGTCAGGTGTCCCTGGTTTATATACAGGGCATTTTCATAAAACGTAGTGGCACTTTGGACAGACTTACTCTGGGGCATTTTAAAGTTTATTAATGCTGTTTATTCAAAGAAACCATGGTGACATCTGGAGATGGCTATTTAGCTTTCAGAGAACTAAGGTTTTCGATAGTAGTGTTAACTTAGCTGTGATGACACAAGGATGTGAGCAAGACAAGATGATCGAGCTGGAAAAACCAGATGCTTGTTTGTGCCATTGTCCTCTTATCCAGTCCTGAAAGAGAAGCAAGTCTTGGGTGCTTAAAAGCTTGTAGTCTTTTTCTCTAGCTATATCATTTGTTTTAATGAACATTCAGCTTTTTTTTACAAATCTCGCCTTACCTTGTCAATCATATAGAAGGAGTTACATGATATTTGGCCTATAGAAGAATTCTGGAATGGCTGTATGGCATGGTGGTGCACAGAAGGGAAACTCTGCTGTAGTCCATGCCTCACTTGACTTGTACCTGCAGGCAGAAGAGAAACTTAGTAAATAGTATAGATATTATAGTGGAATTTGTGCCAAGAGATGAAAATACGTAGACCACCATTGCTGCCTGGTTTTGTTTCTCTTCCTTTTATTTCTGTCCAGCTTCTTTTTTCATCACAAAATTGTGGTGAATAGCCAGGTAAAGACTGTTCCATATCATCAGATGTACTCTTTGGAAGTACTTTGAGCAAGGTTATTGTAGAAATACATTGGAGAAGTAAGCTTTTGGCATTTTTCTTGGCTCATTTTCAGGTGCGGAAAAAATAAATTTGATTGCTAACTCCATTAATGTGTATGAAATCAGCAAAGGATTTGGGCTACTTATATTTGTTACCGGACTTGTTCCGCAGTTGTAATTTTCCTCTTACTTTTTCTTGGTGTCTTTTAGTGAAACCTGCACAACTTAATGACACAGTTCAGTGCAATACAAATTTCATGCTTGAAACAGAAATGTCTGAGGCCTGGGTTTAAAGCATCAGGTATTGTCATCTCAAATAATTGATACAGAATAATAAAGGCTTGTTTCAAGTCAAATTTTCAGCTTTTGTTCTGCCGTCCCTCAAATCAGTTTTCACATCTGACAAAACCCAAGTTTTTGCTCTGCCTTGGTGGTCTTCTGCTTGCATCTCTAATATTTCACAGGGACAGCCAAACTCTGTGCTGCAGTCACCAGCAGCTTCCTCTTTTCTATTGCACACCTCAACAGATCTTTGAAAGTGATATTTTTACATGCTGAAACCAAGTAATATAATCTCACAATTTCTGAGTCTGGAAGACTATTTATAGATCTGTGTGTCTACACATTAAAGGTGTTAAAATACTGAAAATGTAACAACTTTTTTTTACAGTATGAAGAGTGTTTATGATGTTATTTTGGTATAAGCTGGAAGCACAGGCTGTTTAAAAAAAAATCCCAAAGGATATTTTTTAGAAAGTTTTATTAATAAACCCCTAAAGAACCTGAAAAAGAAGTTCCTAAAATGTTACCCCTACCTAATTTTGTTGTGTGGCTTTTATGGCTGAAGAAATGGAAGGTAAAAACTGAAGATTTCACAAGTTTCTCACAAGTTTCCAAGGTGTTTTCTCCCCTTTTTTGCATAGAAGTAATGTTATGCCATTCACAGAGAGGCTGTTTTTCCTTCTTCCAGTGCACAGTGATTCTGGCATGTCATCTTCCTGGGGTCCTGTGCCAAAGGCTAAATATCCCAGATAACGAAGATCATATGTGTAATCTAGTAATACATTCCACTTGGCACGAGTCAAATACAGACTGTTCCCAGAGTC
The DNA here is from genome assembly GCA_024734555.1 of Trochalopteron elliotii. Lineage (NCBI taxonomy): Eukaryota > Metazoa > Chordata > Aves > Passeriformes > Leiothrichidae > Trochalopteron > Trochalopteron elliotii. Next base: position 6,479,741 of record JANPWX010000449.1, on the reverse strand, counting down.
CTGGACATTGTGTTTTCAGGGTTTTAGTCAGAAGATATGTGGATGATCCAAGCTATGTGACTAGAAGAGGACAAAAATAGGGACTTTTAATAAATGTAAATTGCCAGAAGGCCTTAACTGTGTCTCTTTCACAGGGAAGATGAGTAGTTGGCGTTTCAGGCAAAACTGATGGCATGGAGGAAGGGGATAAAAGTACATTACAAGTAACTAGCATGTTAGATAGGTATTTCAGCTGTGATAATTTTCAGCTCGTTCTGCACTCATATCCATGCTAGTGAATAATTTTGCTTCACAATGTGATCTCTATGAGGTGTGTTTGGCTGGTGAGGCGATGGCAAGGGAGCACAGGCCCTTGGGCCGCGTGCCACAGCCGTTTTTACCTGCTGGCTCAGGACAAGGCCCTGATGCAGAGGCTCTCCTGCCTGCTCTCCTGCCTGCCCATGAGGAGGTGGGTGCTGCTCCCAGCCCACAGGCACCATGGCAGCATCTGCTGGAGTGTGGACTGTGGATGGCACCTCCCTGGCAGAGGCCGCCCCTGCCAGGCAGAGGAGTGGCACCCTGGGCCAGGGCCGCCATGGCCTGGTCAGCCGATGGTGTCACTGCTGGTGGGGACGTGGCTTAGGGTCAGCCCTGGGGTGGCACGGGCAGGCAGTGCCTTGCCCTGGAGTTTGCAGGGCTGTGAGGGGCAAAGGCCGTGCTGTGTGTGTGTGCACCGCCTTCCAGATGTGTCTTCCACATGTGGTCAGTGAGAGTTTGCCTCCGGAGCAGCTACACGCCGCTGGTGGGGAGAGTGGGAGTCGGCATGGGCAGGTATCAGCCCAGCTGGCTCCAGCTAGTCATCAAAAAAGAGGGAAAATCCTGTTCCTAGAGACTTAGTCGCCAAAGCAAATGAAGGCTTCTTTGCTTCTGGGTCTAATTCGTAGATCAGATTTTTTTCTGAAATTTTTTATTTCATGAAAACGTTTTGATGTTTTAACATTTTATGCTTAATCAGAATGGGCAGAAATCTCTGTATGAGAACCGCCCTGGATTTGTCCCCTCAATATGTCATGTTTCCCTGTGTAAGGTAAGCACAAATGAATTTGTAGGAAAATAGTAATTTCTTTAACTGCTATTTTGTATTTAATGCTCTTCCTTTTTGATGGAATTACAGATAATTAAAACAACTTGTGATGATATTCTACAAGTTGTCAGTTTCTAGTATATCTAATTTGTGCTTGATTAAGGCTAATTATAACACTGGATTATTGCTTCCTTAAACCATGTGTTTGAACACAAAAGTTACTTTTACATAATATAATAGCTGAGGATAAAATTTTATTAACTGTTAACAAGGTGAACTTTCTGAGGCCTCAGATGGCCTTTTAACTCAGAGATTGACAATCCTGCCCCTCTGCTGTGTTTTTTCTGCTTTGTTTTGTGTGAGTGTATGCGTGTATATGTTTGTTTTTGACAAAACCCCTCAGTTCTTCATTTACGACCTACAAACTGGCTTTTAGTGATGTTTGTACATCTGGAGATCGAAATGAGCTGCGGCTTTTGGAGATATGCTGCTTTTTTATTAAAAGGAAAGGACTAGAGGTAAAAAGAAGGAAGGCTTGGAAGCAGGGCGTTGGAGGGATTGCAGTTTAAATAAGGGATTAATTTTACAATAAATGACTAATAGTTTAACACCAGTGCCTTAAGCCGATTCCCTTTTGGAAGGAGTTGTGGCAGTATGAAGGCAGTGAGGGGCAGTGCTCATCAGGACAGTTGCAGGGCTCTGCTTGTCCAGATGTCTCAGTGTCCACATGTGCTTTTGGCTGCAGCCCATTTAAAGAACTTTTTGGATTAGGCCTTGAGGTCTGGCAGAATGCAGCTGTTGTCCAGCCATTGTGTATTGCTGATTTTAGACAATAAAATCTCTGCCAAGTGATAGTCTGGCCAAGCAGTTTGGGCACCAGCATACCTGAGGAAATCGCAGACCAACTTGCTCAGTCTGCTTTGTGATAATTTATCTTGTGTAAACAAGCAGAAAGGCTCTAATGATGTGCAGGCTGATGTGCAGCCTCTGGTGCTCTCACCTCTGACAAGGGTCAGTGTTAAATGTCCATTGGACTCTCCTCCGGGCTGATACCGCGTTGCTTCTTCTGGTCCAGCTGCATCCTCTTGGTGCACAAAGCTGCTGGTACAAGGCTTTAATCACATTGTGGGAGTAACAGTCTGTATTTAGGTATCTTCTGTGCCCATTCTTTAGTGTTTGTGTACTGGGGGCCAAATCCAATAAAGGATAATAAGCCTCAAGAGCAAGACTCTAAACCCATGACAGAAAGACGTCATCTCAGAGGCTTCCTGACCTCTCAAGTGCCACTGTTCTTTAGACACTGTCCTGCTGACCAGAGAGCTTACCAAACACCTGGAGTTTTGCTTTTGCATAACTATTGGCAGCACTGAACAGGTAATTATCATCATAAGACATGGAGTTGTAGGTGATCCTCTAACAGCTTTTTTCCCCAGTTCAGATCACTAGTGGAGTAGGAACCTCTGACTAACCTGCCTGAGTAGCTATGTGAAAAACTCGTTGAATAAGTATGTGGGCAGTTAGTTATGGGAGAACAAACAGGTGCATGTGGCTCCATGCATGTTCATAAGGAATCTGGGTCATTATGCTTGCCATAGCTGGCAGCAGCAGGCATATCAAGTAATCTCTTCACTGTAATAGGATAATTCCTGTGCTGTAGTACAAGTACCAAAATATAATTCAAAGCCCTGGAGGCAAAGCAAAGCCAGATTTGTTCCTGTTACAGCTGGACAGGTGAAGTGACAGTCCTGTCTTCAATGTTGGCACCCATGTTGGTCATCCCTCTTAGAGAAGTGGTCCTTACAAACTGAAGCCAATACAGGGGCTGAGCAGATCCTCTTTTCATGTCTGTGGTGGAGCTTTGTGGAGCTCACCCCACTGTGTCCCACAGTTCATAGAATCATAGGATGGCTTGTGTTGGAAGAGACCTTGTAGATCATCGAGTTCTAAGCTCCCTACCACGGACCAGGGACACCTTCCACTAGACCAGGTTGCTCAGGGTCCCATCCAACCTGGCCTTGAACACTTCCAGTGATGGGGTATCCACAACTTCTCTGGACAACCTGTGCCAGTGCCTAACCACAATCACAGTATAGAATTCTTCCTAAGATCTAATCTAAAACTACCTATCTGAATTGCTTCTTCAGTAATGGGAAAACCAGAGCCTAAAGGGGAGGGACCATTGAGCAGTGAAACTTTGGGAGACCATGAGCAGCCTCACTGGTATTACCCAATAACTGAGTGGGGTGACTGACAGGCAGTAAACCCAGGCAATCAACTAGATAAGGGCATTTCCCTGTTGAAAGGAATTTGCCTTACTCTTACATCTACAACCTGTGTGACATATACCTGGAGATGTTAGGGTCAGCAGAAACAGGTAGACTCACTGACAGCCATTCATGATGGTCCAGAAGGGATTTCTAAAGATGTCCACACCGGTCTTTTTACCTCATGTGCCCATCAGCTTTAAATTAGCTGTTTCTGTAGAGATCTGCAAAATGTCCTAGCTATTTTTGGTAACCCAGAATTCCTGGCTGTTATATGACCTGTGCTGAATTCTTGTAATACACTTTACAAGAAGATATATGAAAACCCCTTTTGAATAAAAGGTCAGTTTTGTCCATGAGGTAAGTCAAAGTCAATGGAGTTGAGCCAGGCTTTTAAATGTTCCAGTTGTGGTTAAGTGGGATTAATTCTCCTAATTGCAATTACTGCTTCTTAAAAAAGTTAAGGTAGGACTAAAACCTTATCCCTTCAGCTGACTAAAATAATACTGGATCTCCTAGTGGGACTGAGATCCCAGAGTGCTCCTCTGTATGCCTCCTCAGAATGTGTAAGAAGAAGCTTGGTTGGTAGTAGCAAAGGTAGCATGTGCATCCAGGCTTCTTGTAGGCCATGAGAAGCTCCAAAAAGGCCAGACAACCATGGTGCAGAACTGCAGAACTGGGGTGTTAAGTTTTGGGCTTGTCTTTCCCTTCAGTTTATCCTACTTATTTTCCTTTTTTTTTTCTTTATTGTCTTTCTTTTTTTTCCCCCAAAGGTCACCCTTTTTTTTTTTTTTTTTTTTTTTTTTTTTTTTGTCTGAGCAATGAAATCTCTGTTTGGGTAGACAGTGCCTGGAATGGCAGTTCCCTGGTGCAACTGCAAAAAGAGAGTAACTCAAGATTTTGCTGCTATGTCAGTCAGTAAAAGTGAGTGGGAACTGCAGTGGTGAACAGAGGATTGATTCTTCCAAAGGTAAAAAAGCTTTATTGACTTTTGTCAATAAAGTGTGGATGTGTCCTGTCCCAAATGTCTCCCTTGCTCAGGGGGCCTTAGACCAAAACCCCTTGAACTTGCTGGCTGATTGGAGAACACTCACACTGCAAGAGCTTTTCAATAGGATTTAAATAACTTGCCCTAAATTGTTTTCTGGTGAAAATAGGCAAAATATGACCAAAACGTGTGGTGCTAGTTTATACCAATAGAGAATTTTTCCCTGGTGTTAGATTTTCAGAGAAACACCTTGCAGCTGTTTGTTGAAATAAAACAAAAAGCTTTGGAAGCAAACCAAACCACAAGCGTGTTTCCTGTCTCCAGCCTCCACGCTGTAGTGCATGCTTGCTCTGAAGAGAATATTGTCCTTTTGGCTATGTAAAAATTACTTAAGTGCAGCTTTGTTTACAGTTAACCTGCCAAGCTTCCATCCTGAAAAGTGTGAGGATTTTGTTTTAATGATGCATTTTACCCTACAGCTATGTGATATTTTACTGCCAGACTACAGAAAAGTAGTTTGTTATGTGCCTCAGCACCTGAAACATTTAGTGCAAACCACCTTATTCTTCATCATAATTTTTATTATGTTTCATAAGGTTTTGACATCATGCAGAGATACTACAAGACAATTTTTAGGATCCTATTACAATTTAAGTTGGAATATTTTTCTCAATATATATTGCATTAAAATGTGCACACTGAGTTTTAGAAGCAGAGGAGTGATATATCCAATTTCATAAATATAAGTTTTAGCCTCAATTTCTGTGCTAAAATATAAATTTGTCTTATTTATTTAAGTAAAACTTGCTCCCAGTCTCAGTTAATATACATCTTCCTTCCATTGTCCAGGCTTGTGCTTGCCTTGCCAGTGCTGGAGAGTGGGTTGCAGCACATTTTGGTCTGAAGTCCTTGTGACCATGTTGGGACTCACTGCTTTATCTTGGGTATAATTTTCTGAGGTGCAGCTGCTTGTCTGGGTAGAGTGAGGACAGCCCTGTGCTGGAGGCTGTGAACTGAGGCTGATATGTTCTCCAGGTCAGAGGACTCCCTATGAGATCCAGAGGCACAGTCCGTAAGGGAAAATGCAGGGGTGAGAGGTCACTGCCCCCTATTTGTTCAAATACATTACTTGTAAAAAAGAAGTTGCAACCAGTAAAGAGCACTTGTGAAGTAGAATCAGGCGTTGTAAAACTTAGCAACTAATGCTGTTTGAAAAACCAAGCAGATCTCAGTTGTTTCGTGGTACAAAAGCTACCGTACCCACAACGGTGATGGCCTAGGGGACTTTAAAGGAGTGCTGCAGAAATAGACTTGCTATTTCTGGAATGCTGCACTGTTTTCACAAAGTGCTGCTTCAACTGCATAAGATTTGCCAAAGATAACAGCATGCAAACATGCCCAGCATCCTCAGAACGAAGCTTGCTTGGCATAGCAGGGATCAATTGACAGCAGATTTTCAGAAATGGGTTTGCAGCCCATGTGATTAAGAGAGTTTTATGCTTGTTTATTAAAGTCCCTTCTATAAATAATCCATGTAAGTTTACAATTGCATACTGACTTTATGCTGGCCCACGTCTTACCTATCACCTTCTTGGAAAACACTCCTACCTTCAAGCTCATACTTTTTGTGCTTTATTTTGCCTTCCAAATATAATCGTTATTTATTACAGTAAATTACAAATGTAGATGAAGTGCATATTGAGAATCATGGTGATTTGAAGTGGGCAGATCCTGAGCGTGTGGGTGACTCGCCGAGGGCACTGGTTGTAGTTTGGAGGCAGTGATAGAAAGGAGCAGTTAGCACCTTTAAAAATGGAGAGGTTTTTATATCTCTATCTCTATATATATCTATAGCTATAAATATCTGTGCCTAAGTAGGGCTCTGAGCTGCAGATTGCTCCGTGTGGGTGAGCCTTGTCTGAGTTACCTTGTTCATGCCAATGGGAGCTGTGAATGCTTGTCCCTGAGACCAGCAGGGCTTTGTGTGGTGGTGCTGAACAGGCAGCGGAGATGGAGCAGGCTGGACTGAGCAAGTCATGGGAAATGGGCGTGTCTGTTGGCATCCCTGTTTTCAGCTCCTTACTCCATCTGTAGATAGTTTGTGCCAAGCCAGAAGCCATCACAAGGACATCTCTAGATAGCATTATTGAGGAGCACTGTGTTGTATCTCCCTGTTTCTTCCCTTTTCCATCTACAGTTGGTTTGAGGGAATGATCAAGAACTTACGCAGGGCTTTGTTTGTTCCTCAGCTGTTTTTCAAAGACAAAACCCCTTGCTGACAGATTCTGGAGGTAGGTCTGTGATTGGGTGTAGTGCAGTTGTAGGCTCGTTTCTCTTCATGGCTATTCTAGCCTGTGATTCTTCAAGCCATATGCTTTAATAAGCTGCCAGCATGATAGAAACTAAATTAATCAGGAGCATGAACAGGACTATCTCCATTATCCTGTGTTCAGGCCTGAACATGGGCAGTTGTTTTCAGTGTACAAGAAAAGCTCTTGCAGTTCGTTTTTCATTCTTCTCCTTTAGTGTACAGAACCCAATTATAAGTTTTGTGTGATTATTTTGGCAAAGTCTGGGATGATTTTGTCAAGTAGGCTAGAATACAGTTCAAGTCATATCCAGATTACCATTTATGATGAAATTCAATGTGTGTAGAAGTCCTGAAGCCTTAACATTGCCCCTTGGTGCACTATAAGGAATGCTACAAGGCTGAGTCAGTACTCACTGGTGAGTTGCAGATTTGGTTGAGTTTTTTGTTCCACCTTTGTTCCTACCTTATCTCATCTTATTTTGCGAGCTCTTGCACACCAAATTGGAGCTATTTGCTTTTGGTTAAAGAATTGTTCTCACTACCTTATTAAGTTAATTACCTTGAATGCAAAACACCCTCTAGCCACAGTATGGGTAATATGTCTGAGTGTTAATGGATTTCCAGCAGTAAACCATCTTGGCTTCCAAGCTCCAGTTAGCAAATCCTGCCTCATTAGCAAAAAAAACAAGGAAACCATCTATTAAGCTCCTATTGAAGCTCCTTCTCACAGGACTCTTTAGGAGCTTAAGGGTCAGAGTAGGAGGCACAGAAAAAAAGTGCAAGTATTGTTAACTGATCTCCAATATAAGCTTTATTAAGAAAGTGGAGGAACTTACCTTCTAGATCTTGCTTGCTTTTAGGGGTATCTCTGCTGGTCACAAATGACATTTTCCCTGACTGATAATCCATTTTGGCAAAAATCTGTAATGTGGGCTGAACTGTAGACATTTCTTATGGTGCAGATAGCTGCTGTTTTCACTAGCCTTGAAAGGATGTGAGCAGCTCCTGCTTCTCTCAGTGGGCTGCTCTAGCCCAAAGCTGTGATTCAGTGATGCTAAAGTAAATGCTTTACTGAGACATGCTGAAGTTGAAAGTTCACTGGCTTTATTATTCCTAAAAGATAAATTGCTTATTCTTTAGAGCCATCCAGAACTGACCTTTGAGATATACAAAGTAAGCCTGATGTCTCTGAGCACTGTAAGGAGGGTTAGCAGGTGCTCTGCTTGGAGGCCTCTCTAGCCTGTAGCCAAAACAAGGTTAGATTTATGCTGCAAGCTGCAAGCTCTATGCCTGTAGGCAGATCCTCTTTCTGTCTTCATAAATGACTTGGACACACAAGACACACTTGAAGGTACACTTACATCAGTTTGCTGATGACACCAAACTGGAACTGTTGACTCCCTGGGAGGAAGAGAGGCCTTGTAGAGGCAAATTAGGGACATGGGCAATCACCAGCTGCATGAAGTTTAACCAGGGCAAGCACTGGATTCTGCACCTGGGATGGGCCAACCATGGATGTACAGACTGCCTGGGGAGTGAGATGCTGGAAAGCAGCTCAGGGGAAATGAATCTGGGAGTCCTGCTCAGTGACAAGTTGAGTATGAGTCTGCAGTGCCTTGGCAGTCAGGAGGGCCAAGCATGTCCTGGGTTCCATCAAAAGCAGTGTGGGCAGCAGGTCAAGGAAAGGGATTCTCCCCCTCTACTCCACTCTGATGAGACCCCACCTGGAGTTCTGTGTACAGTTCTGAGGTCCCCAGCACAGAAAAGAACATGAATCTGTTGGAGCCAGGAGAGGAAAGCCATGAAGATTACTAGAAAGATGGAACACCTCCCCTAAGAGGAAAGGCTGACAGAACTGGAACTGTTCAGCCTGGAGAAGAGCTCTGTGAAGACCTTAGAGCAGCCTTCCAGTACCTAAAGGTGGACTGTAAGGTAGGTTTCCTTGAGGGGTGTTAAGATACCCCATGTCTGGAAAGATTCAAGGTCAGGTTGGTCAGGGCTCTGAGCAACCTGATGTAGATAAAGGTATCCCTGCTCTTTGCAGGGGTGTTGGACTAGATGACCTTTAAAAGTCCCTTCCCACTCAGGCTATTCTGTGACTCTGTGATTGAATGATTGTCATGGGTGCCTTCTACCTCAGGATATTCTATGTTTCTGTGATTGATTGTATGAAAACTGAAAAGAGCCTCTGGTCCTTACTTGAGCTTTGGCACCAGTGGAGGCATGCAGGATTTATACCTACAGTACATATTTGTGAAATGAGTGTAGGCCAAGTTGTTCACTGTAAGAGGAATTTGGAAAGGTATTACATACGTGTTTGACAGACCAAGTGCAGCCTCACACGTGGTTGGGCTGGTTCAGGTTTCAGCCTTTTGAATAGCTATCATTTCACTGCTCTGCTGATGAAAAGGTGATTTTCTCACCTACATCTTGGGAAGGACTTCAGAGGTTAAAAAGAGAAATGGCATTTTATTTCAATAGGTATCAGTTGTGCAGAGAGCACTGGTGCTGCATCTTAAGAGGAAATCGACTTTTGTGGCTGCAGAGACATCATCAGTGGAGAAAAGTTCTGGCAGAGAACAATTACCAAAACAATGGAGTGAGGTTTAGGATGGAGCATGAGCAGTCTGTGAGAGGGATGTCATATAGCTGATGTACCTGCAGAAGCTCATTCCAGCTTAGCTACCTTGGAACAGGTTGTTCCCCCTAAGGCATCTTAGAGCTTAATCTAAGCCTAAACCTTATCAGTGATAGGCTGAAGTCATCATCAGCTGAAATCAGGAGAAGCTTCCTGTTGGAATAAATGACGTTTGGATCTTGGGTTTAGTAACCACTTAGCATGGATTGTTAAGCTCTCCTTCAAAAAGTTTATTTTCTTTCATTGTTTTCACTATAAACAGAGAATAAAGCTGATGTCTCCATTAACACCAAGAATAAACATTTTGTGGGGAATGCCATTGAGGTATCAGCTTTATTGGAAACCCCGAGGAAGCTCTTCAGGGGAGAGAGGTAGTTTTTGTGTTTCTGTGGTATCTGGTAAGCACAGGACCAATGAAGTGAGCTCTGATGTTGTCTTTCACACAGAATGTCGGCAAGATGTGTTATTCGGTATTTGGCTGACTACTGTAGATTTCACCCTCATATGTTTCACCTACAAAATAGAAGTGGTCTTTTAAATCACAGTGTCTTTTGAATAGGCACAGAACAACTACTTTGATTAATTTGAAAAATAAGAGCATAAAAATTTATGTTCTGGAAACATGCAGAGAGAAATCTTCAATTATCTTTCTACTAATTTCATCCAGCGCAGTGATTTTAGTCTTTTCATGAAGAGCTCAAGAATACCTCTGTAGGTAATACCTCAAATGACAAAATTTTCTCCTTAGTTAAAATCCCATATGGAAATTTCGGACCCCCAAATAGTACTTCTAGAAAAAATGTTCACTTAAGAGTAGAGTGTTATGATGGCAGTGCCATCGAAACATCAGTGTCAGCCTTGCTTCCTCACAAAATGGAACATGTCGAGTCCCTGGCTCTACAGGATCCTCATCTAACCTCATCTTTCAGGCATCAGTTCACAGTTCCTTCTAAACAAACCTTGATGACAGCTTTTTTTTTCTGCCAAAATGGAAAGATGTTACCATGTGGGATTTTTACATGTGCTAATCATAAAGTGATTTTTAGGGAAACACAGGAAAGACAGAGAGAACCCTACATCGCTGACTTTCATTTTTTATTTAGATCAGAAATCATGTTGACCTGAGTTTTGCCTAATTTTATTGAAAGGAATTTTCAAAGAATCAGTATTTACATACTTAGCACTTTTTCAAAATTAGACCCATCTAATGGCCAGAAAAATCATTGAGCCATTAAAAACTGAACTGCAAAAATACCTCTGTCATATAAATCCCTATGCCTGAGGATATTGCTGATCTGCATTTTCTTCAATGTAACAACACTTGGGTTTCATTCATGTCTTGTAACAAAGGAACATTAATTGAGAGGATCAGAAGCCTGCTTTCCAAAAGACATTTTTGTCACTGCTGACATGAATTTCCTCCATGTTCCTTGTTTCTGGGGCATTAGAAGAGTCTGGCTAAATTAATGGCTTTGATTTTTTTTTTCACTTTGAAGAAAATATTGGCACTTCTACTTTTTTTTTTTTTTAATAAGGCTTATCAGGTAAGGTCTAATATTAGTGTATGTGAGAGTGCTTATTGAAGTTCAGCTGGCAGATGTGTTTGAAAGGCACTGGCTCAAAAGACAATTCAATTTGCTTGACCCCGCTGGCATTATTAAATCTTACTACACTTTCATTTGTGTACCAACATGGCAAAGATTTTGCTTAGTTTAATTTGAGAGGCTCCTGGGCTTAAGAATCATGATGTAGAAAATGTATAAATAGCAATAATCAAACAGAATTGCCTATATGGAGACGTAAAAGCCAGACCTTATGATTGTAAGAATGCTTACAGCAGTGTAACCTGGAAAGGGTTTTCCTTACAACTCTTGTTACTGGGTTCAAGTACAGGTGAGCATATCTCTGATTTAATCTTTGAGGTAAAGGCCATGCATAGCTTTCATGTAGGTAGACTCATCAGCATTCCTGAATTCTACTTAAATTTCTGTGCCAAGTGCTGCAAGGGAGTTAATGAAATGGAGTCCCAGTTAGCTAACACTCATTGATGAACTGGTGAGGTGGCAATTTCCAGTCCCATGGGAGTGGCAGGGTAGGAGAGGTGCTTGTCGTTTCCCTGGCTCCTGTTGCTGGGCACACAGTGTGTAACCCTTTTATGCTGGACCAAAACTCCTCCCTGTGCTTTAACCTCCATAGTCCTGGACACCCCTTCTGCACAGGAATGATCAAATAACTTAGGCTTGCATTATTCATTCTGTAAGTCATTCCTCTTATTTCTCTCTTACCTGAGAGGTAGGTAATGAAAGACAAGATTAAGACGGGGTTTAAGACAAAATAATTCAGAAATTCTTTTAAAAACTGAGGATGCCCAGCCAGGAAGGGGAATCCAAGGCCAAATCCAAGGCCCTTCCCAGCAGTTAAGAGATCCTCGCCAGCTCCTCATACATCAGTGAAAGTGTGTCCTGCTAATGTAGGCCAATCTTAGAGCTTATCCTTTCTCACCCAGCTGTCAGGATTTCCTAAATAAGTTTCTGCATAATCCAACCACAAGTACCAAGGAGAGAAGGGTCACGAGTCATCCAGGCTTTAAGACATGTACAAGGTTTATGACCGTCTTTGAAGGTTTCCTGTGCTTGCTCTTGTTTTCTTTCATCCCCCCCCACCCCATTTGTTTTGTGACTTTCACCATATAAGCTCCATTTCTTCTCCCAGAAAAGTCATTAGGTATTTGTCATCCATTCCAGTGGGATCAGGAATAAACTGAAATTGCAAAGCTGTTCCCTTCAGCTTGCCCTTGCCAAGCTGATCCTGCCTGATAAGTGTTTTTTAACAAGAAAAGAATAAGTAAATACATTTGAATGAAAATCGAACTGATTTGTTTTGCCAGAGGGAAATGGTTCATTTGGAGGCATCTCTTAGGAAAGCAAATAATTGAAAAGTTGGATTTTAAAATCATGAGTAAAGATATTGATGGTTCCTGGATTTAATCCAGAAATTCATTATTTAAGGTACACCAGCGTACAGGAGACCCAGGTTCAGTTCTCTCAGCTTTGTGTGAGGACTTGAGGCCGTGCCTCTGGCTTTCCAAGGGAGTGCCTGACCTGCTACTAGCTTCTAGGGAACCCTAAAGAAAGAGTGTTCTCATCTCACACCCTCACATTCATTTGGTTTGGCCCCATATAGATACTTGTTTGTTAGAACAAGGCTTAGAAAGTAGGGGTATCCTGTCTGGGTGAGTAAGCTGACCATCATGCTAGAGAAAATCTATTTCTGCTTCAATAACTATTCAGCTGCTTTATGTAGAACAGTTAAATCAGGAGAGTTTGAGAGAATCATGTCTCCACCTTGGGCTGCAACTTATTCAATACCTCCTTAGAAAAGATCCGTGTCTCCTAGGAGAGAGCCTGCTATTTCCTTTTCCCCACAGACTTGGGTTTGGATTACCCAGCAGCCTCAGATGAGCAGAGCTGTGCTCCAGCCACACAACCAAACCCTGCAGCAGGAGCTTGTTTCAGTGCTTGTGGGTTGTGTGCTGGGAGAGAGAAAGGCTGAGCAGCCTTCTTACGTTGCATATAGTACCTGGTGTGTCTCTAGCAAGGTTCAGTAACACCTTGTATTTATCTTTGTTTCTGAATGATTTCTATGAATGGCTTTTAACCCTGCATATGGGTCCTATTCTGATTAAGGTGGGTGTGCAGTTATCCGTTCATCATGCATATGTGGCCCACAGGAGATGAAATATTTTCTCTAAGACTTCAATACAAAGGGAAACAAATACAAATAGCAAAAATGGGGAGGGCTGGGTCTATATTATTGTCCTTTGCTAAATGCTACTCATTCTAAATGCTACAGCTTTTACAGCTTGGGCTGTAAAAGTTTAGTGAGGACTATCCCTAGCAGATTTTGTGTCAGAATCTGGCTGCTGAATTATCCTGTAAGTGCCTCTCATCTTTCACTGAAATGTGGTCAAATAAATTACTTTTTGGCAGCAGGTACGAGAAGTCACTGCCTGGTTCTCACTCACAGGCAAGTAGCTGATTTGCTTTCCTTTATTCCATTTATTTTACGTCCTTTTGCAGGGAAGGTTGCTTGTCCCCCATCAGCCCAGAGGCATGGCCCCTTGTGCAGTCTTTCATATGTCACAACCGGACCTTCATCCTGGATGGCCACGTGCAGCTGAAGACGAGTCTGCAAACCCAGGAGCGACACCTGTTCCTCTTCACAGACCTTCTGGTTGTTGCCAAGTCCAAGTAAGTATGGCCCCTCAGACACTGCTCCTGCAGAGCAGACCTTTTCTTCAGTGGAACATAGCATGGATTTCCAGAATGCTTTTTTAGTGGCAAATCTTTCCTAAATCTTAAGGAAATGTTTTATTTTGACCTCTCCAGGGACCTTTGAAAACCTCATAGCCATAGAGGAATTTCAGGATACAGCATTTTATGGAAGTATCAGATATTCTTTGATACATTCTTGTTTTCTGTCATCTTCTCCACTTTGGGACTGCAGTGTCACAAAAGACTTATTGGCACTCAGCTATGTCCAATGTGCTACCTTCAGCTTCTTGTTTTAGACAGGTCATCTTCAGTCCTGTGGGGTTTGGATAACACCAGTGGTTGTGTTGTAGAGGGATTAGAGGTATTAACCCTTGCCTGGAAGCTGCTTTGATACACACCAGGGATGGGCAGCTGTATAAAAATAGAGATTGCAGGCGGCACTGCGGTATCTGTCTCTGTAGGTTGTCCTGTGCCAGAAGGAGCATGGGGAAGGGGAAGCCATGCTGAGCAGTCTGGGTAGTGTTCATGTGTAATCAGGCTTGCTGTTGAGCTCTGATTATTCACTCTACCATTCACAATTAAATCACATTTACAAGCTGTGTCTAGCATGCCAGCTTCATGCGGCATTTGTGGTTTAAGGCAATTTCAGAGGGTGCTTTCACTTGCTGTTATGGGTTATGGAGAAATAATAATAAAAAATCTTGATGTAGCTTCACTCTCTGTTAGGCACTGTGTTGTGGTTTCACAGGGTGGGCAATCTCAGTGTGAATCCTGGGCTTTTGCAATGTGTCGTTTTGCTTAAGCAATTGTTTCAGGGGCTTCTGGGAAAAGCCAGAAGAAATCTGTGTTTTCTGTAGAAATCCGAGCTGTGTCTGTTTGAATCACACATAGTAAATATAACCCCCCTAGCTGAACTCCCTCACTTGATGTGGTGTGACAACACACAAGATATTTTACACAAGACATGTTCTGCTATGGGTGGGTGGAGAACATAAGGATATTTAGGGGAAATCTTGGTATTCTACCAGCACTAGCAGTAACAGCATTGTTACTGTATTGATTTTTGTTTGTTGCTGGTTTAGGGTAGAATTCATCTCACCTAATTTCAGCTGTAAATTGAAATATGTGCAACTTACATAGGTTTCTGGGTTCCTCTTAAAGTCACTGAGACAAAACCAGCTCCTTTCTGTGGCAAACTCACCTGTGCCGAAAGAGCATTGATAGTGGGTGAGGGGAGTCCTGCTCTTGGGGGTCTCTCTGTCTGTCCACTGGCTTAGCTCCTAAATTGTAGAAGAGTACAGTCAGGAGGGATAAAGCCCCCCCTCCCTGGTCAGCCTGCTGAGCACAAGCCATGTTACAGCCCCGGGCTGAGCTGCAGATTACTGCAGGTTTGGCTGGGTCCCAGTGGGACTATTTGCATAGGAAAGCACTAGTTGGTGTAACCACACAAAAATCTGATCCCCAGGGAGTAATAACAGCTCCTACGGCATGTGATTTAATGTGGTGAAGAGATACAATGTTTAAAAAAGGTGGAAGAGAACAATTTGTGCTTTTGCATGTGAAAAAAGGTGGGGGGGAGCAAGTCTTTGCTAGAAATGGTAAAAATAGTATTTTGAGTGATTTTACTTCATGTATTTTGAAGAACTAATTGGGATGTTCTCTCCACAGCTGCCCTGTCAGCAATTAAAGCATCAGAGCTGTCACTAATGAATACTACTTAAAAATCAGCATTTTTAAAGCTGTCTTACACTAAAATGCCAATGCTGATTCCTAGAAGGAAAACCCGAGTGTGTGTACTGCTATTTGGCCGTGACTCTTGATTGCTATTGACTTTTCAATATCTGGTACAGAGTCAAAGCAGTCAGACTAGGACAGAATTAATGATGCAGCTGTATCTGACTTAACTTCAGAGTTTTTCCTTGTGAATAATTCTGTTTTAAGTAGTTTTTCAGCTTGGGGCACAGGAACCCCTAAGGTGTCTTTGGTCCAGCTGGGCCCCGTGTGGGTGTGAGCTCAGCTGCAGGTGACCAGTCACTGTACAAATGGGGCTTATGTACAATCAGGCTTTGTATGACCAGCAAATGGGTACAAGATTTTCCTAAAGAGAACAAGTATCTTGTGTCCTCTGAGCTTGCTGAGTAAACTGCTTGTACAGCACTGAGCTCCTGCTTAAAGGCAACAAATTGGCATTGCTCCCGTTGGAATTTGTGAGGGGTAAGTAAGTCCTCTCCATAATTGGTCCATATATGACTCTGGACAAGGGGCCTATGGGTTCATTTTTTTGGTACTTTCTAATAATTTCTGAAATACAAACTCCTGTGGTTTCCTATGATGCATTATACCAGTTTACAAAAAATAAGAATGATACTCACATCCTGTGCTCCTCTGCTGCCCTGTCCTTCACTACCTTTATGTGAGGGTTAAGTCACAAATGTATTTATTGAAAGAGTTTTTCTAACTAAACCAAAGTTAAGTATGTAAAATGTTATACCCTTTTTTATATATTGATTAGATTTCTTACAGAGAGTGTATGTTTTTATTTGGCAGAGTAAATATTTCAAGGATCTGTGAGTTCAATGATGAAGGTGTCTCACGTAAGTTTTTGTGTGGGAGACACAGAGAAATGGTTTCCTTTTCCTCCTTTGTGATGTGCACCTGCTTACATACACATGCCTTTTAAGGGTATTTTCCCAAAGTGGCTGGACATAGAAATTAATAGCTGAGTGCATACATGGAGTTACGGTAGCAGTCACACAATAGATCCATAAATGCTTTTGTCAGAGGGTTCAGTTAAGGAGATTAGCAAGTCTAGAGAGAAATTAATCTTCCATCTGTTATTGGCTGTAAGGTATTCACTTGTAAGAAAAAGGATCTGCGTGTACTCTGCAGAGGTGGCATAACTTGGGGTGTGTCAATATCTACAGCATTGGTCTTCTGGATTTTTCTGTTGATTTCAGTCGATTTGGGATCTCCCTGATATTTACAGTAACATTTGCTAGGGGACTTCCTTAAAAAATAAACAATACTAATTTTTTAAATGTTCTGTCATGCTTCTTCCTTAGTCAGCAATATATTCATTTCTAAAGGTAATGCTTTGGCATTTAAATAGAAGACCTATGTTTCACAAATGCTGAGAAGCCATGGATTGCATAAAGGACATGGCAGATAGGGATAAAATGATACTTTGGGCTCTTTAGATGTTAATAGAGGCTCCTGTTTCAGCACCTCTGGAAACCAGGCCACTTGAATACTGATAATAGCTGAAAGCTGTGACTAGGCATGGCAAACAGGGTAAGAATATAGACTGGAGAACATCCTTGTGTTTCTGCCAACACCCTGCTGACACCTGCTACTGGCACTGTAGGGATCTGGATTTATGGACTGTAAATATTTAAAAAATGAACCAGCATGTAGAGTGTTCAATGTACTGGGTAATGGCAAAAAGAAGTTGAGGAGAAAGGGAGGGTGAACAGATCGATTTGGTGGAGTCAGACCAGACATCTGCTTATTAACATCTACATTAGAATTCACAGCTGTATTTTTTGTAAATCTATATTTTCACAATTCATTCTATGGTCAGTCAGAATACAGTTATTTCTGTGTTCTTGACAGACCTTACTTGTTGCATCATAAACTGATTTGCTAACAAACATGTCAAAATATGCTCCTGTACTTTAAGTTTCTCTTCAATTGGGTAGCAAAATTTAATAGAGAGGTGAAATGTTCAGCTGATCAGGAGACACCATAGCCTTAGGTTTGATATTAACTGATGGTTCTTTCTTAACCTTCCTCTGAATGTGCTGCACTATCCCACCACACCTGTTAGCACAATGTCAGCTGGAAAACCCAGACCAGCCAGATTCATCTATGTCCTCTCTAAAGCCACAAGGGTCAAGTGCTTTCATGTTTAAGACTGTATTAGTTCAGTCTGTCTGAAATCAAATACCTTATAAATGAGGCTAATCTCAGAGAAGGTAGTCCAAGTGTACCAAAGCTCTAAGAAGCTGCTTACCTGGCATATTTCTTTATAGAGCACTAATCACCGTGGTTCCCCGCACTGTCCCCATCCACAGTTCCAGCACAGTGGTGAGCTGAATGCTCAGGGAGGGGATGCTTTTCCTCCAGCCTTTCCCTGCTGGCCCAGGAAAACCATAGCTCAGGTAATTCTACAAGGCTTGAAGCGAGTGGCTGTAGCAGTGCTACAGAACTGGATTGACTTGGGGAGTTTTCACTTGTATCCCACATAGCACTAGTGCTCACCAGTCCTACAAAGGAAGGACACTTACAAAGAGAAATCTGTTGGAAGAAAAGTGTTGAAGTTAAAATGTGAAATTCTGTAAATTTGACCTTTACTCAATTGTTCAGTAGCAAAAACATAAGAAGTGACAAATTTTTTAAAATTGGGAAAATTTTGTCTCTTCCTGTAGATGGGTAAATACTTTGAGAATGCCCAAGGTCTTGGCTCATTCTCCAAGTGATGTGGTCATAAAGTTACCATGTAGAAACTTTGTGAAGGCTGTGTGGTGACCTGTGCTGTAGTTGACACAGATGACAACTTTCTGCTTGTTCTTTCTTCAGGTTTGCTTCATTTGCCTTGGCCTAGTTGTCACTGTTTAAACTCATCATCATTTTTGACCCTGAGACTAAGCAATAGAACTGTATTGTGAACTCCTCAATGGCATTAAAGTCACTGAAAGGAGTCAAATACAAGTGGCAACCTTTGCCTCATAGCAAGATTTGGAGGGCAACTCTAGACATGGACAGCTTTACTCCAAGAGGGGATTGTCTAGGGATGCCACAAGCATTCTGTTTATCCCACAAATAAGAGATTTGTTGACCCCATTTAAATGAAAAATTGGTATGTTTTTATATGCAACAAATAAAACATTTTCTTTAACTGAAGCAGAAGTGCTGCTTCTATCAGTTCCAGTGCAAGCTCACGTGTGCCTGAAGGAAAAATACCTCTAGTTGTTAAATTTGTCTTCTGTGTTTTCATGTGTGTGACACACCTGTGAATTTGTACCTGCAGGTCACACTCTCATTTCAAGCTGAAGTGCCAAGCACGTCTCTGTGAGATGTGGACAGCATTTTGTACAGAAGAAGTCTGTGAAGGTAGCACAGACCCAGACCGGTCCTTTGTTTTGGGCTGGCCCACCACAAACTGTGTGGCAAATTTCAGGTAAGAATTGAGATGTATTTTATTTAACGAGTTACCTAAATGTTTCTAGGCTGACAGGTAATGAGACCAGCACAGATTAATTTTAGCAACAGTGAATATGGGGAGCAGGAACTTACTGATTCTTAAACCAGTTCCTTCTGTTCAGAGCAAGTTGCCTGCCGTACCTCATTTTCCATCTTGCTTATCATTTTAAAAATTGAGAAAACGTGATTTGGCAAAGCACTTTCTGTGCTGCAAACTTGCTCAGTGGAAATTACCTGTTTTTTGTGTAACTTGACAAACACCTTGGCTAATTAATAAGATGAACTACAAATATTAAACAGCCAAACTAATGAAAGGATCAAAGACACTCTCTTAAGACATATTTAAACAGAAGGCTGTGTATTGGAAGTAGCAGGAAGCATAGTGAAATACTGACCTTGTCCTATTTCTCTTTCAGTTTAATTGTGCCAGAGAAAATGTCAAAATCCCTCTTAAAGCAGAATCTCTGAATTTTAATAGAGACAAAAAAATTTTGGTCTGTCTTTGCAGCATTGACTGTAAGACACATAAGGACTGTAGAGGTAATTTCAGTGATTAGGATAATTTTAGTCTCAGCAGGAGGGCTCTTTCGTCACTTTGGATGAGGGAGGGCACCCATCCCCCTGAAATGCCAGCTGCTTAGCCACATTAATTTGCCTGAGTCTTAGAAAAGGCATTTTCTTCTTTATCAACACAGAGCAAAAGCTGAAGTATCTGGCTTAATTTCTGTGTCCCATTGTCTGTACCTTAGGACAATGTTGTCTACAAACTGCACTCTCTTGAGCTGGTTGTGCTGTTCATGTTTTTTGTACTTAATAGGCCTGAAACAGAGATGAAATAAATTTTGTGTTGATTTTCAATTGAAATCTTGCCAATAAACAGGAGCTTTGATCTAAAGACTGTATGTGATCCTTTATAGATAACTGAAAGTAGTTGAATAGGAAAGCAATGGCTTCAGTCAAAAAGAGGCAGAGATTTTACAGAAGTGAAATTATTTGATGTCTGGAGGTACACAGAAAAATCTCAAGTGCCATGCCTGAGTGCACAGATGTCTGTCCAGGAGAACTGAAACAACCAAATCAGAATGATATTTGTAACACTTATAAAGTGCATGTCCCTCGCAGCAGCATTGAGTAGGTTTGTAGTTCTCTAAATGCCTGCTGTGGAAATTTGAAAAACTTGATTGGCAAAAGCAGCAGTGGGAATAGCAGTTAAACTGGGACAGGATTTAAATCAAGAAAGTTGAAGCAAAATTAGGTTAGATTCCTTGAACTGTCATATTATTAGCTATGTTTTACTGGACAGCTTTATATCCTTCCAAGTATGCACATGACATAAAGATAAATGACATAAGCCTCAAAATGTCCAAAGTTAAACCCTACTAGCTACAGTGGGCTTATATGTACTTTATTTACCTTTAAACTTTTGAATTAAGCTCTTTTTTTTTGAAGTGCCCTCCTCTTCTATTTGGACATTACTTTAAGAACTCAACACATTTCCTACCAAATTCACTGGTGAAGCTTTACCTTCAGTAGCAGAAATGGGTAACTGGGGCTTTTGATCTCCCTGGCAGGCTTTTCAGTTGACTTTGCAGGGAAGCAGATTTTTCATGCAAATCTGGAAAAACCTTTTAGTTTTTGTAGGTATTTATGAAATTGCAACCAAGAAACAGTCCACTCCATTGTGGTTTGTAGAAGGACTATTTTGGTATTAGAATGATGGCTGATTTGTCCTGTTTTAATTCTTTCAGGTCTGCAGAACAAAAGGAAACATGGCTGTCTTTCTTGCAAAGGTACTTTATTATATTACATTGTTGCTTCCCAACACAGCAGCAGGACCTCTGCCACCACGGCTTGAGTTGAGCCTGGAGCTCTTTCCGTGGTGGTAGCATTCAAGCAAGCCCAGCTCAGAAACCTCTGCTCTAACCAGTCTGCTGCTCAAGGCTGGCTGTATTTTGTTCTGAAAAAACATGTCCAAAGCTGGAGGGTAAGGTGGGAGGGTTTGCATAAATAGAGCTGTCTGATTTCATTAAGTGTTTGGACAGAAAACTGCTAGTGATGGTTCTGTTTTCTGGTCGCCCGGTTCTTCTGGTTGAGGCTTGTGTCTTGACCTGATTCTTCAGAGTACCTGGGTTGTTTAAATCATCCTTGCTGGGATGATTTCCAGTTCACTGTTCTCTTGTTCAGTCCTTTGAACTAGTCTGTACTGCTGTAACTGATTCCAGTAGGACTCTGTAGTGCAAACTGAGCTGTCACAATGATGGGTAGTTTCAGCTTGATGTTTTTTCTGTTCTCTTTCTCTAATGTTTACTCTGATTTCTGCAATGAACTTCAGTACAGGAGGGCATTACTGGGGGCCACAGTCAGCATCCCTTCCAGATACTGCTGGATGGTTTCTTGTCCTCAGAGATCTTTCCACTGCAGTACATCTGCAAACAGTCTCCTTCTTACCAAGTTACTGCTTGATTGCTGTATAAATCTATGTCTTGCTATTTATGTGTGCAATATTAAAATTTTACTTGTTTTGTACTTGCTTTGTCAGTCGAATAAGAGAAGAGAAGGAGAAGGACAATCCTAAAAGCATTCCTCTGACGATAATTGCAAAGGACGTGGGAACTTGTGCATACGTAAGTGTTCTTGAGCTAAACAGGGGCTAAATCCACATCACCTATGAGTGCTGTTCACCTGCAAATCCTTGGGATATTGAGAGGTTTCCTTTGGTTTGCAATCTCCTTTAAGGATTCAGCCCCTTGAAAAGGCTTGGCATGGAGAGCCCTGAAATGTTTGCTCTCTGTCTTTAATATATTATTTCCGTTTTAAAGGCAGGGTGCTTGGTAAGAAATACTGGTTCTGGCACATGAACTAAAGCCTGTACAGTGTGAAGTCCCAAGAAACACCTCTAGCAGAATTTATGCGTAAGCATCTCCAGAAATGTCAGTAAAATGTTCCTTTTTTTTTATTATTTTTGACTTGTAAAACTTATCTAACCCCATTAACCCCACAACTGCCTTCATTAAATTCTGCAAAGTTGCAGTTGTTTTATTATTTATAATGATCTTCAGTTAGTAAAGCAGTATATGAGAACACCCTGAAATTGCCTTAAGCATGTTAATCATCCAATAATTGATCTTGGTGAATTTATAGGCAAAGAGTAGATGGTAAAGAAAGGTCATCCGTAGTGTGATTTTTACCTTTTTTACTATATAATTTTTAACCAATTTAAGCTAAATTCTTGTACGTATCCAGTTCTATACAGCTACCCTAACATTCAGTGGTAATCAATCCATTCTTCCTCTGCTTCTTGTCTTTTCTTTCTAACTGTACTTGTGACATCTGTATTTCAAGCTCAGAATCCTAAGGAGCATGGGCAAGGGCATAAGAAATTTTTTCAGAAGTTAGATTTCAATGTAAGTCTTTGCCCAACAATGACTCTCCACTTAGAATTCTATATTTGCATAAATGTAAGCATAAAGGAGTCTGCCTTTTTCTTTTTTTTCCCTCAAAAATCATTATTAAGGTAAACAATGATAGAATTGTCAGGTTGCTAAGACAGAAGGTGATAAGCAATACTAATTATCGTGACAGTTCAAACGCAGGACTGCAGATCAAGGTCTGCTCAGGTGTAAAAGTCTATAAATCATACATGCACTCAGGTGTTGCAGTCTTGTACCAAGGTTTATTGGGGCTTTCTGCAGTGTCTTTTCTCCTTATCTATAATGAGCTCTTGTGCCATATATGGTCTCTTGATAATGACAGTCCTAGGAATGACATATGGTAGTCTAGATACTATCAGTAATAAAACAGAGGAGGAACAGATGGAAATTTTGTGATGCACATAGTTCTTATGGTGCTGTGGTTCCTGTGCTACAGCAGCTGGAGATGGCTAAGAATTATTTCATTTTTGGACAGTAGGGAAGGCTGAACACAAGGCACAAACTATATTCTAGCCAAGAGCAAAACCTATGCAAATGTCTGACCTACTCCTGAGAGCCAGATGTCATTGCTTCAGGCACATGTTAAATTTTTTATGGTATGAACGTTCAGATCTGTCCTGAAGCAAGATACACAGTATTCTCACAACTTCCCTTTCATTGCCATGGCAGCTTGTTACTGTCAGGGTCTTACACAAAGGTACTGCTCAGATCTTTTTTAAATGCAAAATGTCAGGGGTTTGTTTCTCCTGAACATCTTATGGCCAGCATAAAACTGACGTGCTACACAAGGTGTCAGGGTATTGCAAACTGTCCTGAGACTGGCAGTGAACATCCACATCCCAGTTCTGCTACCTTCCCTTCTTTGGACCATCCGGTGGGCCTGGGCAGTCTCTTGCAGTGGGCTTGCCTTTGTTCTGCCAAGACTTTAGTCTGGCTGTGAACCAGCTGCAATCCACAAGCTGTGTAGTCCTGGAGGCAGAGCCAAGCCAGCCCCTAACAAGGGCTCAGTGATCTGTGCTTGGTGTGTGGGAGGTGGCTGGGAAGTGAGGCCAGCGTGGCTGTGGTGCTGCAAGCATTGGAGCAACCCATGGAGCTGAGCTACAGAGCTCTGCCCAGCAGTACAGGAGCAGCACTGGTGCCAGGCAGCAGGTGCTGAAATCTCACTCTGGAAAGACTGCCTGTGGAAAGTGGCACTTTGGCTGACGCAAATCTTAGCACTTTGTGCTGGTCACCGTAGCTGGTTAGAAAGTGGAGTCTCTGCTGCTCCATGCTTTTTCCATGCTCTGTGCTCCTATCAGCAGATTCTGGAGGATGCTGGAAAGGTCGTGTTTTAAATGGATGGAACATTACCAAGAGGAAGTGCTTCTGGTACTAAGCCAAATCTAGCTTTGAGAAATCTATATAGAATGTGGGAAAGGTTATGGGGATGAACAGCCTGTGTACAACACTTTCTTACCACAGAGATCTTCAGTTGAAAAGGACAGAAATTAACAATTGATATTTCACTGAAAAAAGCTCCCTGAAATGTTTCATTTTTCAAAGGACACATGCATGCTTTTAAATTAATCAAACCATTATGTTTCCCTTATGCAGAGTCTAAAAGTGCAGTTAGTGGTTCTGACTTCTTGCATATTTTAACGTGGAAGTTAAAATAGTGTAATAGTCTCTCTTCTGATGGAGCTGTTGGGGAAGCAGGAAGCAAATACGGAAAGTATGTGACAAAGCAGAGGAATCAAACCTTGGTCTCAGCTGGACCTTCATCTATGTAGTATAATTTATTTATCAAGTAAAATTTTAACAGGATATTCTAATTTTTTCTAACAATGAATTATGCAGAGCTACTGCACTTCAGGTACTCTTTGCAAATCCAAACTTTTAATGTCACTTTCCCCTTCTCCTTTTTTCTGTTCACAGTCAAAAACCCTAAGTGTAACCAATGTTGATACAGCAAATGATGTAATTCTGATGGCCCTGCAGCAGCTGGGAATTAATGTAAGTCCTTGCACCAGTTTTAATGAGTCTTTCTTTGTAGTTACTTTTAACAATCAGATCTTCCCGTGCACTTTTTCCAAGTTTTAGGATATGAACATTAATTAAATCCTTTAACAGAGTAGTTCAGAGTTGTTGAAATGCAACAGAAGTGCCTTGTTAACATATAGACCTCCAGAGATTATCAAGTGCCTTAAAAGTTTCAAGCAAGCCTCTCATCCCTGTAAGGGATCAGTCATGTTTCAAGTTGCTTTTAAATCTCTTTTGCTGATGTCTAAGAGGAGATATCTTGACACAAGAAGTGAGAGCTTGATAGAGCTCCTTTTGCATGCTTCAGTGTGAACAAGAAGCCTGCTGGCCTGCCTGCTAATTGGTTTCAGAGTGCGCAAGCATGCATGATCAGCTGCGTCCCCAGATTGCACTGCTCTCAAGTGTGCCAGTCAGGTACTCTAAATAACCTTTGGAGTTATGTGAGGTACACATGCAACTAAGTGATTGCATGGAATCTGAATGTGCCCAATTTAAACTGTCCTGAAACTGTTCTGGAAAAAGGCTTTTACAGAACTTACGATGATGCAGGGTAGCGTACCAGATAGATGCAGTGATCTCTGCTAGATCAAGTACTGCCTCAACTGGCTTCCTTTTCCCTAAACCAGACTAGGTAGTGCCTCAGGTGTAGCAGAGGATCAGTGCCAGGGATAAGAATTCTGGCTCTCTCACTGTGTTTCACGGCGTGGCTCCAACCAATACCAGTCATCATGTAGAAGCTCCTGGATGACAGCTTTTTAACTGGTCTAACAGCTTGCTGTTTGGGTAACAGGATTTTTTAAAATGTTTTACTTGTGATTCATATGTTGATCTCATTGCATGGAATCTGACAAGTCTTTCCTTAGCACAGCCCTGAGTGTGAAGAGTCAAATATGATGAGCAAAATGCCACTGTTATGCTTTCCTGGGGCTTCTGGAGACTCACAGCAAAAGTTGGAGTAACCTCAGAGTTTGCCTTCCCTAGCATCCATTATCTCTAATTTATACATGCTTTCAATGCAGGAGTCTATTCTGCTAGCTTGGCATTTCCCAGGCACAGCAATTTGTGTCTACCCATCTTGTTATGGCTCAGACATCTCATTTACACCAGGGCTGGGGCCCTGGCTCAGAATCCAGTAGTCCATTTAATTAAGGAATCTCTGGAGTTGATAGAGGGATTGCAAGGTGAAAAGGATAAAAGGTGAATTAAAATTAGGATTTTAATTGCAGATTGTCTCTCCTGCTCTGCACCAAAAATCAGGAGACTGAGTGCAATTACAACTGCAAGTCTTTATTGTGATGTGCTTCATTTTTACCGATTTTATGGGTGTCATTTGCGCTTCCTCACTTTGTGTACAGAAAAAACTAGGAAAATGGTAGTATTTAATGAGAGTACTTCGTTTGAGATTAGCAGGAGGAGGAGCTGGTTGGGTTTCAGCATTGTGTTCATTTGTATGTATCACAATCAACCTTTTCCTCCTCTTTACATTTTTATTTCAAGTGGAAAAAGAATGAAAGCCATCTGAAAGATGTAAAATTTTGCCTGCAGAATTATTTGCCCAAGTAATATACTACATTTTTTCACTGCTTCTTTATAGCAGAAAGCCTTTTTTTCATTAGAGGCATATCATAAGATTAGCAATAAAATCAAACAAGCTAAATAAATTAAGCTGTAGCCTGCATATCAGTCAAACACCCAGCCCCCTGGTAGGATTATTCTGGCTGTAAGGAAGCTCTGCCTTACACACTGTATCAAGGTTTTTTATTTCTGTCCACAGAGAACCACTTGAAAGGAGCTCCATGACTTTTCAATGGCAATTACAAAAACTACATTTCACATATTGTGTGATTAATGGGGCTATTACTTTGGCTGAGTTCACTCTGGTTTAACACATCAGGATTTTTTCCTCTGTGGTTTCTCTGGTAAAATGACAGCTAGCTCGTGCAAAATGGCATTGATCATCTGTTCCAGATTATCAAGTGAGGCAGAAGGAAAGTCCTTAGGTTTCCCAGCTTTGTGAGTACACTTGCTGACTTTTCTGGGACAGTCACATTTATCCTGACGAATGGCCTCAAAGCCATACAGGACAGCATTTGCAGTCGGGGACGAGCAGCCTGCCTCCTGGAACCAGGCTTACTGGCTCTTTCCTTCCCCTGCTTCCCCTTCACAGTAACGAACCCTTTCATATATGTATGTGAAAGGAAAAGCAAATACCCTTTCTTGTGCTCTTCAGCTGTATTTATTTGCTCCTGGCTGCTTGCCCCAAGGCATCCGAGATGTCTCCAAAGCCTATTTATTTTCCTTCTGCCCCCTGCTAGCTGATTTAACAGCAGTGCTAATATGGGCCAGAAAGCTCTGGCAGTCAGAGAGCAAACTGCAAAGGCTTCACTGGGTGTATCAGCATTACATCAGGTGCCTACAGCAAGTAGGAAGGGTCTCAAAAGCCTTAGGAACACAGGGTGAAGGTCCAGAAAAGGCAGGATAGTAGGCAAGTCTGTTTAAAAAGAGGTAGGAATTAACTTTGGATCTAAATGAATGCTGTCTTGAGGCATTTGTCACTTTCTATAGCCAGAAAACTTTTAGATTTTAACTATCCTGATTTAGTAGTGTCACCGAAAAGGGATTTAAGGTAAAATAGATCACTTTTAATGCAGTGTATTTATCCACTTTCTATTTGCAGCAGAGTAGTGAAGTGGGCTCTGACATCCATCCCTCTGCTGCCAGGAGGCACTCCAGTCTGAGGGAAAGAACTGGGAGCAAATGTTCCCTTTTTTCTTCAGAAATGATGGGCTCCAACACCTCTCACTGCTCAGAGCTGAACCCAGTTCACATAAACCACATTGCACATGACAGACACACTGCAGGCATTTTGCTGGTGGCAGACTTGGGCACTGCAAAAGTAAAGAGGATTCCTCTGGCCCTGCTGGCAAGGTGTAGCTTATCCTTATAATGTGGGAAATTTTCTGTGAGCACCTGTCCTTAATGGCTGACAAACTGATTCTTAATTTTGGTTTTAAAGGGCTCAGAAAAAGACTACAAGCTATGGGTGATTTCAGGAAGAGAACATGCTCCTTACCCTCTTATTGGTAAGTTGTTGACATTGTTTTTTTTTTTTTCAATATTCACTCAGTTACTACTGCTGTAGGAAGCAAGAAATAGAGAGAAGACTGAAATTCAGTTTCCTCTTTTATTTTGTTTTTCCTGTTTTTCTCTTACTTCCCTGTCACGCAAGTTTGCTTATCTGGGAAATTAGTGAAATGCTGATCCTTTGTTTTGAAGAGTAGTTGTCTGCTTGTGTCATCACTAAGAGGTTGAAGAAGTTCATTTATTTCTGCCCCAGTTTTGCTGCATGAGCCCCAGTGCTTCTGCAGAGTTGGCCTCTCCAGTCACCTCCTCTTCTGGAGGTTGTCCAGCTTTCCCATATTTCTTCCTACACCTCCATAGCGTTGTTTACTCCCCTTCTCAGCAAAACTCAGCAGAGCTTTGAGAAATGATCTTTCCTTCCACAACTCAGCTGATTCAAGGAGTCCTTTCCAATCCTGTATTTCTCATTGTGGTTGACAGCTGTCCTCTGATTAGGAGCAAATTAGTGCTTATTAACTTTCTAAAAGGCTTTTCGAAACATTTCAGGACCAGGAATCAACACAAATCTCCAAAGTGATTGGATGGAGTGATTTGATTTTGGCCCATCATTCACTAAGAACAATTCCCTTTTCATTACTAAGAACATTTCCCTGTAGAAGCCCAGTGTTACTTGTGCTGTATGAGTTTGCAGATGAGTAGAACAAGAAAAACTTGTGGATTTTCTGGTTTTTTCTCCTGTAAATCTAATCCCAGTAAATCTTAGCATTCCTTCTCAAAGCAGCCTTAGCTACAAATGCTTCACTGGAGTCAGACAACATTAATATTTATAAAATACCTAATTTGTGCACCTTATAGAGAGTGCAAACTGTTTTGCCCTTGAAACATACCAGACTTTGGGTTTCTGACCATTATTGTGTGCCTTCTTCCGACCAAATCACATCCATGGCTTTAAACATAGAACCAGAGAATTCAGAAATGGGAAAGGCCTTTCTAATTGACTGACTCTCACTGCAAATTCAAGTTGCAATCCTTGGAAAGGAAGAATCTGACATGAAAGGGATGCTATTCTTGATATTTATGCAAAGGTTTATTAGAAAAGCCCAACTTTTATCATAGGTGCACATCAGAAGCAGAGTTTGACTGTGCCATAGCTTCATACTGCCTTAATCTCAATTAACATCTCTTCAACTCTCCTAGTGTTCAAGTCTAACTGCAAGCTAGCTAAAACATCTTAGTATTGCATCCACATTTAATATATTTAATCCACGAGGTCTTTAGACAAGTCTGAAAAGCATCTTTCCGGTGACATTTGTGAAAGCTCCTGCAGAAATGAATTGCCTCTGTGTAGTCCCCAAAGATGCTGGTTAAAGCCAAGCACAGTTCATTTACATCAGCTCTGTGATTAACGTTTCCTTCCTGTTTCTGCCTCAAACAGGAACCATAATTGTGTCTCATTTGACTGGGTTGATGGCTGTTGGACTTAACGTGATAAGGGAGGGAAGATCACTTCCACACTGGAATTTTTTGGTTTTGCATGCTCAGCAAAAATTTGACGTGACTGATCTGAAAAGCTCATTTCTCTCCAGAATGATATGAGCAAGCAGTACCTAAACTTCCAGTGCCAAATAAAAGCAGTAGAAAGAATAAACACTGAATACAAAAATAATCACTTTTATTTTTTTCTGACTGGCTTTTATGTGATACAGCTGTAATAGATCTGATTTTACTTTTACATCTGTTTAACTACACTGAACACAGTAACTCCCTATCTGCCAGTGTATGATTTATGTCCGTGCAAGTATGGAGAAAAGCAACAATTCTTAGATTACTGGGAAAGTGCTGCAGGCCAGCAAGCAAAATCTGCTTTTCCTCCAGGGCAGATGGAGTTTTGCAAGTCTCCAGTCAATCCAACAGAGATTATTACGATTTCTCTTTGAACAGGACATGAATATCCCTTTGGAATTAAAATGAGCCACATTCGTGACGCTATGCCCCACGGATCAAAGCCCTGTGCCTGCCCCAGGCAGCTTCAGGGCCCTTTCTTGACGGAGCAGCTGCCCCAGGAGCTGCAGTGCCAGTTTGTGCTGAAGCCCAGCCAGGTGGCCGTGTGCCAGCAGCTGAACGGTACGTTGTCCTCTCGCCCCAGCATCCCTCCCCACAGCCTGGCCACCTGGCCCCGCCACAGAAGGCAAATGTGCCGGGCTGGGGGCGCAGTGGGAAGCACAGAGGAGTGTGCAGGTGTATCTTCCAGCTGCTCAGGGGATTTTGCAGTGTAGCTCTCACTGATCTGAGTGTGCTGTTGTGTATGTGTCATCTTTGTAAGTTACATTTTGACAAGCTGCCTCTCAAGTGATTGTTCTAAAATCAGCAAAAGAAAGACAGGATCTCTCCCCTGCAATTTTTGTGAGTCTGTTAGCTGAGCTTCTCTCTGCAGCCCTTGCTGTGCTCTGTAACAAGGCAGGGTGCTTTTGCAGTTCAAGAGTCAAGGCTTGACTTTGGCACAGAATTCCCATGCAACATTTGGCAGCATCCTTCATCTCAAGAAGGTACTTAGGACTACACACCTACCTCACTGGGACCCTCAAGTGGCAAAGTGTAGGCAGGCACTTGGGTACTTAGATGAGGTGAGCAAATAGAACTTTATTTCAGTGCTCTTTGAGCAAAATAAAGTAATATTTTCTTCTGCCTTTGGCCTTGATGCTGCAAAAATACGAGCACCTGCTCCCCATTTTGCCCTGTGTTGTCAACGACACAATGACTGCACTCTGCTCATGAGAAAACAAATAAGGAGATAGTGATAGGATTGGGGAATTAGACAGGGCAAGGATACATCCCATGGTGTTTTTGTTGTTCTTAACACACTAGCATACTCAGCTCAATGAGGAACTCTGCCCTACTTCACCGTTAATAACCGCATCATAGAGAAAATAACATCCACACTGTTATCTTGGGTACTCCCCAATACCTAAGATCTCCCACAATATATGAATATGAATAGAATCCATTTGTAATGTTTTTAGAAGTTAAATACAGTGAAGCTGTACCAGAGTCCATTGCAAATTATTCTGGAAATTGATTATGTTTTATATAAATTAATTTCCTTTGCACATGCATTCATCCACCCCCTTCCCAGTAATTTGTATCATATATTACCTCATGGCATATTTTAAGAATGAGGCAATCTAGCAAAGGGGTGTAATTAGGTTTACAGGCCCTGCTTTGGCAGCTGATGTTGACTGGCAAAAGAAAATAGAAATGCAAATCATGCCTGTAGAGTTCTAATGCAGATGTGTTATCATCGGTGCTGTGCAGGCTGCAGGAGTGGAGTGAGCCTGGCTTGGGGCAGCAGAGGCCTGGGGCAGCCTGCAGGTAATGCACAGGGACTGTGCTAAATGGCAGAAAGAGGCTTTTAGTCCATTCACCTTTCCCTCTTTCATCAGACAAAACCTGTTAAAGTGATGTATAGGTGTACCTGCTTGCAAAACAGGTTATCTCACATACAGTGCTGTTCCTTGTGCTTTTCCTGACTGTTTTGGGTTTGGAAAATGGCAAAAATTACTTGCATGCAAGCCAAGGCTATGATCTGGCTTTTGATCTTTGAATCGGCAAGCCAAAATCTGTGCTGGGTACCCACTGGGCACATTGCCACATCCAGGGTGAATTTACAGAGAGCAGTTTCTGTAACCCCACACTTCACTGCCGCATGCTGTGCTGTCCTCCCTCCCATCCCTTCCCTGCAGCAGGATGCCACTGTGCTGGACATGCCACTGGACAATGTGCTGGACATGCTGTCCCTTCTGGAGGCAGCAAGGAGCAGCTGCCCAGCTCCACCAGTGTGCACCACGGTCAGACAGCAGTGTAGGTGCTGACAGGCAGGCATGACTGACAGCTGGCCCTCAGGGCAAGTAAGTAGCTGTGTGGACACCAAATGTGGTGTTGTAGTTGCATCAACTGTCCTGACAGGATGGTTAAAAAAGTACAGGAGAATTTTGTATGTGGAAGAAATGGAGTGTTTCTGTTGCCTCTGCTGTAGCCTTTCAGCATGTAACAGGAATGGTCACCTACCAGTTAAACATAGCCATTAAATTATGCTCATGAGCACATTGTTAAATAGAGCTGAAGATTTATTTAGAAGTTTCTGATTAGTTTCAAGGAGAGGAAATGCCATTTCCATGGCTAGGATGTTAACTATGAATAGACATTCCCTTCATGTAAAATATGAGCAGAAGAGGTGGCTCCTGTGAGCTCTGACCAAAATTTTCCAACAAAGTGGTATTACTTTTTTCTGATTCTGGTTTAGAATGATCCACTGGAGCAAGGCCATGAGGTTTTTGCATGGAAGTACTTCTGCAGAGCAATAATTGGCATCTGTCTTGGCTGAGAAGAGTCTGGTCTTCTTCTAGTATTGTGACTTTGCACAGGTTCAAGAAAAGGAAGTGTAAATCCACCCATTCTCATCTCCTCTTCACCTTAAGACTTCTCAACACCCTTAAAAAGGGGATTTGATAAGGACGAGTTTTCCTGTTTTTCAGTGAATGTTAGTTTTTGAGTGACAGGGCATTTTGTTGCCACACACCAGTTGTTGGTTTCTGCCCTGGTATGCTGAAGAACACTGGCTAAGATTTCCTTCCTGTCCCAGGAGAGAGCTGGACTTAGCCGCAATGACTCCTTGTTCACATTCTCGGTTTGAGACATGGCTGTTAAGAGGGGAACAATCAGTAAGAGACTGAGAAGAGTTCCTGATTTTAAGACATGTTTTTTTCACTTCTGCTATTCCTTGTTCTCCAAAATAGCATCTTAATTTTTGCTTCCACTGAGATCTACAGGGTTTACAGAAAAAAACCACTGGTATGTATTTGCCATTGTGTCACTGGAATGCTGGCAAACCTTAGTTTGTGAAGCAAACCTTATTCAGATGCTAATATCCAGCTCATCTGAAGGCAAAAAATGTCATTTTGAAAGTTACAGGTCAGTTATGTTCTCCCAAAACATGATGTGTCAAGTAAAACCTTAGACACTGCCAGACCTACATTTCTTGAAGCTTTGGACTGCTTAAAATGTATATCCTCATTATTTTTTATGAAAAGCATTTTTCTTCAGGCTTTCACATTCATATATTCACATTTTGAGTTAAACTGTAACTTTTCATCCTGTAAGCATCTAATGAAAAGACTTCCACCCATTCCCTAAGGGAACATGATCTGGAATGGAATGACGTATAATGAAAATCACTCTTCGAGCTAAAACCCAATTCTAATAAAGTATAGGAGAGAATAAAGTATTGGAGAGAAAAATCTGGTATTGTACCACAATCCTTAATTCTGCAAGCCTTGGTTCTGGCCTCCACAACAGGAGAAAGTAAAATGTTTGGAAGAACCAACTTATTAAAATGTGTATGGGGTAGGCAAGCAACTAAATCAATGCTGATTGGCTTTGAAAACACCTCTGAAAGGCAAAATATATCAGAATAAGTTTTTCCCAGTTAGAAGTCCTGTTATAAACGGTCCACACTCCTTTTCTCTTTAGCAGTAACCCATGCTGTTAAGAAGATTTCACACTGGCTGATGTTGGGGAAGGTCATATAAAAACCCCCTTTTTCTGTCCCAATAGCAGAATTTCCTTCTCTCCACACTCCCAAACAAGAGTTTCAGTTAGTATGCCTCCATCTATATCTCACGAAATATGTTACAATGCAGACAAGCAGATGCCATCGTGTGCTGGCAGCATGCTGAAATGCCATCTGGAAGGCATTGATTAAAGGGCAGGCACCGTCCCCATGGTTGGCAAATGATTGGAGTGAAGACACTGATGATGGTCCTGCGTTGTGGGGAACAGACCAAAGGCAGTGTCTTTTCCTAAAAATGCCTCATTTGTTGATTCTCTGGTGTTACTTGTAGGGAGAGTCTCCCACATTGTCAGGAGAGCTGGGATGGCCCTGGACAAGCATGCTGAGGTGAGGGCAGTGGATTTGCACCTGTGGGTGGAAAACGAGTTATTTAGCAGAGTGCAGCCCTGTGTGAAGTCAGGAGGCTGAGGTTTGCCATCCTGCACTTGGTGGAGAGTGCTGACGCTGCTCCAGCAGTGCAGGGCAGATCCTGGTGATCTTCTTCAGGGCATGAGTGAAGCAACACATTCTACACACACACACAGAGGTATGTACATGGTAGATTAGGCTTAGCTGGATGCAAGGAGTTGGTTGAGTTCATGACATTTTTGACTTTGAAACCATAGCAACCACCAAAACCCAAATACTGGAACTAGAATTGAAATGAATTTCTCCTAATAAACACCTTTCTCTTTCCCCAGACTTAAGCCAAAAGTCATTTAAAAGGAAAAGATCTATCATAAATTGGGCTTTTTGGCGTGGCCCAGGCACCCACTTGGACAATGCACCCCTCTCCTCAACATCTGCTACTCCTGGGAAGCTCTTTGGCCTCTTACTAACAACCATCTGTGAGGATGACAACCTGCCCAAACCCCTCTTGGTGAGTCCCAGGCTCAGGGTTGAGTCTTAGAGTGGTGGAATTTCTCTGTGTAGTAAATCAGAATATGTTTGTAAATGGGACATTGGAATAACCCAAGGAAAGAAACCAGAGAGGTTTCCATAGGGAAACCTCATTTGTTGTTCCTAGCAAGAACTTTGGGTTTTAACATATACTGTGGTCAGGCCCAGTTAATAACAGTTTGAAAAATATATGTATGATCAGTCTGCTGCTCTGGGCTATTTCTCTTTTATAGCCCATGCTGTGAGGTTGGTTTCCTAATCCTCACTTACACAGTGTAAATAAATGCCACATTCACACATACTTTTTAAACCACTCCCAAGATCTCTGTAAAATCCCCACATCCATAAATGTCTCATCTACTGTCCCATATAGGCAGCCCACGCAAGCATAAAAATGCCACCTGCCCATAACTAGGCAGTTTCAGAGCCTTTCTTGAAGTCATTCCAGGGCAAGCAAACACTCCTGAGTCCTCATTTTTGGTCTGACAGCACCACTGCAAAAAATAGGTGGGAATGTGGACGCTACAGTAGCATCTTTTCATCCTGTCTTGAGGCAGCTCTGGTGCTGTGGGTGCTCTCAAAACCAGCCTAGGACCATGGAAGGGGTTATCCTAGAGCCCATTCCAAGGCATAGTTAAGGCATGTATGTGGCATTTTTGGTGATTAGAAGGCCCTGTTGTCAGTACAGCAGATGTTGTATTTCCGAGTGGGAATGTGCCCTGCAGGATTGGACCCTTCATCCTAACAGCCTGACTTCTGGCTGCAAGAAATTGCCAGAACCCCACTGCAATCAGTGGGGTCACACCAGTTGACAGGAAGAGATGTTTTGTCTCCTAAGCTGGTGCTTGATGTGCTGCTTTATCACCTCCTGAATAGTGAATCATACCAGGATTTTCCAGGTCTTTTAATAGTGTTTTCTTTCGAAGGAGAAGCGTGCATTTTCATTATTTAGGTTATTTAAATAAGCCCTCCAGAGATGGACTCTGTAGGACTATAATCACCTGATCCCTCCTTCTCTCTGTTTCAGAGATGAGCCAATGCTGCTTTTAGAAATTTCTCCAAAACATAAATATTAGTAAATTTTTATTTGAAAAAGTCCCCAGAGTTACTAAGCATAGAATCACAGCTTGGTAGACTTCGTGCTTTGAATTTTAAACATTGTGTTTCTGCCACAAAATATAACTTACTTCTGAATTCATGCAGCACCTCTGGAAAATAGAATACTGGGGGTCTGAATGGGATTTACCTGCAAGAGAAAGAAAATATCAGGGATGAGTGCTGCAGCTACGCTGGATAACTGCTTCAGAGCTTCCAGCTTGCTTTCACAGCTGAAGGGCTCTCTTTTAGCCATTAGCCACACTGAGTTGTCTTGCACCATAGCTTCATTCATGTAATTTCATCTGGGTTTGTTAGTTTAATAGGGGCTTCCCATTTTTATCTTGTGAATATTTTTGTTCAAAATGTATATTCAAAGGGTTTGTTCATGTGCTAACATCCTGTGCTGTGGGACTCAGCCTGTTTTGATGGGAGAGCTCTAAATTCCTGCAAAGAGAATGAAAATGATGACATGAGTCCTGCTGCCATGAAGGTGCTCCTCCAAAGCATCTGCACTTACATGAATTCTTGATCTTGGACTTCTGCAAGAGTGAGAAAGAAACATTAAAGAATAAAAGCAAAAGTAATAGCCTCCATTAGACTTATTTGTACTGCTGTGTGGCAGGAAGACCTACCTTACAGCCCAGACTGGGAAAGTCCCCAAACTCCATTCCTTATCCATTATTGTTCACTAAGTCATTGTAATGATGATGGACCAGTGTCCCAGGACCCCCCCATGTCCCTTTTCTTGCCATCATTTTTGATAACTTGGTCCTCAGGCCACTGCATGCATACACATAATCCCAGAGACTGTCTGCACATGTTTCCCCTTTCAAAGAGATAAACATGACAAATTCTGCATTGCTTGGAGCAGCCTGCAAGAGTTGACCTGCATGTTTGAGAGATGGCCCTCAGGAGACTGCAGAGAACTAAGCATCTGGCAAATATCCTGAACATGTTATCTCAGGAGAATTTTCAGCATTTTCTCTTCTCCTTGTTTTCCTCTATTATTTAACAGAAAAAAACAGTCCCTCCTGTTATTTTAAAAGCTAGGCAGGAATCTGCTTGTTTTCCCTTCTCTGTAATAAGCTGCCTACTTGTCTAATCCTGTGCAGCCTCATTGGCTTCAGGGGAGCCACAAGCTCACCTTTATCCCCCTTGGAGTGACCTCCCAAGCAGAAGCACCTTGCCTCAGTGTTGGTCCTGCAGACAGCCCTGAGCTGCTTCCAGAGTTTTGATTTTGCTGCTTGCACTCACAAGCAGCAAAGGGGGTAAAAACCTGACTCTGATCTGTTGTAGATGTGCAGATATATATTAACAAACAAAGCACTTCCTACTTTAAATAAAAAATCTCATTTTTTTCAGTATCAACAGTGAAACAGAATTCTATCTGTGGTTGGTGATAATATTAACTACAATGATGAGCAGTGAGGGTCTCATATCTTCCTTTAAAGTAGTGTCTGGCTGAGGCCACTGTCAAATGCAAAGCTTTGGATTAGATAGATCACTCTCCTTTTCCCATACCACAGCATTTATATATTTAAATGACTTGACTGAAACATGCACAGGTCCTGGAAGGTCATGCAGAAAGCTAATGCTCAGCAGTGGCAGCACAGTGTTTCTGAGGGGATGTTTTCTAAAATGAGAGCCCCAAATCGCAGCTTTGCTGTGCAGTTTGGCATGGTTTGGAGGGTGAGCCTTGACTTGTGTTTGATTTCTGATACTTTTTAGGACTAAAACGTTTTCAGCTGTGGCAAAAATGGCAAAATTACATTTTAGTGGCACTGGACAATAAAATACATTTATGAGAAATCCTCTTTGCCTTTTTAATTTTTTTTAGGACATGCTTTCCCTCCTTTACCAAGAAGGGCCTTCCACCAAGGGTATTTTCAGACGCTCTGGAAGTGCAAAAACATTTAAAGAGCTAAAGGAGAAGCTTGATTCAGGCACTGAAGTGGATCTGGCCCGTGAATCCATATTTGTGACAGCATCTTTGTTTAAGGTATGTGAAGAATGTTCCTGTCTCCCCTTTTGGGTAAGAGCAACACAGATCCTGTGCACAACCAGGGAGGGCTTTTCTCCAGAGACAGGCCCAAAGAGGAATTGGTGGACTGAATTAACAAGAATGGGCTGGTACATTAACCTTGTGAGGATCTCCAAAGGATGCTTCCACTGAATTAGGATGAGGAAGAGGAGTAGCCAGCTTGTTTTGCTGACAGCTTTCCTGAGGTCTCTGCTACAGCCTGGTCCTGTTACTCTCTGTCTCTGCATATGAAATACTAAAAGGCATGTTGGCAGACCTGTCCTTTACACATCAGTATACCCTACACTGCAGATCCTAGTGAGTTTATAGTGTTGCCATAAATATTTGGATTTTTTTTTCCATGCATTATCTTTTGTTACAGTTTTGTATGTCAAAAACAATGTTCATTGTGCAAAAAAAGCATCATAGCTTCCCTCAGCCTGGCTTTTTTGGGAAGCTAGGATTTGGCCCTTCTTCCTAAACTGCAGCAGTTTCCATGCCCGTGGTTGAGGTGTTAGGAAAGAGGAATAGCAAGACTATCAATGACTAGTTTAAGTACTCCATTGATTAGGGGAAGGAAGGTAGGGATGCCTTGGAGTGCTTATGGTCTGGAGGTATTTGAGCTTGTCAGCTGAGGAAAAGAAACAGGGACTACACTTGAAGCTAAGTGATAAGTAAAGACAGACATTATGCAACATCAAAATAACTGGTCTCACTGCAGATTTTTTAGTTCAGCCATATCAGATGTAGCATTCAAATGCCTCTATTTTGACAGGAAAGAGTAGGCAAAGGCTGGAAAATATTCACTTTAAGCATAATCTAAAGTGCCTCTATCTCAGATTATTTTCTTCTAGTTTTGGTGGTTGTGTGTAGCAATATACTTGCCAGTGAGTGCTGTCCCATGGATACATCCTCTTGTGTCTGTCTATCTTATTCCTACTCCCTCACATGCCCCAGAACAGCTGCTCACGTGTTTTGTTCTTCTTTTCTCTTGATAAGGATTTTCTTCGCAACATCCCAGGCAGTATTTTATCATCCCAGCTGTGTGATAAGTGGGTGTCTGTGCTCGATCAAGGAAATAATGAAGAGAAGATAAAAAGCATCCAAAGGTAGTTATTTATATTCTCTGCATTCTTTTCCTTTAAATGTATATCCCAGAATGCAGAATCACAAATATTCAACTTACGGTTGTATTTTTTTAACAAGAACAAGAACATCTGACACCCTCCCTGATTTAATTAGTGGATCATGTTACCCTGTTTCTGCATTTCCATAATCTTGACTTGTGTGTATATATGGAAAGTGGTCACTAATGTGAAGAATTGTGTTTTTATCTGTTTTCAGGTTAATAGAGCATCTCCCCAGAGCTAATGTTGTTCTCTTACGTTACATCTTTGGAGTTCTGCATGGGATAGAAATGAGATCTGAAGAGAACCAGATGAATGCCTTTAATCTGGCTGTCTGCATTGCACCTAGCCTGCTCTGGCCTCCTGTTTCCTCCACTCCTGATATAGAAAGTGAATTTATTAAAAAGGTAAAAAGCACTTTAAGTGTAACAGAAAACCACACCAGCCTTCATCCCATTCAACCAGGCTGTTGGTTACAGACATGAGAACACTCAGTACCTCTTCAGATCAGGACTTTTCCTCTTATCAGGGCTCCAGCGTCATTCATCAATCCATTCTCATAATCTTCCTGGAAGAAGGGGAGAGAGGTCATAAAGCAATACCCAGTGTATCAGGAAAATGCTTCTCTCATCAAGAAGATCTCTGGTTGTGGTGACCTCCAAACAGGACAGAGTAGAATGGAAAACATGTTTACAAGGATGTATACCAGGACAATTTACCAGGCCCAGGAGACTGAGAGAGTAGTTCCTGGCTGCCTTCATGGATGACAGTTTGCTCCTGTTCCTCATCTGTATGGTGAGCTTGTCCTGAGTTGAATAATAGAAGTTCTGACATCTCTCTTCCATTGCTTTGTTGTAGATTTCTAGTCTGGTACAGTTTCTCATTGAGAATTGCTGCAGGATTTTTGGAGATGAAATTACCTCTCTCTTTGGAGAAATACTGATGACATGCAAGAGAGAGAACAGCTCAGGTAATGCACATTGATGTTTTGATCCAATTAAGACAGCTAAACTCAGCCAGGCAAAAGATTGGTATATTCCACGGAAGATTGCTGTTCCTTCTTCATGTGGTGTTCCCAGATAGTGCTGTTCTCTTTCCATTCAATTCCCCAAAGAATTGGTCATAATCACTGATCCAAATTACCAAAGACCTGGATCATATCACAAAATGTTTTCACAAATACTCTCGCTTCTATACCAGTCATCTGAACCACTTTGGTTAAAAAAGGAGGGAGGGGAAACAAAATTTGAAAAGAAAAAGTCTAGAGAAGGTTTCCTCTCAAATGTAGAATTTTTGCGTCAGCCTGTGTTTTCCCAAAGTATCAGGAGGTCAGTGATCAACAGTGGTCATAACACAGCTGTCACACCATTATGTTAGGGTTGAAAGTGTCTATTCACTATCAAAAGAGAGATCTCCAGAGTTTCAATGGGACATCCAGATTTTGCTGCTAGCACAGAAAAATCATGGAACTGGTGACTGAAAGTGTTTGGCAGAGTAGTTGACAGAGCTTTCCAGATTATCATTAATGCTTTTTTTCTCTTCAAGCCTCTGATTTTGACTGGAGTTTTGTGTCTCTCCTTAAAGTATTGCGAAAGCAGCAATTTTGTAAAATAAATCTTGTCACAGATGGCCTGTACTGAAAGCGGTAATGGCACTTGTGTCAGCATGTCTGACAGTGTGGCCATTTCAAACTCCTCATGCTCTCCAGTGAAATTGGGTGAAATTTGACCTGCCCCCACCCCAGGAGTGTAGCTCATGGGTTCTGCTGTGCTGGGATGTGCTGGCAGTGACAGCTCAGACCCACGACAGGTTACAGCAGCTGAAGGAGCTTTCAGGCAGGCACTGAAGCATGGTGACTGCCCGTGCATGAACTGTGTCTGCTGCAAATGTGAGATAAGACAGCTTAGTCTAACCCGGAGCAAAAGAGATTTAATGTAATTCCAATTACTGCAGACACAGGATAGGGCCCAGGTGTGCACTGCTCAGTGCAGACTAGCTGGCTGTTGAAACTGAGCCTAAAATTTCACTTATGTTCACTTATGTTGCTCTTAAAAATACTGTATTTTCTGGAAGAAGTAGAGGTAAGAAATATGCCCTGTTCTCTTTATTTGTCTAAAAGAAGGAAAGAAAAGTTAACTGGTGCTTTCAATATGCAATAATGAAAAGAAAAATTAAATAAATTACTAATTCAATATATGTATGTATGTAAATTATTGTTTAAAGCTGGATTAGCTATTATCCATTAAATAAAAAAACAAAACAAAGCAAAACCATAGCAAAAACTCCCTAATCCTTATTTGTGCCACTGTCGGTATTTCTTGACTGAGCTGTAGCTTAGTACTCACTTCAGCTTCTCCAGTTCAAAATTAAGACAGTAATTTTTAATGAAATTATTATTACTTTTGCTTGAAGAATCTTTAAAGGGCAAATGCTCCTGAAAGTAAAGGATACTTGCCAGAAAAAAAAAAAAAAAGAAGCAGCTGCTTGTCAGGAGAGCAGTTCAGTCACTGATATGTTAACACTTGGTTTGTCCTTGCAGATGTTGCTTCTCTCCATCAGAATGACTCTTCCTATGACAGCCTGGAAAATGAGGCAAATGATGAGGCCGACTCTTCCTCCAGTGACTGGATAAAAACCCACGATCAGGATAACAGAAGCAGGGAGTCTGTCTTCACTCTGAGCGACGGCGATTCGGAGCAGACGGAGGTGGATGAAATCCAAAGCCAAACCAAACTGAAGCAGTTGGCGATTTCTGCCGATGTGCACCTGAAGTTTTCCTCGCAAGAAAACTCAAATAAATCTCCCTACTGCAGTGGTTTCCCCTCAGCAGCTACCTCGGGTGCTCCCAAGACTGTGAGGAGGCTCCGGCGCTCCTCTGAGCCCGCAGTTGGCCTCCAGACCTGCGGCTCCGGCCGCGCCGGTGCGGGGCGGGAGAAGGCGACGCGCAAAGCCAGCTGTGACGTCGTCCTGTCGCAGGAGGATGAGGAGTGTCTCTGCCAGCGCCGGGCGTTGCAGGTGGAAAGGCAAAAGCTCGGCAATCAGGGCTTGCTTATAGGAATTAACGTTGGTAAAAGTGACAACACAAACCAGAACGTTGAAAGGAAAGACCTGTCCCATTGTCTCCTGCCTCCGACACCAGAGGGGTTAAATATTTGCTCAGGATTTAGCTCTTTTAGCCGGTCTTCTTCTGGGACATCTCCATCTGTGTCGTCAATTTGCTCCCTTGACAGTGCTTTCTCCCAGTTTTCAGACCAGGCTCTGTTTACCTTAAGTGAAACCTCCTGCCCTTTCGATAGCACTTTCCAGTCGCTAAAGAAACACGAAGACGCTGCTGCTGCTGTGGCTGATGACTGTTTCCTTCCACCCACCACGGTGCCACCATCTCCACAACCTACTGACACTGGGGCTGAGGGGGGCTTGGTGGGGCCCAGCAGCAGGTCAGCACCCCTGAAACCTACTGATGGCTGTTTCATTAAGGCTGACCTTCAGCCATTGCCTCTGAAAGTCACTGGGAGAGACAGACTTCATGATCAAAGAGGAGGTCTAGAAAAGCATTACAGCAATCCAAAGTTTGAAGAGACTGACCAAAGCTTTTTGCAGAGGAATCTTAATGCTTAAAATAAACACCATAAAGAAAATGCCTTTGGTGTTGATGTGTGTTCATTTTAAGTTTAACATCCAGATTGTTCAAATTTAATTGAGCAGTCCCTGGACTCATAGGTTTCCTTTTTTTAGGAAACTGAGTAATTAATGTTCCGGTATAAAGCTTTGCAAGAACATTGTAGGAATAACAAAAAATGCTGAAAAGCAAGTGAACGTAGATCTCCTGAAAATCTGGAAGGGACCCAGGAGGTAACTAAGGCCAGTGTCCTGTTCCCTGACCCTGCCAGGGCAGCAGGCTGCCTGCTGGGCCTCTCTATCCTTGACCACTCGAGTGTTGAGCCTTGCAGATGTGAGTCCCAGTCCTTTGTGCTTTTGATGTAGCGTGCAAAGTCAGCATAGCTTCCATAACTGTGGTATTATACTACTGTTCTGAAACTGATAAATATTACCTTCATTGTCCTCCAAGGAGTAAGTGTGTTGTTTTCTGTATGTTTATACAATATGTTTGATAGGTGTAGTTATTTCTTTCACACTGCAAAAGAAAGAAAAAAGTAAGCCCAAAAATACGTAAAGGGAAATGCTGAATCTTGTAACTAACACCTTGCAACTTTGTGTTTCATTTATTGTGCTGTGTTGGCTGTTCTGTTCATGTTTAAGTTGTGAATAGTTTCTTAACACTGCTGTAAATGGCATTATGTATTATTGCAAGCAAACACATGTAATTTTATTATGCAACATCCAAAACAAAACCACAGAATGGATCAGGTTGGAAAGGACCTTAGAGATCATCCAGTTCCAACCCCCTGCCATAGAGACAGGGACACCTTCCACTAGACCAGGTTGCTCTGAGCCCTATCCAACCAAGCCTTGAATACTTCCAGGGCTAGATCATCCATAACTTCTTGGGCCAACATGTCCTCGTGCTTCACCACTCTCTGAGTAGAATTTCTTCCTAATCTAATCCTGCTCTCTTTCAGTTTAAAACCTCGCCTCTTGTCCTCCTGCTATCTGCCCATATAAAAGTCATCTCTCTTCTTTTTATAAGCCCCCTTAAGGTTCTGGAAGGCCTAAGTCCTGAAGCCTTCTCTTCTCCAGGCTTAACAATCCCAACTCTGTGAGCATTTCCTCACAGACGAGTTTTTCCATTCCTCTAATGTTCTTTACGGTCCTCCTCTGGACTTGCTCCAACAGGTCCATGTCCTCCCTGTGCTGGGAGCCCAGAGCTGGATGCAGCCCTGCAGGTGGGGTCTCAGCAGAGCAGAGCAGAGCAGAGCAGAGCAGAGCAGAGCAGAGCAGAGCAGAGGAGCAGAATCCCCTCCCTGGCCCTGCTGCCCACACTGCTTTGGATGCAGCCCAGGACACGTTTGGCTTTCTGGGCTGTGAGTGCACACTGACAGCTCATGGCCAGCCTCTCACCCACCAGCACCCCCCAAGTCTTCTCAGCAGGGCTGCTCTCAGTGAGTTCTTCTCCCAGTCTTTACCTGTATCTGGGCTGTCCCCACCTAGGGCAATATGCAGCACCTTGAACTTAGACTTGTTGAACCTCCTGAGGTTCTCATGGGCCCACTTCTTAAGTTTGTCCAGGCCCCTCTGGGTGGCATCCCATCCTTCTGTTGTGTCAACTGCACCTCTCAGCCTCCTGTCACCTACCAACCTGCCAGGGGTGCACTAGGTCTCACTGTCTGTGTCATACATCATATAATATATTAAAGTAATGCATTATCTAAATGCTTTGAGTTTGTATAATATATCCTGTTAAATTTTGCTATTATATATGTTCTGAAAAAAAATGTGTATTTTTG
Organism: Trochalopteron elliotii; assembly: GCA_024734555.1. Lineage (NCBI taxonomy): Eukaryota > Metazoa > Chordata > Aves > Passeriformes > Leiothrichidae > Trochalopteron > Trochalopteron elliotii. Next base: position 6,436,315 of record JANPWX010000449.1, on the reverse strand, counting down.
TACTTGCAAAAAACTGCTGCTAATTTTACAAGTTCTGTTTTGTTGTTATGGCACTGGTATTGATGTGTATGCATTCAATGCTATATATTAAATATTATTTGTTATGTCATAAATTCAGTTTATATTCTGTGGAATTTTTTAATGTGTCAGTTCTACAAGCTATTGCTGAAGCAGAAGTCTCAATTATACCACTGCAAATCTTGTGTGAGAAAGGACTAAAGCATTTTTCTTCCACTTTGGGTGTCATCATTCCTATGGCATGCCATCATCCTATTGGCTTTTGTAAATTCTAGTAATTCTAAAGCAAGAATTCCTACCCTTTTTCTCTTCATCTAGTGGTAGGAGGATGTTTTCAGCTAATGGGATTCAGTCAACAATATGGAGGTGAAAAGAGATCTTGTGGGATAAAATACAAGGATTGGGAGCAAGGAAAGGAAAGGAATAAATCAATGAATGAGAGGAAGATTTATTCTATAATATTAGCAGGTTCTTCTTTTTCATATTCAGCAATTTTAATGAGAACAGTAGTATGCAGAATCTGATCTGTAACAGTCACCTTCCAAAGGTAAAATACTTTGTATGCATTTTGAGACCTCTGATCTAACAGCCCTATGTATACACCTCCTTCAAAACAAACAAACAAACAAAAACACTGATTGACATGATGCTATTTTGAAATAAAACAGCTACTCTGCATTTCCATTTCTTTTCAAAACAGTAAAAAGCATATTGCCATGCTGCCAAGATTACATCGAGTAGCAAATACTGATTCATTGCATCAATAATAAAGCTTTAGAAAATCTCTAGTCTCCGCAACATAAATTTTCTGTCATACAAATGGTATCTTCCTACAAGCCATTTCTCTCTGCTGTCTGAAGAAAGAGTTTATCAAAGTGTGCTTTGATCTGAAGTGAGTTATGTGTCTACTTTTGAGCTGCAGCTAATGCTAGAGTGCTTTCAGCTTTAAATGCATGGCAGATAAGCTGGATGTAGACCCAGCACAATTTGAAATGCACTTCTGTCTTACCAGATGTACACCCTGCTGCTGCATGAGGCATGTTCTGTGACAATCACAAAAAAGAGCACTAATGGGGAAAATCACTGTCTGTAACACCTCTGGGCTGTGAGCGCACAGTGAGGGAATTAAATTCTGGTAAGATCCAAAATGGGTTGTATTGAACCCTTATAGAGTGTCAGATGCAACTCTGAGTACCACAGTAAGCATCCTCCTGGCTCTGGTGTGGATCTCCTCCGTGGGCTGCTGGTGGATCTCTGCATCCCTGTGGATCCCCGTGGGCTGCAGGGGCACAGCTGCCTCACCGTGGTCTGCACCAGGGGCTGCAGGGGAATCTCAGCTCTGGCACCTGGAGCACCTCCTGCCTTTCCTGCACTGAGCTGGGTGTCTGCAGACCATATTCTCTCCCTTTCACATATTCTCTCTCCTCTCTCCAACTGCCTTTGTGTATTTTTTCACCTTTCTTAACTCTGTTAAGAGTTGGGCTCAGCTGCTGGGCTCAGCCACAACCAGCAGTGGGACCATCTTGGAGCAGGCTGGCATTGGCTCTGTTGGACACAGGGAAGCATTTCACACACACATATAGATCCACCCACACCCACACACTCACATATTCTTCTGTAGCCCCCCATTACCAAATCCTGCCATGTAAATGCAATACATTCTGTGAGAAGGTGGGGGGTGGGGGTGGCCCCGAGTGCTGAGCCCCTTCTTCTGCCCCAGCTCCAGCAGAGTATCCTCCACACATTCTGCTCACCGTGGGACACCTGTCTCCATAAACTCCATGTAGGCCTGTCTCCATAAACTAGGGTGGCTGCTATGGAGGAGCTGCTCAAGTTTTTGCGGCACATGGTAGGTGAGATGTTTCCCAAATGCTATCTTTTGTGAAGTACCAAAACCTCACAGAAAAATCATAAAATAAAAAGATGACTGAGTTAGGAAAGAAACAGTGGCTGTCACTCCTTATCTACTGCTCTTAAAGACAGAAAATGAAGCAAACTGACAAATTACCTCACTACTTGGACTTTCTGTTCCACAGGGTTCATGTTCTCATTGTTAATGAGCATCCTGCCTCTGTTTCACAAGTGCTAGCTGTCATGCCTTTCAGGTAATTTCAGAGATCACTCTAATGTAAATTTAGAGCAATTTGTTCTCAGCCTGCTTTGAAGGTTTCTTGAGTTTTTTGGTTTGGTGGTCGTTTGGGGTTTTTTTGTGGGCTCTTCCATTCTTCTTCATCAGTCTCATGAATATTATTGCTTCATCCCTGCAAGTTTTATCTCTCCAGCACAGCCCAATTCAGGAAGCAGGAAGTCATGTACCATCCTTGTCTAAACAAGTTTGTAGAATTCAAACAGAATAGATTCTAGATCCAGAAAATGAAGCATGACCTTTAAACTGAAGGTGTCTCTCTATCCAAAACTCCAAATCACTGGATTTCTGTTAATAGCTGCTGTTTCACACCCTTTTTTGTTCTGGGTACGTATGTGGTCCCAGGACCTGGTGGTTGACCTCTCATTTCCAGCTCTGCTCGTGCTCTACTCTATGATATTTGGCAAATTTGTTTGCCTCCTCTGGTGCCTGTTTTGCACCACTTGTCTTTTCTCCAAGTATGCTGGTGTGCTGGGTCAGGGTGGTGGTTGGTGTTTCCCCCCATCCTAAACATAACTGTTCACCCATTCACGAGCAGACACAGGGGCCTGGGAGGTGGCTGGTGATTTTGGGGACCACGTGCAGAAGTACAAACACACTTCACACAGTGAGGCTGTCATAACCCATGCAAACAGATTTGTTTCATGTCATGCAGATCAGCCTGTGCATCTACAAAACATCCCAGACAATCTCACTGAGTTGGGCCTATCAACTCATTTTTATCCATAAAAACACTGAGGAATGGGGTAATTCAGGCTGGAAGAGTTCTCTGGTTCAACCTCTTGCCAGAGGCTTGTACATCCATGTAGAATCATAGAATCATAGAATTGTTTAGGTTGCTAAAGACCTTTAAGATCATCATGTCCACTGCTAAACCACATCCCTAAGCACCTCATCTACACATCTTTTCTGTACTTCCAGGGATGGTGTCTCCAACACTTCCCTGGACAGCCTGTTCCAGTGCTTGACAACCCTTTATGTTTTCTTAATACCCAGTCTAAAACTGCCCTGGTGCAACTTGATGCCATTTTTGCTTATCCTACTTTCATCTGAAGTAAGAAACCAGCCCCCACATGGCTATATCCTCCTTTCAGGCAGTTACAGGGAGTGATGAGGTCCCCCCTGAGCCTCCTTTTCTCCAGGCTGAACATCCCCAGCTCCCTCAGCTGCTCCTCACAGCACTTGTGCTCCAGACCCTTCCCCAGCTCCGCTGCCCTTCTCTGGACACGCTCCAGCCCCTCCATGTCTTTCTTGCAGGGAGGGGCCCAGAACTGAAGACAGGATTTGAGGTGTGGCCTCAGCAGTGCCCAGTGCAGGGGGACGGTCACTGCCCTGGTCCTGCCGGCCACACCATGGCTGATCCAGGCCAGGATGCCATCGGCCTTCTCAGCCACCTGGGCACACCCTGGATCATGTTCAGTGACTGTCAATCAGCACCCCAAGATCCTTTTCCACCAGGCAGCTTTGCAGCCACAGCCCCCAGCCTGTAGTGCTGCCTGGGGTTGTTGTGACCCCAGGCCAAGACCTGGCATTTGGTCTTACTGAACCCCATACAGTTGGTCTTGACCTATCCATCCAGCCTGTCCAGATCTGTCTGCAGAGCCCTTCTGCCCTCCAGCAAATCAACACTCCCACCCAACTTGGTGTCATCTGTGAACTGACTGAGGGGATCTCAATTTCTTCACCTAGATCATTGATAAAGATATTAAACAGAGCTGGCTGCAAAACTCATCCCTGGGGAACATCACTTGTGACCAGCCACCTGTTGGATTTATCTCTATGCCGTCCATTTTCTGAACCCACACATCCAACCAGCAGAGTTTTCAGTCAGCAAAGAGTTCACCTGTCCAAGCCATGAGCAGACTGTTTGCTCCAGGAGAATGCTTCAGGAGGCAGCATTGAAGGCTTGTGACAAAGACAAGTAGCTCCTGTCCAGATGAGGGACAGCAATGTTCATCACAGCTAGAGAAATTTAGATAAAAGCAGATGACTCAGACAATTAAATAAACATAATGTTTTGGAAAAATGATTACAGAATCAAGTATCACAGAATATGCTGAGTTGGAAGGGACCCACACAAATTGACAGGTCCAACTCTTGGCCCTGCACAGCACCATCCCCAGTGATGATGATGTCTTAAATAACCCAGAAAAGGTCTAAGAAATCAGCAAAAGCTCTAGTCTTACATCCAATCTTAAGGTTATCCCAATAAACTTGTATATTAGGAGCAGAGACTATGATACATTTCCCCTCAGTATTTAGCATCTCTCCATATCCTATGTTTGGAATACTGGAACATGCCTAAGGACATAGCCTCAGTCTGTACAGCACTGGACATCCTCAAGCACTCCCATCTGGAGGAAGACCCAAGGCACCAGCCACACCGGGGGCTTTTCCCTCTCCAGAGTCTGATGTGGGAAGAGGCTGAGCAAGGGGCTGCGACTGCATCGAGCCTCATCTTTGGCATTTGCTCAGGGCTGCTTCCTGGTGGAAGAGTCCTTGGCTCCTGCCAAGTGTAAGAGGCACTAGAGCGTGATGTCTGCCGGCTGAGCAGAGCCCCACATCAACATCAGGGGAAGGCAGCCAGCTCTGTCTTTCACAGACGTGCTTGCATGACTTCACTTGCTCCCAAGATTAGTTACCGACGTCGCTGTACTGAGGCCACTGTCGAGCTAAACTAATTGACCCACTGGTGTCCAAAGGGGAAGGCTCTTTGGTTAAAGGTGTTGAATATTTCTGTTAGGGCATGGTTGCCACACAAGGCCTAAAGGTTTTGGACATCATTTGTGTTTTATAAATATGTACAATGCAGTCTGTAGTGATTTTTTCCTTGATAGTAGGTTTGCTCCAGGCCCTACTTTGTCGGTTTCATTGCGGCTTCGCTGAAAATGTCAGCAGTTCCTCGAGGACAAGTACTCGGTAGCTGCTGCCAGTTTCATTAAGTTAAATATTTCAGAATTTAGCCATTCTGTGACCCTGCATGGGAGAGGTGTTTTCAGTACAGAAATTATTTCTGTACACTTGATTCTCATGTCACAAACTATTTCTGTCAATGTGCTACACATCTGCTCTCAGGCTCAGAAATAATTCTGATAAGACGATTGAAGGCAAGGCTCTCCTCCTCCTCCTTCTCCTCCTCTTGGCTTTTAAGGGTTTCCACAGGGTTCCCTGCTGTCCCAAAGGCTGGGAAGGGTGGGGGGCTGGGTGATCTGCCAGCCAGGGAAGGAAGGGACAGGAATGTGCTGCCAGTGTGCACAGCTGAGGCTGCACCATCCCAGCTGAGAGTTTAGATAATGAGCCATGACAGTAAGGGCTGATAAAGACAGAGTGAGTAACCTGTCTTTAAAGAAAGTGGAGAGTGACCCACTGGTGACTGAAGCCTGGACTCAAGAAGATCTCCACAGGAATCAAAGGGCAATGCTGGTTGTAGGATCCCAGTCACTCCACCTATACCAAGGGAGCCCCATCCCATTCTCTTGGACTGGCAGAGGAGAGTGGTCAGCTCAGGGTTCCTGGGTAAGGCCCACCAAGGCATTAGTGGGACCCTGCAGGAACACAAGGTTCATGGGGGGCTGTGGGGGAAAAGCATTTGAGGATGCTGGATGGACAGCCTCTTAGGAGGTGTTCCAAGTAGGCTATAGCACTGTGCCAGGTTCATTATGTTTAGGGTAAGGATCAAAGGCAGGGATTAAGATGGACAGGGGAGGAACCAGCACGAAAAAATAGAGGGAAAAGGGGATTAAAGGGGCTGGTGTGGCTAGTCAGAACACAGCACTCTGAGCAAGCCCTGTACCTCATTGCCATAGCCTGTCCCAGTCTTACTAAATATTCAGAGGTAATGATGCACCTAATTATATATTACTACTAATAATTGCTGTTTCATTCTCTCAGCTGAGTTTCTGTGTGACCACACCCTCTGCTCTGAGTCCATGTGAGAGACCAGCACCAGCCTTCAAGCCAGATAAGTGGGCAGCTGCAACTGAGCCAAGTGCCAGCAGCTGGGATGAGACTGTAAACCTCAGAGACTGGAGGGCGCCAGTGCCAGCACCTGGGGGAACTGGGGCCAGCTCTGGGGCACACTGAGTAGCCAATGCCAGATACTGGAGAGACCCATTTTCCATGTGTGTGTGCATAACTGCCTGGTGGATGTCAACCCTGATGAGCTGGAAGGAGCAGTATCTGTCAGCAGTGTGTGGAAGTGGCTGCCTCACAACAGAGAGCAGTTTTGAACAAGAAGAGGGGTTTTAAATGTCTAGTGCTCCATGGGCAGCTTGCACAGATGTACTGCAAAATGCTTTGAAAGGACTTAGTACAGGAGAGGCGTGATCTCCCCAGATCCAGTCAAAGTCACCAAGGGGTCAGTTGCCGTTTGCTACAGGGAGCAGCTCATGTGCAGCCTGACCTCGAGGAGGCAACAGCAGCTTTGTTAATGCTTCAACTTAAATGTTTTCCCTGAAGAAATGGTTTTTACTTGAAACACCATTGGAAGTTCCCTTAGCAGAGCTGGGAGCCTGACTGGGTGGGGGTGGCAGGAAGGAGGCAGGGCGGAGCTTAATTGTTTTATTGGCACAAGTGCTCGTGAGAGAGACATGTGACACCAAGTCCACAGGTGTCTGTGACTTGAGGAACCTGAGGTGACCAGGCAGACAAGGAAGTTCATGGCCCAAAGTCATCTTTCCTAGCAGGACTTGGTCTCCACAGATGGTTGTCATTGAAAGATACTCATCATTGCCCCTGCCCATCTGAATACTTCCATGGCATTGCTATCCCTCTACTGAATATCCAAATACTTGCAGAAATGTGCAGCATCTAAATAATGTCATGCTTTTCATCCAGAGATAGATGAGGAGTCTGGAAGGTCACCTTCAGCAGAGTTCCTGGGCTTGGGCTTAGCTTCTATATGTAAATAGTCCCAGAGAAGTCCAATAAGATTGCTTGTGCACTTAAATTCCTTACTGGGCTGGAGCAGTGCCTATTTTCTAAATAAATTAGAAACCATACCAGATGTTCCTGCTTTATGGAAAAAAAATATTCCTATGAAGCTTCCATTTACAATTTTCATTTATATTACAGAGGTCTATCTATTATTTGATGAAGTAGAGACTTCCAAAATATTCTTTTATTGTGTAAGAAATAATAAAAAGTATTGAATACTTACACATCCTGTCTAGCTATAATAAAAAAAAAAAAAGAAGGATTTGTCCAATAAAATGTTTGGCAAAGCCAAAGTCTGAATGTTTTCCATTTTTTTACCTCGGGATATTAATTTACAGTCAACTTGTCTGAAGTGTGTAAATTCAACAACATGGTAATTGGTTTACTATACAGAAACTGGAGACTCTGACTTTGCCAAGAATTTTTACTGTGTAAATTCTTCGCTTTTCTCACATTCAAGAAAGCCATAAAAGACATAATTATGAAAACAGATCTCAGTGAACAAAATCTCAGTCCTGTCTCAGGGTGAGGAGACCCACACGATGTGGGTGCAGAGCAGGTCCCACTGTAAAATGCGTTGTTAGTCCAGGCTCATCACTCCAAGGTATTTATGGCCTTAATACAGTCCCCCTACTTCCCTTTCTGTTAGGAATGCTTAGACTCCCATCTCATAAAAAGATGAGCGCTCTCAAATCTGGCTGATGCAGAAGCAGGCCCTGAAACCTATTTATTTTATAACAAATTTATTTTATTTGGGTTTGTTGCAATGAATGGGAGAAGGTGGGATTGGCTGCCAGACTTCCAAAAGCAGGGTACAACACCTCTCTGCTATTCAGCTCTGTGTCACCACTTTGCTGTGAAATACCTTCTGAGGAGGGTCAGGGAAAGGACAGTCCTCCAGAGCAGGACAGGGACAGAGGTGGCCAGGAACACTTGGAAACTGGATTCAGGTCCAGAACAAACATTGATCTGCTTCTCTGTCCTTGAAGCATCCCAGGAGACATTTTGCTGCTTGTTTCCAAGAGAAGTGGTTCAGAAGCACCTTCTGAATTGTTTTCTAACAAAAACCAAAGAAAGATGTATTGGGTTTACATGGCCAGGCCTGCTCCCTGACTGCATTATAGGTGTGCAGTCCATGCAGGACATAAGAGGGAACTATCTACTCTATCCCAGAATGGTAAACTGGTAACAATGGACAAGGAGAAGGCTGAGGTACTCAACAACTTTTTTGCTCCATTCTTCAATGGCAGCCTCTCTCCCCACACCTCTCACATGGGTGGACTACAAGATGGGGACTGGGGCAGCAAAGAGATTCCCACTGTAGGAGAAGATCAGGTTCATGACCACCTGAGAACCTGAATGTACATAAATCTTTAGAACCTTATGAGGTGCATCCCCAAGGGAATTGGCTGATGTAGTTGCCACTTTCCATGACATTCAAAAAGTCATAGCAGTCAGGTAAAGCCCCAGGTAACTGGAAAAAGGAAAATATTGTACCCGTCTTTAAAAACAGTAGAAAGGAGGACTCTGGGAGTTGTCAATCTGTGTGAGAGACTAGATCCCATCCTCAAAGAGAAAACCTGTCTCTTGACATGTGGATCATTTAACTCACAGGAGAGACAGTCCATCACACCTGCAGTCATCAGTTAACAGCACTGTAAACCACCTTGATCTTGATGCTTCTTGTGTGTCCAGTGACAAACTGGCTCCAATAACACGCTTGTCACCTCCACTGGAAGAACTCACCATCATTCTGTTGTTACAAGCCCACTGCTCTTTTGTTTCTGCCAATCTCTTGTCCTCTGATCTCCTGTCCAGGTGACACTGGAACAACTGAACTCCCCAACATGTAACGCATCAGACCCAGCAGCTCAGGGTTCAGTTCCAGCAGGTCAGTCCTTGGGGAGGAGCACAGTTATTCTACCATGGATTTCCTTACATTTGGAAGTCAAAATGAAAACATCCTACATGGATCAACTGAAAAGGGAATTCAGGAATGGAGCACATTTGGGAAGCCCATTCCTGGCACGGAGAATCCTTACTCTTGTCATTCCCTGAGCATCACATCCCCACTGAACCTAGCCCAGGTGTCTGAGTGCTTTCCTCACTCGATGCATGGAGGGACCATCCAACAAACCCAAAATAACCCATCAGGTTTGAGGCAGGAGGCTGGATTTCTGTCATTTATTTTCCTCTCAGTAAATGTGATTACAAATTGTCAGCCCAACAATTATGGATTCAGCCTGTTCCCCTGCTGATTTCAGTCTTTTTAAGGTAGGTGTTATTGATTACAAGGAGCTGACAAAAACATGCACCTATGATTTCTCTGGTTTTGGCAGCTTAGCTGTTTCCAAAGGGAAAAAATTTGCATAGAATGATTTTTTCAAAGAAAAAATTCAAACAGTTCCTACAAATCTGAGCTTATTTTTAAAAAGAAATAGACAAAACCAAAAAACAACAAGCAGATGCTTTTATGTTAAAAGTTTGGAAATCATATTTATTTACCATGCTACTTAACTGAGAGGTTTAGTGACTCTTTGCCCAGGGTTTCAGCTGTTGATTGGGAAACATCCAAGTCCAGCCCAGTTCCTAACATCCACCACAGGGAGCCATGCTGGAGAGGCTGCCCAGTGGTCACCAGGTCTGGGTGGGTTCATTGCTCCAGAACACACACATACACATTAAATACTAATGTAACTAATGCTCTTAACAAAATCACCCGGAGCAGCAACTCCTTCTGGAGGTGGGAAGAGGAGGGCAGGGCTGCCCCATGCATCTGCTCCACTATGGGATATCCATCGGGGAAGAGCCTCCCTGCAGCACTGGGGCTGGAGCCAGCACTGGATCTGCCCCCTTCTCCCTCCTTGTGGCCAGGCAGTGAGGACATGGGAGAGGAGGACCAGCTGTAGTGGTGGCCTTTGCCTCCTTGCACAGGTGATGCCTGCATGTTTCCATGCAGGGGAATGCTGCAAAAAGCTTTTTGAGTCCACTTCAGATTTTGGCATCTTGGACTTGCTGGTAGCAGCGAGCACAAGGCTGAGTTCTGTCTGCATGAGAAAGGTCTTTTGGGGCTTTGTTCCAAGCCTGCCACCTGCTACAAAATGCTGATGAAAGGCTGGCTAAAACCAAAACCAAAGTTTCAAACCTTCCCTCCTCCCCAGGCCTAGGGTATCTAAAAGGCCCTGGGATCCAGAAGTGGGCAGTGTGAACCTGTGTGCTGCAGGACCTTGCAGGACCTCAAACAGTCAGGTCACATAGAGCCTGTTGCTTTCCTGGAGCAATGGAGTTCATACTCGGAGCAATCAGAGCTTTTTACTGACTGAGGGTGTGGAGGAGAGCTTTTTATTTGCATGAATACAAGGGAGTGGATGAATTCTGTATGTAACATTGAGCGTTATACCAAAAACCATTCCAGAAGGATGTCGTCTGAATCCCTTATTTGTCAATTTACCATACGAAATTGGTCCTAATTGGAGTCTGGGCACTCCGTGAGTGCCAGAAAATGCATATGAAAAGCTCCATATACATATGCATGCGCGTGTATTCATCTGTGCGAGCAGAGGGGGAACATGCTCAGCATTGCTTATCCCTTCCTTGGCCCTTCGGAGCCGGCTCGCAGCAGGACCCGGACCTGGGCTCTGCCATCCGTGGCCACCCCGACCCGTGCCACACGCACTCCCGCCATCAGCCGGCGGCACAAGGAGCCGGGCACCGCCGGCCAGTGCCCAAATTGTCGCAAAAACACTGCTGGCTGTGGAAAAGGGCATCAAAGAAAGCGGGCTGGGCTCACAGGCAGCGAAAACCAGGACTGTATTCTTCAGATAATTTATTTGCAATGAATAATTCAGCTCGCTTTAGCTGGGAAGCTGGATTAAATACAGAGCATTAGGCACGCTGAGAGCCCCCAATAAAGGGCGCCATTCACTCCTAGCACAAAGGAATATTATTTACTATCATTAATTAACTTCCACACAAAGCCACAGCCATTTCTTTAGGTTCTGAGAAAGAATAAGAGGAGAATGTGAGCGGAGAGCTGCTGTAATTTCCCTTCGGTTTCCCCTCTGCAGACGCACGCTGGCTGCAGGCTGAGCTTTGCCCTCTACGACATTTTTGGCAGCGCTGTCGCTGCTCTGGAGCACAGGCTGGTTGTGGCTTTGGGTGATGGATGAGCGGGCCCTGATGCGGGGCTGTGGGTGCGGGAGTGGGTCCTGCCCAGCCCTGCCTGGGGCTGCCCCAGCACTCGCTGCCCCCAAGGCTGCCCAGCGAGGGTGCAGAAGCCCGGTGGATCATATAAACTGGCACTCCCTACCCTCCTGCAGCTCAAAGGGATTCAGACTGCTAAAAGCCTAAGGAGGCAGGGAGGCGTTTGCCTTTGGGAAATGGGTTAAGGGTCTGGATGCTCCATCCACCTAGTGAGAGCATTTTTTGGATTTAATGAACCTCTGTGCTAATTAGTTCTCTGAAGTGTCTGCTTTGAAATACCAAGCTTTAGAATAAGCAGAAATGCAAATTCTTGGCAACCATTATTACTGCTTGCAGCAGCTCTTTGCAAACAAAAAGGGAGATAGGAGGCTTGTGCCGGGTGGTTACAGAGCTTGCTTTCATCTGTTACATTGTGCTCTTGGCAGGTGATGATGTAGATCGCACAAAAGGCAGGGTGGAGATTCTTGGTCAAAATACTTTTCTGTTGGAAGACAAGGTTTAAGTTATATTCGAATATTTCATAAATACACGATGATATTTTAATTATTTTTTCTATTTAAATAGTGCTGAAGCCTTGTTCTCTTTATCCATGAAAGTCCACATTTTCCTCTGACATTTTAGATGAAACAGGCAAAATGAAATTCCATGTCAGATCTTGCTTCAATGAATGACATACTTTTAGAAATGTCAAGAAAAGAAGTCAGAAAATTAATGTCTCAAATGAAATTAGAGCTTCCATTTGATTTCATGTGATTTCCCTCTATTTTGTTTTTTTTTTTTTTGGTTTTTTGTTTGCTGAGAAACCCTTAGGGCTTTGCAGCCCAAGCATTCTGCTGGGAGAAGGATGTGGGGTGGCTGAGTGAGGTCAGCAATCCCACAGCACTGCACCAGCCAGCTCAGGCTGAACCTGGAGACAGACCCCTGACAGAGGGCAGGATGTGGGGTAGAATTAATTGTCCTCACAGTGGTTGGTATGGGGCTGTGTTTTAGATTTGTGCTGAGCAGAGTGCTGATAATGTAGAGATGTTTTTGTTATTCCTGAGCAGGGCTTACACAGAGCCAAGGCCTTTTCTGCTTTTGTATTGTCAGTTTTTGTACTGACGTGCTGGTGAGGAAGCTGTCGGTCCATCAGAGGTTGGGAGGGGACACAGGCAGGACAGGTGACCCCAACTGACCAAAGGAACATTCCAGACCATCTGACATCATGCTCTGTGCACAAAGTGGGGGAAAGAAGGAGGAAGGGGGGGAGGGGGTGTTTGGAGTCATGGTGTTTACCTCCCCAAGTCACCACTGTATGTGATGGGGTGCTGCTCTCTTGGGAATGGCTGAACACCTGCCGGCCCATGGGAAGCAGTGAATTCCTTGTTTTGATTTGTTTGTGTACATGGCTTTTGCTTTATCTATCACACTGTCTTTACCTCAACCCACGAGTTTTTCCATCTGTTACCCTTGTGATTCTCTCCCTGATCCCACTGTTGGGGTAGTGAATGAGTGGCTGTGTGGTGCTTGGCTGCTGGCTGGGGTTACACCATGACAGAGATGTGTCACGGGTGTCATGCCGCATAGGTCTAGGCAGGAGCCTAAGTGGTTCTCTAGGATTTAGGTGCCTTTAGGTGGAATTTAGGTTAAATCCCATTTCAGGTGGGATTTAGAAGTTCCAGCTCTAGCCATCGCTACTTCTATTTTACTGTCTGAAGTGCACTGACAGGCAGTCACAAACCTGCTAGACACAACCTCGGTGTAGTGGGGTGATGTGGGAGGGGGTTTGTGCATTGCCCATCCCAGAGGCTTGCCTGAAGCCAGAGGTGCCTTTGGCAGAAGCCCTGCATCCCACCCTCTGGCAGGAGCAGCCAACACTCACCATGTGACCCCTGCTTTGGGCTGCTGAGGGGGCTACTGTGTGTGTATGGGCCCTTTGAACCCCTCGAGCTGCCCTTCTCTTGGTCTTGCAGAGGTAAGAGCAAGGTGTGGTAGGGAGAGGGAATTTCCACATGGAGAAACCTGGCACAAAGCAGGAGTTGCTTACTCATATTGGTCATTTCTGTTCCCAGACAAGAGCTCCAGCGTCCTACCAAGCTTCTGAGACAGGGAACAAGCTGTGATTTTTAAAAGTAATTGCCTGTGGGAGATAATAATTCTATTTTTATCCTTCTCTGTAACAAAAGCTTTTCAATAATGTCCTCACCACTTATCAGCATTACCCACTAAATACATTTAAATAACACAGTTTCTGTAGTACCCTTTTAACTCCCTGCTTGCCTCTTGATATTTGGCCAAAGAAATAAATGTCACATTTCTCTTTCCAATGCTATTGTATTTATATGTTCTCAGGACACCTTCCAAAGAATCATTTCCTAAGACAGAAAGATATTCTATTGTGAAGGAGACTGTCCTAACCTGGAAACCAAGAAAGCAATTCAGAGATCAATTGAAAATGCATGTGGTAAAAAAGAAGAGCTATTGAGTCAATTTGAGCTTCAAATTCCATTCGAACAACAAAGATCAGGTAGAGAGGCTGCATGAAGCCACTTGCATATTCCCTGATAAAACTGGGATTAGCAAATATTTTGAGCATAGAGCTCCACTAAATATAAAATGTAGACCCACCCTAAACAACACACAGGCACAGCGAACATCAAGTGAGCAGAAATATCTGCCATGAAGCACAGGGCTAGGCTTAAGATGACAGTCAACCTTCACCAAAACTCCCCAGTTTAAGAAACAAACCAAAAAGCCTGTCTGCAGAGATTAAGGGGAAAGAAATGAACCATAAAGACTCCTCAGATCACCCCTCTTCCTGTGTCCCTGTTAGGGATTTTGCCAGACAGAAGTGCCTTGATAGTCACAGGGCTGTGAGTATGCCCTGGCACTGTCCCTGAGCCACAGGCTCCCACAAGGGGCCAGTGAGGCAGGACAGGGCAGGCAGGGACCAGAGGTGCACAGCCCTGGAAGCAGAGGTGTATCATATCAAACCCCCTTCATACTAAAACACAGATCCTCAAATGGAGAGATTAAAAGTTAACCCTTCAGCCAGGGGAATGGACCTAAGGGTTTGCACCTTCTGAGGCACAGCATAGAAGTTCCTCACCCATCATGAAGATGAATCACAAAAAAATTCTTGGATACAGAGCCAGGGGTGATTAAAAATGTCTCTAATCCTCCCACTCTAATGTCCTTAGTTTCCTAAGACAAATGATAGCATCTGAGTATTTGCATACTCTGTGCAGATTGACAGGGAAAACAAAAAGATCCACCCAAGATTGTAAAGATTTCTCCTCCTTCTGGGTATATCTTGAAAATGTTGAATAATTACAACCTAGTTGGAAGATCATACTTAAAAATAACTTTTCTTAGACTGTATTGTGTTTTTTTAACCACAACCTCTCTGGCCCTCTAGGCACCTCCCACCCATTCCAATCTCATCACCAGAAGCAAGATACCTAAGATTAGAAATTATTTGGGTAAAAACTAAGTGACCATTAGTCACCAAATCTGACTAGCTGGGAGAGCTGATAAAGACCCAGAAGAACCCAGTTAACCACAAGAGATGTGCATTCACAGCACTCCACTTCTGGCTCTTAGGTCTGATTCTCAAGGGATCCAGCTGCTTTCAAAAGGTAGAACTTCAAAGAGAAATTAATGATTGCTTCAGATACTGAAAATTATAGACTCCATGAAGTTGGCTATTTTTTCAGCTGAGTGGTTTCCTAACAATTATCATTTTTCCTTCTCAGCCTTGGTCTCTGAAGAGCTTTCTCTGGATTTTTTTCTTTTGCTAGGAGAACAGTTTTGCCTTCTAAAGCCACTTATCCCCATGATGGTTACTCAGCTTATGCCAGAGAAGGATACATTGGGTTCACATATGTCAAACCAGAAGTTCTACACTAAGAATAACCTTTGAACTAACTCTTCAACTGAATCCTTGTTCCTGGGATTTATATTTATGAAAAACAGCAATAAAACCACTCTTAAAGCCCATTGACAAAATATCTTGGGAAATACTCCTGGTATCCTGGGGTAATTTTTTTTTTTTTACTCCTCCTGGAGTAAAAAAAAAAATAAAATTGTTAAAGAGAGCTGCTTTATAATGTACCATGAATTATTTAACATATTAAATTAATAAAGTCTGTGAAAACATACCAAATTTCAGTAATCAATTTCCTCAAAAATCAGGACAAGTTCAGCAATAAACTTACCAGACACACTGGAAATTTTATGCAACAAACTTACCAGATGCACAAAGTTTATGCAGTTGCCTAATCAAATGCACTGGGGGCTGAAATTGGTGATCTGTGAACGTTTCTTCCAACCCAAACTGTTCTGCAATTGTGTGACTCCCCAGCCAGATAGTTGGGGATTACATCCTTCCGTCTATCATTTTGAAAAATAATGCAACATTAAAAAAGACCTTTTAGATCCTGTGCTATAGAGAGATAATTTCAGTATTTACCAGACTTGGAAAACATTATGGACATGGGATTAAATGATATCATGCTTACCAGAATTAAATTATATCATGTGCCAACCAGAATTGATTTTCTGCACATGCATTTTAAATTAACTGTTTCATTGAAGAGAATGTCTGAAGAGCAATACAAAAAGAAAAATATTCAGATTCCACACCTCTTTGCCAAGAAAAAAAATCAGAAAAAAGAATTAGAAAAATTCAGCAGTTTATTTACATTTTCCACGAGAAAATAAAAATGGCAATTGCGAAAATACTGTAGCCTGAAATTCAGTTTGGACGTCAAAAAGCTCCCAGCCAGGACCTCGAGAAGTTGTCAGCAAAGGGGATCTTTTTCAAAAGCCCTACTAACAAGGCTATGAAATTAGAAAAAGAGCACTTTGACATTACAGATGGCCTCAGAGCCATGGATAACCTGGGAGAAAAAGGAGAAGCAGGTCCCAGACTTCTGCTGCTCCATCTTTTCCAAAGAAATGATGGTAATGTTCCTAAGGAAAGTAAGAAAAAACTGAAGAATTTCATTAATATTGAAATGAGCAGGGCTCGCTTTCAATGCAAATATTGACTTCTGCAGTATAAAGAAGAGTTTTGCAGCACACCTGATGTCTCTCTGACAAAGGAACACCATAAAAAGGACATAAATTGAGCAGAAGAAAAGCCTAACAGATGTACCCTCTGAGTGAGTAGAAGGCATGAGAAGCTGCTGACAACGGAGTGGGAGGGAAACAGTCAATAAATCACAGGCTCTCCTGCAGAAGCAGTGTAGGAAGTAACAGAGAGGGCTTGGGAGTTCACTGTGTGCACCAGTAGGGCCTGGCCAGGTAGTTTATTTCTAAATATTCAGTATGGTCTGGAAGGAATACTGTGGTTTTCACTTTTGAACTACTACTGTGATGTGTGTCAAATGCAATTTGTTTAAATGTTTTTGTTAAACCAAAACATACCAGCCTGTTTATTTTGGAGAGATGAGGAGCAAGAGGCAAGGATTGGTAAAGGGTCTTTTTCTTCCCTCCATGGATTTGTGTCAAGTGTTTATAGATACACACATACAGAGCAACATCCACCCAAATTTTCTGACAGGAATGAACCCCTTAAATAACATGGGTCTCCATCCAGGCTTGAAGGTGACCACGAGCTTATAGCAAAAGGACCTTTCTGTGTATTTTTCAGTGCATTCCAGATTTGAAGTGCTAGAAAATCCCTATTGGTTTAGTAAACAGCATCTCATTGCAGAAAACATGAACTGCTGCCTGTGCCTGCATCAGGCAGTACGTCAGGTCCTGGGTCAGTTGCACTTGCACAGGCTACACTGCAGCTCAAGCTGAGCTGAATTTTTATTCAGTGGCTAAAAGATTTGGGGAAATTATTTTGCCAGAGAGTAAGAATTTCTGGTACCTGACCCTCAGGGGATTGTTAATATTACAAATTTCCTGTGATTATAGCCATCATGGAGACTCTTCAGCTCAAAGGAAGTAGAAATGGATTAAAAGTATTATATATGTGGCTTTATGGGAAACCAGGAGCAGCCCAGTACTGGGCAATTGGCAACACTAACTAACCAGTTATACAAGCAGTGAAATACCACAGCAAATATCTGGTGGTTACTCTGTACTTTTATGCTAAGAATTAACTCCTGTTCCCCAGTAATTGGCTTTCCTCCTTCATTTCTGTGGGCTGCTGTAAAGATCTCTGATGTCTTGTCCCCCCACTTTAGGCATTTTTACCTCCAAAAGTAAGTACTACAACAGACAACTCAGAAGCTAGGTCTTTCCCAAACACTTGAACCAAATATTTGATAAAAGGCAAAATAGTAGAAAATAAAGACCAGTGATGAGGTATGTAATTAAGGTAATTTTTAATGTGAAGCTTGCATTCAATGCTCAGACACAGGCTGTTCAAGCTGGAAGAGTATTTTCTGTATACATCACTCAGCAGAGGGAGATCCCAGTTTCCTGAGCTTCCCTACTAGGACAACACTCACCCTCTGAGCAGCTCTGCTCTGCTCCCAGACCTCTGCCTCAGAGACTCCTGTTGCTGCCCTTTTCCTTGAAGGACAGCCCCAGAAGTGCAGGAAACTTCAAGACAAGGGACATCAATTGCTTTTATTTCTCCATGCCAGGACAAAACATGTTTTTCCTGATTTTTCTGATGAAAATCCAAAGGCTGTGATGATCATAACAACACAATTAGGCTGGAAGAAAAAAGACCAAAAAGTACTAAAATCTGAAGCAGAGACTCTCCTGCTCCAGCCACCCCTGCTGTGCTCTCTCCTGACAGTCATCTGTCCCTGGAACTGAACCGCAGCCTGAACAAGCTTCCCCATCACTCTGAGCTACCATATTCCTTGTCTCTGTGACACCATTTGTTTTCTTTTACAGCTATTTTCATCTGTTGCTAAACATTCCTCTGAAATGACACCTTCTCCTTTAATCTGCGGCCAAAACCCATTGCTTGCTCCCTGGGTGGGATGCGTCTGCCTCTCTCCTGGATTTGAGAAGCTGCAGCTGCATCACTGCAAATCTTGTGTCCATCTCCTTCTCTTTGTCCCGTCCAGTCAGAGTTTTCTAGGAGGGCAATGCCCTTCTTCTTCCAAGCCATTCCCAGTAAAGCCTGTGAGCACACACCACATCAAAAGCTAGTGCTAACCTACCTGTGCAAAGCAGGGCTGTTCCTCCAAGAGTAAAATGAAAACGAGCTGCTAACTTGCCCCTGAGTCTGCTCAGATGCACTGGGATGGAGTAAGAACATTCAACTTATCTGGATATTTGCTTGATCCAAAACTGGATCCTTAGGGAGAGGCGTTTTTGATCAAACACATCCTGAAGGAGGAGTGCCGTCTGTGGCCTGGTATTTCCTCCAGTGAGATGGCAGACTTCTCCAAACCCAGCGATTCCAGCCCACCAACTGTCGTGGCAGTTTGCTGCCAACAGGAGGAGAGCCAAATCAGCCATAGCTGCAACCAGGCACAGCTGCCACAGGTGCTTGCAGACTTCCCTGGAGTATCCGGAAGAGGATACTTAACACGGCACAGCATCCCCCGTTGTTACCACTCCCCATGGGTAATACGTGCTCTGCTGCTTGCTGCAGTGCTGGAGAAACCAGGAGCACAAATGTCCCACGCTGAATAGTGTTAGGTTATGTGACTGATGGATCACTGCCACCAAGACATGGAAGCAGACACACAGTGACAAGCAGGGTCATGATCCCCACGTCCCCACCAGAGCCGCCTGAGCCCCAGGCAGGGCTGCTCCCAGGACTGTCACGGGGAGCCACCAGTCCTATGGGCACCGGCAGGGCAGCTCACGGCCGAAAGGTGTTGGTGCCTGCGGGGCTGTGGCTCTTGGGGCAAAGGGCTGGCGACGCGCTCCGTGTGCGTGTGATCGACGGCTGTGTGTCCGTGCATGTGTGTATCTCCGGCACACACTCGCAGCCCTGCCTCCTGCAGCCCGGCCTGATGCGGCAACAGCGCTTTTCCACGGCCACCCCATCGCCGCGTTCCCCTCGCGGCCACAGACACCGGCACGGGCGGCACAGCGAGGGCGGTGCCTGAGCGGGACTGCCCCACCCACACGCCCGCTCCAGCGCGCCGCGCTGCTCCCACGCCCGTTTTAATCCCCGGAGCACTGTGCTGCAGGGATTTACCGCCTGGGGTCAGCACCAGCCGAAGGAATGTCTGCAACACGCGTTCTCTAAAAGAGCCGCAAACGGGACGGCTCCGCTGTACCTGAGCGGACCAAAGAAGGTGGCACCGAGTCTGTTCAAACCCCGTTCTAGACTGTCTCATCTCTCGCACCGCGCTGTGGAAGGGGGTAAGTGCAGAGAACATGATGCCGGCTGCACCCGAGCACATGGAAGCACAGGGACAGTGTAAATACACGGAATAGCCTTTTCCTGGACGGGCTGGGGTGAAGGGCAGCCCCAGAGACGCTTGGCCGAGCACAATAAACCAACAGCTTTTTGATGAACAGTTGAAGCAGCAAATGCTAAACCACTGCCGGCTAGAAATGACTTTTCAAAGACATTCTGAAATTTGGACTACTTCACATCAAAAACCTCTGCTTAACTCCATAAGCAAGTGGTGACCAGTGGATTAGAAAGTAAATCTCAGGGTTATTTTTAATGCCTGTTTGCTGATGAATGTCACTCTCCCGGCAGCGCACCAGGGAGACAAAGCACCGAGGCACTGCAGCCCGCAGCAGGACGTGGAACTACACGGCCACCCTGAGAGGCCACAGCCCCGCCCAGGATGCAGGAAATTCCCACTCTCACATCTTTTCAGATCACTTGAGGAGAAATCACCTCAAACAGCTGCACACTTCCAAATGTTTTCTGCTATTTGGTAACGCACTGATTCAGCTCGAGCATCTCCTCTCCTTCTTTAAAGATTTATTTCTCCTTTTTTCTCCCAAGAAATAAGGGGTTTTTTTTTGTATACCACATTGTCCCTTGCAAGGGCAAAATACAGGCTGTAGGAAATCTCTCCCCACTCTAGCCTGGACCTGTAAGCAGGGCAAGCACTGCCTCTTCCCTACAGCTTTTTTGGACACGGCCTTTTCAACTTGCCTCCAACTGGGATGTGAATTAGGTTTGGACATGGCCATCTTAAATCTTTTGGAGCCCCATAGCCAAATATAGTGAACTTCCAATATTTAGTTTTTATCTGAGAAGCCACAAACTGCCTACAGCACTTGCCTTTTTAACTCCCACGACAGCCTGCAGCCCAGATAATGGGAAGTCCTGACATATCAAGATGTGGTGGTGTGGGAACACAAGGCACACCCTTCTTTCCCCTTCAGGAACCACACAACCACACAAAATGTCACAGAGGTGGGAATGCTGTCTTGGGCCTGACTGCAGCTTAGGGTGGGGTAGAGGGAAGGGACACAGTCTAGAGCCACAGACAAACTCCCCCAGTCCTGAAAAGGCAGAGGGCTGGTTTTGGCATGACTTTCTCACAAACACAACCCAATGCAAAGGACCTTTTTACCCACAAGCAACAGAAGACAGTGCAACCCACCACTCCCCCCATGTTTGCAAAGTACAGGTCTGCAGCAGCACCAGACTGAGTATGCTTCTAAAGTTTAGTTTACAACACAAAGGAAAGAGTCAGTTTTGATTTGCTCCTCATTTTTGAGGGGGGAGAGACAGAAGAAACCCACTGACCCCACCTTTTAACACAGAAAGGAAATGGCTGTAGAAAGCAAACTACCCATAATCTTTATTTGAACAGGGAAGTAAACACGTATTCAACTAATTTTGATGCTATAATTGTGTGTCACTCCACAACAATTCATACTTACACTTGAAAATGCACCATTAATGGGTAAGTTCCATTTTTCACCCAGAAATACATTCAATTGCTTAGAGAAGTAGGAAAGAAAAATCCATAAAACAAGAGGTGTCAGAAAGAGGTTAAAAATAAGATTTATTTGCAAATCATTTTGACAATAAACAAGTATCTCTGAGCTGTGCATTTTGGGGACTACAAGTCAGTTCCTTTGTGTTCTGAGATTTCCATTTGCATGCAGTATGGGATACCTCTAGAATTCAAAATGAACTTCGAAGTGTCCTTTTTTGCCTTGCTGTGCTGAGTCTTTCATTCCACAGGCACACTATAGGAGAGTCAAAGTCTGTAACGAGAAGCTGTCACAGGAAACACACAACGAAACCACCTTGGCTTAGAAAGAAAACTCACTTGGGAGCTGTTCCACATTTGTATAACACAGTGTTAAGCACTTCAAGATTCCCACAAGAAGTACCTGGTGCTGTATGAAAAAAACCCCAAATAACCCAATGAAAAAAAACCAAAACCATAAACCCAAAACAAAAAACAAAGAAGAGCCCAAAACTCAGTAAATATCAATATCTACCCCTAAACCTCACAGGTATACTGAAGCCTCATATTTCTTTCTGATGTACAAATGCACACCACATCTGGTTATGACTCAAGTTCCCTCTCATGGAAGCTGATGAGCTATCTCATGTAAAAAAAAAAAACAACAAACTCAAAGCCTCAAGATTTAATAGTAATAACTGTATATAAATGAGCTCAGGACAAAGGCAATACAAAGTGAGATTTACCTTAATGTCTGTGTGAGGGGAACCTCAACAGCAGCAGAAGAGTAAGACAGCAGCATCTACATAACATTTCTTCAATTTATGCCCACCCTTCTCCCTGACCTTTCTCCCTCTGCCCTTCAGAAAGCCTGGAAATTTTAATTCTAAAAGTCTTAGTTTGAATCAGATGACATGAGAAGTGTATTCTGAAACCGCTACATGACTTAGTTTTGAGCAGACCACAATTAGTATACCTTGCATTAGGACAAAGCTGAAAGGTAACAGAAGGAAATGAGGTAACTAAGAGAGGAAATAAAAGAATCTGATCCACATCTGTTTTAAAAACAGTTCTAAAAAATATTAATTTTTATAACAAAGAGGAACTTTTTTTTCCTCTTTACAAAGCTCAAAATAATCCCAATAATTGACACTGGAAAAGTAATTTTTCTCCCCTCCCATATATATATAATAAAGCAAGAACAGATGTCCAGATGTCATCGTCACCAGTTCAAACAAAGCATTAATGAATGCATTAGATCATTCAAGTGTAAACAAACATGGTTTATATATATATATATAAATATAAATGCCCAAAACCCTCAAATGTTAACAACTACTGGTGATAACCAGTTCATTTAAGTATTTATGTGAAGTTGGTGAAAATAATAGTCTTAGAAACATTATTTTATTTGGGAGACTTTAGAAAGACTAAAACAATATTCAGCTGAAAGTGCTCCATCATCAATGCAGACACCATCTCACAGGGGCTCCCCCTGTACCTTCTGGGGAATCTAGGCCATTTTTATGAAACAAATCTACTTGGTCATTTTGCATCAACCATTACAGAAATGACCCTGCAACCAAGGCCCAAGCAATCTCTTCGAGGTGAACACCTGAGCTAACATCAGACTGCCTCCTGCACGAGATCAAAACTAAAAAGGGATAAAGACTTCAGACCAAATCTGATGTTGACAAACATTGTCCTGTTCAATCCCAACTCGGCCATATTCAGAGAACAATAAGAGCTTGTGATGGGTAAATTGGAATTCCACTGGGTATGTTCTCCCATTACACAGCTCCAAGGATTCAACTCTAAGCCCAGTCTTCCCAGTGCTTGTGGTGTAATCAAATGTAAATATTGTTGAGGTTTACTGACATCTGATCTGGGCCAGGGTTAAGCTGCAGGTGCCAAAATCCTGCATCAGCCTGTCCTGGTTTCATCTGGGAGAGAGCTGATTTTCTTCCCTGTAGCTGGTCCAGTGCTGTTTTGGATTTAGAATCAGAATAACGTCGGTAACACACTGGTGTTTTAATGTAAACACAGCTTAGCAACAACTAAGTCAAGGCCTTTTCAGATTCTCACCTCACCTTGTGAGGTGCACAAGGAATTGGGAGGGGACACAGTCAGGACAGCTGACCCCAAGTGACCAACAGGAGGTCTCAGACCACATTGTGTCATGCTCAAAATGTCAGCTGGGGAAAAAGTTGGCCAGGGGTCACTGCCCAGAAACTGGCTGGGCATCAGTCATCAGGTGGTGGGCAATTGTGTTGTGCTTCACTTGTTTCATGTATCTTATTTGTCCTTATTACTGTTGTGTTCCTTTCTGTTTCTGTCCTATTAAACTGTCTTTATCTCAACATATGAATGTTACCTTTCTTTCCCCCCCAAATCTAACCCCCCCATCCCATTTGGAAGGGGGGTGGGCAATGGTGGGGTGCAAGTGAATGGCTGTGTGGTGTTTAGCAGCCTGCTGGGTTAAACCATAACACAGCTCCTACAACTCATGGGTTTAGCAGTATTTTCACAAGACAACATTTGCCACATCTCATTAAGATTTCAAAGTTTGAAAAATTCCTATCCTGAAATCCACTATTTGCTGAGGAAGTATCATAGTTACTGAGAATTTTAACTAGCTCTGAGCACACCATCTTCAATGGCAACACTTCAAAAAGACCCCATGCAAGGGTCTTTTCTGTTACACATTCAGGTCTGACACCTAGAAATGCTCAGAGTTTGTTTTAGGGGAAGTCCTGTGATCCAGTTTTTAAATGTCATTAAATGTTTTGGCAGACTAATGTTATATGAAATCTGTAATACACTTGCTAATGTTTATAATCCAATGATTACTTATAAGAAGTATTATTGCATTTTAAGCGTAAAAATATAAGAGGTTCTATAAAGAAAATTAAAATAGCATTAATCTAATATTGATAGTCATATAAAATAACTCACAATTATGTAAGTTTCCATATTTAATTACACATTTAAAAATAAGTTATAAAAATAATTAAGCTTCTTTAAAACCCCTAGGATATTTTCTTTTAGGAGTTTTTACTCATATCTACTGATTGTCTAGCATCAGCCACAGCTTCTGGTACTCGAACAGTCATATCATTCATTGATTTCTTCAAGCAGATTTGGCAGCCTAAACGTGATCTGTGAGGAAACAGGACATTATTGTTAGTTCTAGCCCACCAACAATCTAACAGCATTTACCCCCTTATGTCTCCAACACTCAGCAATCCCAAACAGACCAAGAACTAGGAACAGCCACTCTTGTGCAGGGCCTTAATCCAGCACAGAAGTGAACCACGTGCATCAGCACGAGGATCTGTGTGGCAATAGCCAGGATTTAGGGCCAGAACAGAGCTCAGCACACTGGAAAGTCCCACAGCTGAGCACTTCCTGCTCACGGAGACAATGCAGAACAT
Source organism: Trochalopteron elliotii (assembly GCA_024734555.1). Lineage (NCBI taxonomy): Eukaryota > Metazoa > Chordata > Aves > Passeriformes > Leiothrichidae > Trochalopteron > Trochalopteron elliotii. The sequence continues at coordinate 6,411,779 of JANPWX010000449.1, read as the reverse complement.
GGGTGACGCTTCCCTTTTCAGTGGGTCACTAACAGGTCAGTCCAGTGCAGGGAGTGATGCTTCATCTCCCTAGGGACATCGGGCACCTCTGAACAGATAAAGGCAATGAATCTGAATGAAAGCCTTGGAAAAAGCAAAGCCTAGCCTCTCCATCCAGAGGTCAATATTCTCAAACTAAAAAACTCAAGATTGGGCGTAAGCCAGAAAAGTAAGAGTGAAAAGACAAGAAACACAGGAAGGAGAAGGATAAAACACTCAAGGCACCAGAGGAGATGTCATCCTTCACTTCTATACCTATCATCCAGCACAAGAAAACCAGACGTTGCACACAAGCAATTAAAACCAGAAGATTTAATACCACAACAAAGCTCTGCAGACATCACAAGCTGCTTTTATTGCTGGGATAACTTTAATTCAATGTCCATGTCTCAGTATTTAAGTATAGAATACTAAAGACATTAGCAAAGATAGGTACCAGTCCCTGGCAAGACACAAGCTAGCTGACAACCTGTTTCAAGAATGTAAAGTTCCCACTCTTTTATCCACCTCTCCATATACATTTATCTGCATTTGCCTTTTAACTCCAAATGTCATTTCCTATTGCTCATGAGCATAAAATCCTTGTGCTTGCTTTCACAGGCAGGTGATGATATTACCACAACACTGTAAACAAACTTCATTCTTCACTACATTTTCTTAAGCCTTTCACGAGGATGCTCACACTAATTAAAAGCTAGCACCAATCAGTTTTACATCATGCTGTTGATCACATACCCTTACCAGGCAGCTTAATACTTCTTGTTAAAAGATTTTTTTAAAACCAATTACTTAGCCTTTACAGGGCCTTTGTTCTTATGCTGTTGAATCTTAAAAGTTAAAGAACAATTTCTAGACTTAAATAAACTGTGTGAACTGCAAGATCTTTCTTCATCTCAGTGACTATATGAAGAATTTCCACATCTGCTTCATCCCTCTATAAAGGCTCTGTTGAATTCTTTCCTTACCCACAGCAGATAGGATAAAAAAGCTACAGCCAAGAGAATCACAATAGTGTTCTTCAGTTCTGAATCTTACTTTAAAATGTTGAACCTCATTTTAAAAGCTGGGCTCCCACCTTCTCATTCCTTTGATGTGGAAGCAGCTTCACACCAACTAATTAAGACTTACAGACAGCAGTTCAGAAATGCCATGTTGAATTCCTGTAGAGCTCCTGGGTGAATGCTACCTGGCCATTACTATTTGCTACCCCTCAGCTTATTTATCTGCAGTAATACTACTTCTATAGACACATCAGTTTGAAAGAAGATCACAAGAAACCTTCCAGTACAGGGACAGTCCATAAAACCTCTAGAGATAACAATGCAAAAGAAACTTTGCTTTTATGTTATGTGCACCTTCTACATCACTCATTGGCTCTGCATGTAGACAAAGTTTCCTGTTTCTGATAGGTTAGAAACAAAAATATTTACCTACTTTTTGCAAGCTGTTTGTCATCTTATTTTTTGCTTTAGTATCCTTATTTTAACTTGCCAGGGTTTGCACTCCCCCATCTTACACTTTCTATGTTCTGCAGTTAATCAAAACAATTTAATTTTAACCTAATTAATCTTTCATTTTAAAAAACACAAGCTTTCATGGCAGTTGCTGGCTGAAACTTTCCCAAATACAGTCACTGACAATAAGCTTCTATGCTTATACCTGTGACAGAATACAGAAGTGCACCTCCATTACACAAATTCAGCACAGGAGTCCAGGTAACCTGCAGCAAATACCAGCCACTTAAAGCTTTGTCTTTCAGAAGAGTCATCCTCTCATATAAATGGAAGGTCCCTGGCCATAGGAAGAACATGTGATGGTAGGAAAACCTAATAGAAGTACCAAACACCTTCAGAGGGTGTAAAGCTTAATTTGGTATGAAGAATTTATAGGAAAAATAGAGACATTTAAACAGAGAGCTCTGGCTTGCTACTGTTTTCCAGTTCTTCAGTAAAATCTCCTGGCATTAAACCTTTACTTAAAAGGTAGCCAAAGAAAAAAGGGTTTTATTAGATCATGTGCCTCCAGAGCTGTTCAGGAAGTATTCTGGCCCTGAACCTTAAAGTTACTCTTTATTATGGTAGGCAGCACACTGAATAGGCTTATGGGTTTTTTTTTTCAAAACTGAAAATGGGTTTTTGTGAGACAGGAAAAATGATAAAACAAAAGAAACTGCAAGTATCTCATAGCTTGACTTCTTTGCCTTTCCAACCTCTCATAAATGTTCAGATTTGGCTGAAGTGAGAAAGTGCATTGTCATGTAGAAATTATGAGCACAGGACTCCTTTTACTGATACAAGGAGATAGACTTGTAAGTTAATTTAGAGTACTTCTTTGCAGAGACAAACTCCATGCTAAACAGACCAGGTATAAAGCCTCTGACACATTTGAAAATATTGTCCAAAAACTCCAAGCAGTTCTGTTGAAACAGGAAGGAAAGGGCTTATGAAGCCTCACAAGGCACAGCTGCCTGCTGTTCACGTGGGCATGTTCTGTGATAAAGGCTACTTGTGCACCAGCAAGTACAACAGCCCACCAGGAATGGGGCTGTGATGAGGGTTAACACTCTAACTACAAGAAGTGTGATGGTGGGGGTGATGCAGAGCAGAGGTTTACCTTAGAGTACCACTAGTCTAATCTAATGCCTATCAGCAGTCAGAGCACACTTCAGGATCAGTTTCTCCCAAAAGGCAATCTGGTTTATGTGTACAAGGAGCACTGTGATATGAGCCAAAGCATAACAAGTATGTACACTGACATATCTCTACACTGTTTGTCCTAGAGAAGGCTTGGAGGAAGGATCTTAGCAATGTACATAAATACCAGGGAGGCTGGAGAAGGTGGAGTCTCAATCCTTGGACATATTCAAAAGCTGTCTGGACATGGTGCTGGACATCAGATCTAGGTGGCCCTGTGGAGCAGGGGGTTGGACCAGTTGACCTCAAGAGGTCCCCTCCAACCTCAACCCTTCTGTGACTCTGTGAAAAGAAGATCTGACCAAAACCTAAAATACTGACATAAACACATTCATAAAATACATTAACTAGCTACAGATAACAAGGGAGAGAAAACAGAAGGGAAGAGAAACAAGAAAATCTACACAAAGGACAGCAGTGGCAGAGCTTTTGTGGAAGGAACTGGGTTTCCACTCATACTTTAGTGTTAACATTTCTGCACCAGACCCCTCTGAAGACAAAGTACTGGCAACTGACACTTTTCAGTCACAAAAACAATACAAACATCTTTTTAACACTAATTCAGACAAACAACATTTAAACTTGGCAATCCCATTTGTGTAACAGACTCCAGCTATTCATTAAAAGTTGATTAAGGTACTCCAAGAATACTGGACTGCTCCATCTGCAAAACTTTCTTCCCATTCTTTGGGGAAGTAACGTAGGGAAGTGTTATGTTGGCTTACGTTTCTGTGAGGCCATATGCCAGGTCCAGCATGTCCATCTCTTCATCAGTAATTGCATCTAGTTTCTCAAATATGTGGTCTTCAAATATTAAATGACAAGTTGAACAGGCTAGTGTTCCTTCACATGCACCTAAAAAAAAATAAATCAAGATAATAGAAAATCCAAGTTTCAAATTGCAGCTGAATTTCAGACAAAATTCTGCATGTGTTGGTTTCATACAGGAAGTCTTGGTTGATTACCAAAACTAATGTTCTGTATAGTCCCACTTTCATATACCTACTCTGCATCCAACTGTTAATAGTATTTCTACAGTTACTATACATTAAGATTCACTTAAATGCTAAGTAATCAGTTAAAAAAATGCTAAGTAATCAGTTAAAATACTTAACTAACCCCCTTTCCACCATTTAAAGAAAGAATAGCTTTCTACTATAAGAATACAGAAGCAGACAATGCTGTCAATCAACACTACTTTATTTATTTCCAATGCTGATCCTTCTTCTCTCTCTTTCCCATGGTTTTGAGAAGGTTTTCTCTAGAAGTTCAACAGCAGACACCTGCTACACAAAAACCATTCCTCAGAAGTACAGGGAGGAGGGATTTTATACTTCCTTCTTCTCACTCAACAGAACAGTAATTCACAGCAACAAAGGTAGCCAGGCTAGAGGGAGATGGCCTACATGGATCAGGAGGTGTTCCAGTATGAGTCAAGGACTTAACAAGTTGCTGGGGCAGAGCAGCACAAGCACCAATTCCACCTACCTGCTACAGAAATTGGGTCACCACAGCACAGGAAAAGTTTGAACTCTAATGAATTTGTCTTTGTCAGTGTATTGGGCTGTGTCTTGGGCCAGCACCAAGTTCTCCACAGTGTTCAAAGAGAAATATGCAACTTCAGGAAGAGGGGGAAAGCTAAATACTGTGGAGATTACAAACCTCAGGCTCTGATTTAAATTAATAGAAGACAATCACATAACACATTAGCTAATCTTTACTTATCTGCTTATTTCTAGGGAGATCAGAACCAAAAGTACTGTGACCATGTCACCTTTGTAATCCTATGGAAATAAGGGAGGCAAGATTGTATGTATAACCACTGCTATGAAATGAAATAGTGGAACTCATCACTAGACCATGAGAACCACACAGAAAGCACCATGCTGCTATGGCACCAAAAGCATATATTCAAAGTGACCGCAACACTGTAATACAACATTTTATTTTTAAGTTATATCATGTTTTCAAATACACATGAAAAATCAGAGTTTAATTAAAGTGCCAAACATAAAATTTGTCATATCAGCAGCTTAAGATCATTAATGTTGGGGAAGTGAGGGAAGGGGTGAGGGGGGAAGGAAAGAACACTGCCAGTCTCCTTGAACAGTGGAACGTCTTTCTACAACTGCAAAACTGGCAATAACAAACAAATTGAGTGCAGCTGAAACATTCAATAGATCTGTAACCCTTTATACAAAGATATTTCTATTATTGTTAATGCACTAGGGATGCCCCCTAGTGATAGAAGCAAATAAGCAGGATTTACATTTTACTTTTCCCTCATTACTTTTTTCTTAAACACAGAACATACATTTTTACTACATTATTTCTCTGCCCTAGTAGGATATTTCATTAGCAAGTGGTTATTGAAATGGGACTAGCACATATTATAACTAAACACTGTAACAGTATCCCAAATTTTCAGTTTGGCTTCCTTTTATTGACAGCTTTGCTTTTTCCCACTTTACCACAATCCTTTAACACAGCTGATGTTGACACAGAGAACATTCCCTGTAGAATACAAGCAGACCAGTCATAAGCCTAAATGAGTCATTTAATAAGTGATACATAAAGCTAGTTGCATTACAAACTTTTGAGACAGTTTTTCTTCCCCAGATATATGCAACTCTAGACATAAAAGATGTCTCAGATTTTAAGTATAAGATTTTACATCTTATCAAAAATTTTATTACTATCAGTAAAATTTATTTGTACTTAACTGAAACACATCAAATTTCGAACTGCTACAATACTTTGCTGCCTTCTTTTTTTTCACCAACTGCTTCACGTTATGTATTCAGTTCTGAAAATTGTACTACCACTTTCTGCTTTAGTTCCATTAATTTTTCAGCTCATGTTCATATAAATACCTTCCCAAGGTATTTAATTGTAATTACCTAACACCTTTGAGCAATGTGGTCTAGTGTTTTGAGCAACAAGGGCTGGTGGAAGACGTTCATGGCAAGGAGGTTTGGAACTGAATGATCTTCAAGGTCCCTTCCAACCCAAACCATCCTATGATTCTAACTATGCAAAGTGCAAAAGTTTGAAGAAATAGAGAGAAGTTTTAACTTCCTCTTGTTTTGATTTTAAACTGAACTAGTACTAAGTTAGAATTTCACAAGGTCTCCTTTACCCCAGTTGTGTAAGAAGAATTAAACTCCTTGCTCTTCCCTTCTAACTGACATGGATTTGGTTGTTTCTTTCACTTTGCACTCCTCTGCTATAGATTTGGTGCTACAAAAAGCCTGATAATAAATTGAGACAGTCTGGCACTACAGAAGTAACCAGACACTGTTAGAAACACACCAGTTCTGCGCTGCCTCCAGAACAGAACCTTTCAGCTCAGAAGAGGTCTGCAGGCAGCACGTTTCAGACTCCACTTTGACAGCACTCTGTGTGTATTCCCCTCTTTAATACTCAACTTAATAATCACCCCAATATTTTTCAAAACTTGAACCAAAATATTCTGTGCACCCACAGGAGGAAAAAAAGGGGAGAAAATCCCAGCGAAGTACAGCTAGGTTTTATATATAAAACATTCATTTACAGTTGGGCTCAATGATCTTAAGGGTCTTTTCTAATCTAAATTATACTATAAATATTTATGCATAAGGAGGAACCTAAGTTCTAGACACTGAATAAAATATTTAGTAAATCTACTTACCAAAACCATCTATGTCTAGATTATTGTCAACAACAACATCCAGCAGTGAATCCCCAGGTTTTCCCTTGGCTGTTAGTTTGTCACCGTCACGGTTTATGAAATGAACAGTTATTTTATCTTCTGAGCTGAAAAAGAAAATTATACAATACAATTAAAGACTTTTAGGTTTTTTTAGTGCTTTAGAATTAATTGAATACTACTAAAACAACAGTTGATGCTACTACTCTCAACTCCAAGAAGGTTATCAGCTAAGTTATTGGCTTTTAAAAGCTGTAACAGGTACAGGCTTTCACTGCTGTACATTGAACAAAGACCATGAAAAATAAGAAAAAAAACCCCTTGGTGTCTGTTTTGCACTATAAGCTTAATGGCATTCAGATGTTTTGCCTTTCACCAAAGACAGTCAGCTTATTTTAGGCACAATACTTGTATTTTTAACAAATACAGGAGCTTATTTTAGATGTTTATCTCCCCACCTTTCTGTGAATTCTTGCTTTGAATTTATGAATTTTTTGTTGTTTTCATAATTATCATTTAGGATAAATTTTAAATTTTCTCATTTCTGCTTAGAGTTTTAGATATTTTACTTTATTAGTTCCAAAACTTAATTCTTCTCTCCTCCAACAACTGGAAATTCTCCAAGAGCATTCTGCTGTTTTTAGGCACAGATTCTCTGAGGAGTTCATCTTGTAAATATTAATTCTAGTGAAGCAGACAATTTTTACACTGCTTTCAAGGAAAGAAAGTGGTTTCCTTTTTTTTTTCAGACAATTGTTTATTTAAGAAAAAAAATCAGTTGCACTCTGCACAAAAATATTGTAAGACTAAAGCTTTTAACATTAATTTTTTTTTTGCATTCTATAATATTTTATTTAACATGCAAATTAAAGGAAAACTTTAAATATGTTAATAAAATACAGTATGTTCAATTTTAAACAGACTATTTTCTTTCCTACAATAAGTGAGCAAAACGAAAACTTGTTAGATGGACACTGAATAAATCTGCCAAGAGATGACAGATAAAAAAAGAAAAACTAGAAAGCTAATTCAAAAATTCACGTTTTCATGTGAAGTCCATGTTTAAGAACCCCATGGTTCATATTACTCATAGTCTTCTTACTAACTGTGAGCCTTGAGTGATTTATGACATATGAAAAATATGCAAATGTGAAAATCAAGTCACCCCCTGGAAAACTCCAACCTGTACATCTGAATATTAAAGAAAAAATTTGAAAGTGCCTATGCTGAATAATCAGTGAACAAGTTATTTTTGTAACTGGCAGTAAAAGAATGTGTTTTTAGCCATCTGAGTCCTGGCTTGTTATGAAACAACAAGAAATGTTTGTTGCTATAGACTTCATACACTCGCCACAAGTCAAGTTCCATCGGCACCAGTGTGCTCCGTGATGATTCAATACGATGTCACGTTCGATTCTTTTCCTATCACCCCTCAGTCCACTCTCCAGAAGGCAGCCACAAGCAACTATTAACTATAAATTCATTCCAAAACTATAATTGTTAACAAAGGGCTGACCTTGCTGACCTGCAGAATGCAACTGAAGCGTGTTTCATAAAAAAATTCAGAAATCTTAAAGCTAGATCTTTAAAAAATACGATTTATGTTGCACAGTCACCTGTGATATCCAAGGACCACCAGCAAACCATTCTGTGGGAGTTTAAGAAACCACTCTGCTTTTCATTTTGCTCCTCGGCTATGTTAACACCTCCCACAGCAGAACCAAGGAAACAAGCACCCACTTAGATAAACTAGTACAAAATTCACCACCTCCTCTGGGAGCTTAAGACTGGTGGGTTTAGGCTGCCTCTGGAAAGGTACAGGCTCACATTCTGAGAGCCCAAGTTAACATCTGACGGTCATTTTAAACTCAAAAAGCCCTTCCTGAGCTCAAAGTACACTCTCCTTTGCTGAAATATTTCTGTCAACGTGACAAAAACAACTCTGACAGGAGACACAGTGCAATATGTACTTGCATTTCTGGGAATGCTCTGCCAAAGGTATAGACATGGCAAGTACCAAATATTTATTCGAATATCCTAAACATGCTCTTTATTATAGGATTAGGCACTCACAAGTACCATGGACCAAACAGTAAGATGTCTGGGTATCCATTAGATCCCTGGAACTTTTGAAATGACAAGTCACCTCCCTCCCGGTTTTCAAAACACACTTGAAACTGTCTTCACCTGTGGTTACACTTGGATCTGATAAAACACCACAGTGCCACGTGAGGAACAGTCCTGCCCCTGCTCCTTTGTTCCTTGTCTCTCCGGCCTCACACTGTCCTGTAGTAACCTCGGTCTGGGAATGCAGTGGCTGAAAGCCAAGGTCAATCACCCCACAGATGTCAGAACCAGCAGAGTCAGATCGGACCCTTAGATGAAATTTACACCAGTTTAGAATGGCTGTGTTACTGCAACTTTATGCTGCCATGACACAATCTGGGTTTCACGATCAGAGTAAACCAACCCCTTTATAGCATAAAAATGTGGGTGGGGGTGATCCCCACTCCAAATCGCCCTGCCACCATCCTCACACCAGTATTACCACAAGCCAACTCCTTTTGCTAACGTGATGAAAATCAACCACAAAAACAACTGGATCCAGAAAGCAAAACAGACAAAAGTGCCACTGCCACAACAAAACCAAGGAAACAGCAGAGGGACCTCCTTGTCAGCAGGGGCAATCTGACATTTGCTTCAGCCAGTTGAGGACCTGCACTGTTGCTGCATGTGCCTCATGGTGTGGCAGCAAGGGCACAGATGGAAGCACCATCCCCAGGTCACTGAGCTTTGTTAAAAACTGACACAGTAATTAATCTTCTGACAGGACCTAATCCACCCTGATTTATAACTGAAGCTAAAATTTATTTATTTGTGTAAGGTTAGATACAGCCTTCTTAAGTCTTTCAGTAGATCTGGTTTTTTTGCTATTGCCACCTTCTATCACTCTTCACTTGGCCAAAATGTTTAAAAGAAAAAATCTCTGGTGCTTTACTCAGTGAAAATACTTTCAGAAGTGTGTGTATGTAATAATCAGACTAGTCAGACATTCAAAACACACACTGAGCCAATCTTCTCAATATCTGGGGGATACCATTTAAAAAAAAAAAAACAAACCTCACCCACATGAAAAAATATTTAGGCTTTATAAATTTCAAATAACACCGGGTTTGTCCACCCAGACATTGTTTGCATCAAGAAAAACAACTATCCAAATACCAAAATGCTGCAAACCGGCCACAGAAAGAACAAATCCAACAGCCCTAATTACCCAAGGAGTTTCATGAATTAAACTATTATACAAGCCTCAATCAACAGAGGTTATAAATATCAACTAATCTTTAAAGCATGCAATTATTATGCTGTGCACCAAAAACATTGTACAGATAACCAGATTGGTATAAAAGAATTCTGAAAAAACTAGTGTTCACCATGAACTTAAAAGAAAGGATAAGAGACAAAAAAGGAACAAGAGAAAGGAGGAAATGGAAATGAAAACAATGTCTGATGCTCCACTGAAACCCTTGGAAACCTCTGCTCACAGGAATCACCTCAGGTAATGTTTTGTATAGCGAGGTCTTCAACCTCCAGACACAAACACGGCTAATTTTACATACATAAGTAATGATGTATCTTTTTACTGAAGTAACACTGGCTGATTACATAAAGGTCAGGAACTGGGTCTGAAATATGATGCCTAGAGAAAGTAACTTATGCATAAATGGTGAGAACAATAATATACGAGAATTTTCCTTTTCTCCCAACTCACTCAGCCAGGTTATGACATTGAGTATATAAACAATAGTGGAAACACTTGTTTGTATAAGCTTTTTTGCTGGTGTGCTACCAAAATGAATGTAAATAAATTCCATTCTGTATTCAGCCTGTTTGTGAAAGACATTAGGGTATTACAGGTCTTACCTTATTATTAGGTAAGGAAATGCTTTCCCTTTATAGGAGTCTCTTTTAAATTATTTTAATACCTTTTAAAAAACTTGTCAATACATCACATCTTTATTTTTTTAATTAAAAACTGCGTATCAGTTTTTAAAATCAACTTAAAAATCAACTGATTACCAGCAGGATCCTTCAGAGAAGAGATCTGATTAGCAACTTACTCATCTCATATTGGAGTCCTAGGCTAGAGAAGTTAAGTCTCCCTCTCCATATTAAAAGAATCTGCTGGAAAAAAGTCAAAGATCACCTACAGGAGAGTTTAAAAGCAAACTATTTGAGACAGCTTTGATGTTGAGGGCACTATCCCAGTCTTCTGGAAACAGTCCAGGCTACACCCCTGATGCTCGGCCGCTGATTGTGGGTCCTGTTTCAAGTCTACAAAACTTCTCTGGCAACCAAGTACATCAGGCTTTTAAAACTTCGGCATTTTAAATGCTGAAAGTTAGCTGTAGACTCTGACTTATCTTTGAATATACAAACCACAAGACAGAGGGCTCTGCAAAAACAATCTGTGACTACCTGTAATAAACATCGAAACTGCAGCTTTTGACTGAGCAATATTAAATTCCCACAGATGCAATGCATTCTGAAATACCGACTCATACATACTGGTGAGGAGAGGAGGAGCTCTGCACATTCAGATCAGACCACAGAATCAATTAGGTTGGAAAAGACCTCTGAGATCATCAAGTCCAAGCTATTACCAAAGATGACCATGTCAACTAAATCATGGCACTAAGTGTCATGCCCAGTCTTTCCATGAAGAAAGATGCAAAAGTGCTCTTCAGTACAGAAAAACTATAACAAAGGCAGAACACACTTTAATTATTAGGATCTCTCTGATATGTGCTGTACTTCTACCACAAGCCTAGCCAGACTTTCACGAAAAAAAACCAAAACCAAACAACTGAAAAAAAGAAAAACAAGTGCAACTTTAGTAAGATCATAACCTCTCAGAAACCCAGCCTGAGCACCAGGAACGCTGGTTTAGCGCTCCATAACGTTACAAGCCACGCCAACAGGGTTCCAGGTCACACCGACCCCGAGCCTCACCCGCGTCTGGGGCCCCACGCGAGCCAACCCACAGCGCCGGCACAGCCCGACCGGGCACAGCTCGGTGGAGGGGCCCCCCTAGAGCGCCTCGGTGCCACCGCCAAGCACCGGGGAGAGCGGAGGGGGCCGGGACCCGTCAGGGGCACCGCGGGAAGGTCACTTACATAACTGATCGTGTTCGAAGAGAGCGGGTAGTTTATGGTGCCCGATAATGTTCGAAC
>JANPWX010000449.1:6379999-6399841 GCA_024734555.1 Trochalopteron elliotii | reverse complement strand
TGCTAGGGGGGCGGGGCCGGCGCGAGGGCCGCCCCCGCTGCCCTCAAGTGCCCTCCGGTGCCCTCGTGCTGCCGTCCCGCGCCGCCCCCGCCCCCAGATCCGGGCGCTGGCTCGGCTCTTGCCGGGAGAGCGGAGTCACAGAGCCCGGGATGTACTGACCCTCTGCCCGGCTGGGTCCGCGAGGGATTTCTTGTCACAGCATGGACTCGGTGCTGACACGCGGCGGAGGAGTCACGACTTCCCAAATGTCCCTTTGGAAGGCCTGGCCCGTGGGGAGTGGGGTTCAGCTGCAGGCTGAGCAACTGGTCGATGCCACTTGGAACTCCCTTGAAACAGCTTATTAAATAGTGTGGAGCTGGCAGCTGGGGTGTCTGAGCCCACCGCCTGTGCTGTCCAAGCAGGACCACGGAGAAGTTCCCAGTTCCTCATTACTGTTTCTTGTGACAGAGGATCCAACCTCTAAAACACGGGCATCAGCAAATGGACAGCACTGCTGTTGTCAGAGGGTCTAGCAGGGGGTGAACCTTCATGGTGCATGGCTCAAATACCAGTATGTGCTACAGGAAATTGTGAGATTTCCTGAGCAATCACAGACTGCACATGCATCTGGTAGTTTTGTATCTAGTAATTTTGATCAGATGGTTGTGTAGATACCCTTCATTCTACCACACCCTAACTGGAGAGTTCTGAGTGATAAGGAATAAATGTAACAATCACTTTGAAATAATTCTTTCGATTGGGAATGGAAATGAATGGGGAAAAAGGAGGAAATGATACCTCTGATACACTTGAGATTGCAAAGATTATTCTTGATGCCTTATAATTTTGTTGCATCAGAATAAGATTGAAGAGGGAGATAATATACTGTATAACTTGGACTTCTGTATTTTCTTTAAGGAGAAGAATAGGTTCTGGTGGAAATGTCCTGATGGAATTATCAAGAGCCTGCAAACTGTCTGTCCATAAACCAAGTGACCCATAAACCAAACTGATCTAATTTTCATTGGGTTTCACTCTTTTGCACCACAAGATAATGTGGCCGTGAATAATGCAGTTTATTTCAATGCTGTCACTATAGCATGGGGTTATATATGCATAATCTTAAGGCAGTATACAGCTAAACATGTACAGTTCCAGCTGGAGGTCTAATATTGTAAAGCCAAAAGAGCACATTACATAGTCTAGTTTGACTTCAACCAGATGGCTGTTCATTCTAAATTAATGGTTAATGCAGAAAATAAGCCTAAAAGGGACCCTCTATACCTTCTAATGTAAACCTTTGCTGTCACATTCAACTCAAGCAACTAAATAAAGAAGTATTTATCTATTTTGTAAGTTTTATTGCTCATATTAATTGCACTGAAAAACAGTCCTAAAATTTTATTCCTTGGAAGTGGAGAAAGCCTAATTAAATATCAGTTTTCAAATAATTTCTTTTATTAGTTTAATTCTGAGTATAGAAATATTTATGTCAATTTTCCACAGCCAGGGCTGTTCACAAATTAAAGCAGTTTCTGTTCTTTGTGACATTCACCCATCATTTGTTGTACCTCCTCCAGCCCTTTTATTTTAGGCACTGCTGTTACTAGTCTTCTTCCATAATACAGGAGACTCTCATTGTTCTCCTGGTTATCCAACTGAGCCATTTGTGCATATATGAGTTTGAATTCCCCAAAACACAGGTGTCTAGTTAGTACATTCACTTCAGGTCTCATAGAGTGTCCCTAATAGATGATGAGTCTGAGTGTCCCTAATGCATGACCCTGTATGACCCTGATACATCCTAGGATTGTGTTTGATCTTTTTTTCATGTACAAATTAAATTAGTAGCCTCAAATCAGTGAGCTTTAAATCAGTGTGATTCGTTAATAATCCAGATGTCCTTTGCTGCTTCTCATTAATGATGCCATCATTAACAGCAAGAGTCCTTGGCTTGCCCAAACTGAACAGAGTAAGGTCTTTGAACTTTGCTTTGATCTGCTCTCATGTGGGGTTTTCACTCATGTGCCATTTTAACAAAAAAGGCCAGTTCCATGAACCTGCTTCCCCTGTGTTGGATATGTTCCATAACTCTGTTCCAGCCCTCTGACTGCTGTGGCCCTGAGCACGTTACCCCTTTGCAGAAGTTTAGTTGGCAGAGTCCAAGGTCAGTTTCTTCACTGATAAGAACACTGATAACAGCTGTGAAAAAAGTCAGCAGCAAGGGCTTGACTGTCCCTCGAGAGCCACTTTTAACCTGTGGCTTTGCACCAGCCCTCCCCTGTGCCCCAGGGCAGCTGTGCAGCAGCTCTGTTTGCACCCATCTCACACCTCCATTAGTCTGGCCCTCATCCAGGCTTGCTGACTTGGCATCCTGGCTTGGCCTCGGACCTGCCTTGCCACTGCAGCCCTGCCGGGTGACAAGATGGGCTGTGTCTGACCCTGACCACTGTCTCTCCACCTAACCTTGGCCCTGGGCTGCTGCTCCACATCCTGGCTCCTTGTTGACGAAGTGCCTGCTTTCACCTGCCTTGTTGTTGTGCTTAGTTTCTGGCACACCTTCTGTTGCAAAGCAGCCAAATCTTGCTGCTTCCTGACATCCACCACCCCTAAACACAGAGACCCCCTAATTCCCTCATAATTTCTATATAATGTAGTTTTGGGTGGGCAAGCTTGAAGAAAATGGTGGAGCAATTTAGGTCAGGACTTCTCGATGGAATAAGAGTAGCAGAGTGAAATAAAAGAGAAAAATTACAAACCCTGTGTGCCTATTATCTCTCTGAATCTCACCTTGGTTTTGTACAAGTTTCTGTTTCTTGTCTCTGTGGGATATCATTCTAAAGGTAAACACTTCGCTAGAGGCACTTCGTCATTTCTTACATGTTTGTTTTGTTGGGGTTTTTTTTGTATACGTTCTTGCACATTGGGGAACCTTTTCAATTTTTGTAATTATATCCTCCAACTCTTTACTATTTTTAAGATTATATTTATAGGAGGCCAACAAACCACTAGATGGCAAACAGTTTCAGTGAGAGAATTAACACATGGGTATTGATACAACCTTCTGTCCTCAGCTTCTTTCATCCTTTTCTTGTTCAACTTCATGAGTTGGACCTGGGAAATCTGGGTTGAAGCTGACAGGGTCCTTCTTCTCTCTGTCTGTCCCTCTCTTTTGCTGTTGTAGGATTCATGAGTCAGGTGTGGGGTGGATTCATGCAAGTGATTTTTGCAGAAACTAACAAGGAAAAAAAAACAGGAAAAAGAAGAAAGCAAGCAGTTTCCAGGCATTTCACTTCCACCAACCAGCCTGGAGACCCACTGTGCAGAGCAAGATGTATCCTGTGAGAAAAGCAGTCCCAGCTTGGGTCATTTTATGCTGCTAAGCAAAGGTACCCCATATCCTTTTTTTTTTTGAGATGGAATTCCAAGATTCAGGATGATACAAACATTAAATATGTGTATTATTATCAGCAGATAATTTGTATAAATTACTAAAGAGGGTCTCTCGGAGTCCTATTTTTCTGTCTAAAAGAAACATGGCATGAATGCATTTTTACAAAATAGGATTCCAACTTTATTTTTTAAGAGATTTTGAAAATAAAAAATTAGCCAAGTAATCAGACTTCTATATACCATTAGTTTTCCGAGTCTCTCTCAAGTTTTCTGTGAACCTGTGTTTTAACCAGGAGTTTCTTGGAAGTAAAATTGTGTCAAATCAACCCTTTCAGTTAAAATATTCAGGAAGATCCAGAAAAGGAAAGAATCCATCCAGCCATAAGCCCGTGGAGTTTCCATCTGTAGCTGAGTGAGTGGAACACAGGCTCTGTCACACTCTGCCCACAAGCACAGGACTTCAGAGCAGTGAGGTCTGAAGTTAACCCATGCTTGAGAAAAGGCAGGAATGTGAAGGACAGGTCATGAACCAATGGAAAATCAATGGACAGGCAAAATGCTCATGAGGTGGTTATTCTTATTTTGAGAATTATTGTTGTTTGTAAGCCTTTCTGTGAAGGGCAGGTAATCCAAGTACTGTGAAAGTGTCTGTAGCTGCCAAGTGATTCTGCAGCTAAAGGGAGATCTGGGAATTTTGGCACTTTGTTGGTCAGGATCCGGTAACTGTGGTGCAGGAGGGTGGGAGCGTGTTCTGTTTGCAATTGCTTTATCTTTGCTGCTTTCTCTATTGCACCTGAAATACATCTGGAAACAGATAGAAATGTTTGGAGTTTTGTTGTTCAAAGAGGTGGCACTCTAGGAATAAGCCAGAAAGCCTGGTGTTTGTTATCCACTCAGAGAGGAAAGAAATCTTCTATCTTATGACAGGAAGGCGAATTACTGCCAAGAAATTCTGCTAAACTGTAAATAATCCATTGCTTCAAAGCCATGATTCTGTCATACATAATAGACTGTGAAATCTGTGTGAGAATTTGCATCTCTGAGGAGGGGATTTTAAAGTTAGTTGCCTGAAAGTTCTATTAGCTGGTTGATAGTCTTTAATAGAAACATGCATGAGTTTTTCCACAGGAAAACTTTTCTTACTCTTTTAAACTTCTGAAATTCTTCATGTTATACATAACATTTCATAGCAACAGCTCCTTCCTATGATAACTGAGAAAGTCCATGGACAGTGTAATGTGACATTTTCAAAACAAAGCAGAATTTGTCAGCAGTGAGCTAGAGCCACGTTTCCATTGTGACTGTCTCCTTCAATAGGGGACCTTGAAGTGTGTTCAAAATGCAAGCATACAATGTCATGGAAGGGAATACCACTACGAAATACAAAAGCACCATGTCCAGCTCATGTCTGAAATCCTTCACCCGCATGTTGTTGGTAGATGGGAAGGTATTCTAGGGAAACCAATGCTTGCTTCATTCTTAGTTTCTTTCCCAGGTGGCAACTTTTACAGTTGCTGCAGAAAAAATACAAGGCTTGAGGGACCTTTGGTCTAAAAAAAGACGCTGTTCTTTTGGTCTGATGCTTTCCTAATTTTCATATGTATAATAACACCCTGAAGTTGAACTTCTTCTTACTGGAGGACAGGATTTGAGGACCAAAATCCATGACAATTTCCCTAGTAAATTTCGGGCAGGCCAATCTTTTTCACTACTACCAGTGTCACAAATCATGATCAGGAACAGTAACTGGAGTCTCCAATTAAATGATAAAGCATTTCCAACTGCCCAAGATTGATGCTGGCAATGAATTACAGCCAGACATGCACTCCTCTTGTCTGCTGGTACCCACTTCTCTTCTCTGGATAATGCTGTTATGAATTCTCAGTTACACATTTCCATTCTCTTCCCAGAAGTCCATACAGTTGTTTCGTAAGAGCACATGCAACAAAGTGTAAGTAAAATCTCTCCATTGAGCAAGGATGTCAACTGCTCTAGGTGCTGCAAATCCTGCTGTGCTGTTGGTAGCAAGTGAATGAGTGATGTATAAGGTCCTGCATGCTGTTCTTTCCTACCTTTGAAAAATACCTCTTTGTATAAACTTCTACGAAGGAATTCACTTCCTCTTAGTGGCAGTCTATTGGTTTGTAATGAGAGGCAGCTCAATTACACATGAGAAAGGCTTTAGTATAAGGTCCTTAGAGAAAGAGTGATGCTCAAAGGTGGTGAATGCGCTGAGGCAAGGGGGTTGTGTGTCCACCAGGAGGCACAGCGAGCTCGGGCTCCGTCTCGTTCACAGTCCTGGGCATGCGGCATGTACCAGCAGTAAAGGGGAGCAAAAGTGTTCATCAGATTTTTACAGCTGGAAGTAGAAAATGTGGAGAGCTGGCAAGAGGCTGAATGAAATGCACATATGTCAAAATGTTGTCTGGTCAAAGGCTATAATTTCAAATAAACTTCGTTGCTGTTGTTCATAGTCATTGGAAGACATCAGCGATATGACAAAAATAAAAATGCTGATCAGTGTATGGAGCAATAGTGGGGCTCAGCTTCTTAAAGTATACACCAGCAGTTGTGTGAGAGGCCAAGTTAGATACTTCCATGTATCTAATGTACATGTGGAGAAGGACAAGGTGAGAATTATTGAATCATAGAATAACCTGAGTTAGAAGTGACCCATAAGGATCATTGATCCTGGCCCTCCACAGGACTGGCCCAAGAATCACAAAATGTGATGCTGCAAACATTTCTGGATGTGGATGGTCATATCTGTTACATCTGAACAACATAAAAGAGGTTGCAAAACCAGCTGGAAGCTTACCAGTAAGTACTTGCACACTGGGGACTTCATGGGAATACAAGCTGTAATAAGCTTATCAGTTATGCTCCTCCTCTGACGGGAGTTACAAACAAGGATCCTTCTCTCTGATCCTAGACGCATGTTTAGCATATCAGGAGTATGATCAGTAGTGTTTTCAAAGTTGCTAAATTTTGTGATTTTTAAAATACTGTAGTAAAATTCTTCTTTAATGTCATTTCAAAATCTGTTAATTAGCTAGGAATTGAAAATCTAAAGCTGAACAAGTAAGTTCTCTTCCCAGGCTTTGAGAGAAACCTGAATATAAGAATGTGGAAGAGAAAGAAAGAGAACCCCAAACTATTATTAAGTCCCCATGAGTTTTGGTTTTTAATCCCAGCCTCATGACTTTCTGGGAAGAAATTTACTGAAAGCTTTGGTTTGACAATTCTGTGCTTGGCTAGTTTAGACTTGATCCAAGTCCCCTTTTTTCTTGGCAGCACTTAAAACAGTTGACATGTAGCCTATGCCCCTTTGTAATCCAAGATTTCTGCATGCAGTCAAGAACTTTTAAGCATGGGAAATGAATAAAGTGATCCAAAGCCATGGGGCCTGGCTGGTGATGTGGGCCAGTGGGACTGGGATGAGGAGCCAAGGGCCCACTCTGCTTCCCTGGGACCAGCTTCTGTGTGGGTTTAGTCCAGACACACTCTGCTTGGTGTAGAAATTCTGTTTGAATTTTAAATTGTGCTAGTTTAGCTGGCACTAGTCCAGTTGCTGGAAACTCAGTTGCACAGATAGAACTCTGCTGATATTTCCAGTTCTTCAGCATTCACATGAGCTGCTGCTGCACTCCAGAGAGACGCAGTGTGCAGCCATCTCCTGCAGCAGGTCACATCCTGCTGGAACAGTGCCGCAGCAGCGCCAGGGGTTTTCGTGACCATTCAGCAATCTCAGCAGTAAAGCAGCAATAAAACAATGCTTCCAATGTACTCCTCTGGCTTTGCCTGCCGGCTCTTATTTCAAGGCAGAGCGCTGTGCTGGTGTATACATAGCCTGCAGTGGGTTTCTCCCGCGCCGCTGCGAGGGCTCCTGGCCAAAGTGCGGGCACAAGGCTGGAGTTACCAACCCACAGCGGTACCGCTGTGATTCCAAACTGCTGGGGTAGCGCCCTCCCTTGTTACTCTTTCCTACACTTCTGTTTTCTGCATGGAAACAAGGGTAACAGAATCACGCAGCTCTCAAGTCTTAAACCGGGTCAAATTCTGTGATTTAAACAGGCACAACTGTGAAGTTAGCAGAGTCCTGCTATGCTGCACCAGCTCAGAGCTGGGCTCACCGTCCCGAGGCGGAGGCCTGTGCAAAGACAAGTAAATGAATGTCTAGCTCCAGCTTTTATGCCCTCTGGAATTAATTGTGATACTTTTTTTAGTAACCTTAAAAGC
This sequence comes from Trochalopteron elliotii, assembly GCA_024734555.1. Taxonomy (NCBI): domain Eukaryota; kingdom Metazoa; phylum Chordata; class Aves; order Passeriformes; family Leiothrichidae; genus Trochalopteron; species Trochalopteron elliotii. The sequence continues at coordinate 6,392,230 of JANPWX010000449.1, read as the reverse complement.
AAATGTCTGTCAAAGTTTCCTTGTAACATCTTGCTCTCACTGAGTTACTTGCAATTGTGATTTCAGGACGGGTGTTTTTTGCACTTGTCAGCTTTTATCTGTAGACTGCTGTCTTGCTAAGGTGGGAGAAATTTGAACTATGCTGTTATGTAATGTAGAAGCCAATGCTTTTCCAGAAATTGCTGTTTGTTTGTTGAGGGAGGGTAGGAGTGTGTGGGCTGTTTCCTGGGCCACCATTGTTGCAGTCGTTGCAGGCCTCCTTGTGTCTCTACCATTTTCTAGCTGGGACATCCAATTAATTGGACTGCATTATTTTCTTTTTGTATCTACCTATTCTAGGTTAATAGTTTAGGGGTGTGAAAGGCCAAAGTTCCTGGCACTGTGAACATATGAACAGTTGCATTCACAAGGCTCGTCTCGCTGCATGAAAGACCAGGTTGTCATACAACAGCTACAGGAAAAAAACCTTGTATTTTTACATCTGTTTTATTACAAACACTCAAATTTTACTGAAGCTAAAATACCTCAATTCAAACACAAGGCCACAGAGTTCCATGCTTTTATTTGAGAGTATCATATTTCAGTAAAAGTAAACAGAAGTTAGCAGTTAGAACAGCAGTCACCCTCCAGCCCCACTGTGAAACACAACCTGCACTCCAGGTCAAGATGCACCTGCCCCTCATGGGGATGTCAGCCCCATGTGACACCTGCAGAAATGCTCACAGGCAGCCCATGGGCATCCTGTCTCTCTACTGATGCAGAGTGGTGGCCAAGGCTGAGCTGTACTTACTGACAACCAGCCTCTGAGGTTCTCTGAGGCTCTCTCTCATGCTGTGTGGCCAGGTTTATGCGTGACAGAGTATAATTCTTCTACAGGACAAGTGTAGAGCATCCCTTAAAAGGCAACTGAGATACAGCCACCCAGACCAAATATGAAATCAGAGTTACCCACGTCCTTTCCTGCAGGATTGATGTCTTAGGTTTATCTGCCTCCTCTTCACAAGAAAAAAAAAATCTAGGGATCATCTTGTGTTATTTCCCTAGACTTTTGCTATAGCTCTGACATCTTGTGTAAAGAAATATAACAGTCACAGCTAAATTTAGGATAGACAGTATGTTTTAATTCATCTTTCCTTGATTTGCTGAATTATCCTTTTTTCCCCCACAGATTTCTTTCTGGCTTTGCCTATTTTGTAGGAAAAATACCAGTCCGGTGGTTTAGATTTCACTGAAGCTGGAAAAATTTAGATCACCAGTTCTGCAAACCAAAATGCATTGAGCAGTTCTTTGAGTAAAATGATCAGTACTACTAATGAGACTCATAGCTCTTTTGAGATTAACTTTACTCTGTATTTTATGTTATTGCAATAAAATGTAGTGAGCTTTTAAGTAATAGATAACATTAGGTATTACACAAATATTTTTGTAACTGATATATCTGAATATATTAAGATGCAGATGAGAACATGGAGTATATTAAACTGATGAACAAAAGTGTTAGCAATTAAAAATCTCTTCCAGGGATTTTGAAAATGTAATGCAAAGCAAATGACATGTCATTATACTAACATCTTGAAGAAGGCCTGAATCTTCTCTAAAGCATTGCTCTGAAGGCTTTAGTTTTGATGAAGAAATTTCAGCAGTCATTTAGCAGAAGTGAAGAAGTGGGCAGAGAATGTGCCTACATGTGCATGTGACAGTACTGCTGCTGGTTTTACTCACAATATCTGGATTAAAAGCCCTTATGCAGACTTCAGGCATATCTTGATTTTGCTTGTAAAACCACCTTAACAACACAGCCTTCCTTGCTATATTTTGTAGGATGTGGTGTTTCAATTTTATCATACAACTACTAATGAAAAAGACATGTAAGCAAGAATGTTGTGGTCTGCTCTGCTACCATGAGCAGTAACATTGTGACTATGCCACTAATAGAAAGATAAGCAGGTTACAGTGAGAGCTGGACTCTCTTCTTCCATTTTACATTTTATGTAAAGCTTATTTTACTTTATATTTTATGTAAAGCTGGACTACTGCCATCAGATTTTGGATATGTGGGAGAATGAGTATCAAAATGAGCCTTTGCAAATACAGTGAACTAAAAAGAATCTTGGGTGGAACCACGGCACACCCTTCCACAGGGAATGGTAGCACTTTTGAGGATCTTAATAGTTGGCCATTGCAGTTTAACTTACTAGTTTAAATTTATTAGAAGAGCTAAAACCAGAAATCCATCTCACCATTTTCATGGTCTGTTGCATTTGTGAACAAGGTTTTCCAAGCCCCAATAGTTGTATAATAACATCTGAAATGGATCTCTGCATAAATGAATTTCCCAAAAGCCTAAGTAGCCTAAAAGAACTGACTTCCTACAGTAATGAAAGATTTTCTGAACAGTTGTGTAACATGTATTTCTTACATTCCCCTAAAGGGTACATGCTCCTAAAGGGAACTAAAAAATGACCTTTCAGAAAAAAGAGTTTGGAGCAATTACTTGCTCTTCAGCCATCTCTTTGAAACTTTGCTTTACAGAATTAAACCTTAGAGATTCCTTCCACTGTTTTTCCTTGAGGCATGTATAGTTTGATCGCTGACATGCTCTCTCTGTGGGCTAAACCTAGTTTTATTTCTAAGAAAATGCTGAGCTCACTGAAGCATATAACTTGCCATACAGAATTATGTTCATTTAGCCCAGCTGTACATCTGTAACTGTTGTCGATTCCCAGTGCTTTTGAGAAGATGCAAAACCGAAGCAAACTCAAACATATTTTTGACAGAATTGGGGTGATGGAGACTTCATCCTAACCACTAACTTGTTTAAACTTTGTATTTCAAGCTGCTTTTTTCTTTTAGTACCTCTTATGTAAATAACAAGAATATCCAAATTTCAGTAATCCAGGACAAGAGAATATTGCTCTTCCTCTTAGACACCTGCTATGTGTTTTGACTTTAATAACATCCTGGAGCAGTGAGTTTCACAGTCTGTTTTGTTATTTGATGAAAAGACAACACTCAGAGTTGTCAGCTACACAGCCTACCTCCTCTTCTACTACAAGGTTGAGAAAATGGAAGCTCTCAAACCATGTTCTCTATGCTATTTTTGTGTTTGTAATCTGTTTGCTAGACCTTCAAGAAGAATCTATAAAGGAATATTTACTAAAAAGTGACCTTAAAATACTGTATTTCCTATTACAAACAGCTTAATAAAACAGAATTTAGAAAGGAGGAAAGTAAAGGAAGGGAAATGGGACAGCAATTACACTTTCCCTAAAAGACAGTAGTCATAACTTAGAGTGGTTCCCTAATTTCTTAGGGCAGGTGACAGCTACTTACTCCCTAAGGTAATACTTTGTTCATTGGCACTATACCACTATTCCAGTGTATCGACCACCAGCCTCAATCCAAGCTATTGTGTGTTGAAGCAACACCATGTGATTTGGGTTGGCTGATCCCAGTCCTCTCCTGCCCTTTCCTACTCACCATCCTGATGGCTGTGGCTTTTTGTTAGTCACTTGTTAGTGGTTTTGTGCTTTTTCATAGGAGGTAACACGTAAAGACACAAATAATCCTTGTTGCCCCAGGAAGATTGTTTTTTACAGAGTCTTCCCTTCTAGGAGCTGCTGCAACCCCAGGCTTAAAGGGAGGTTTTAAATTTGGATGACTGCTAGCCCTGAGCACATTTACACTGAGTTAGTTTGCCCAGGCTTTTCACACATTACTGCAATTACATCACAATTCCAAATTTACACCGTGTTTTTTCCCAGTGTCTGAATTGTTAACAGAAAGGCAGCAAAGCATATCCTTCCAAAAGAAGGTTTCAAGCCTGCTCCTTTCTGCTCAGCTCCTTTTGTATTCACAGGATGCAAATACAGCACTCACCCTCTCTTGGTTTTCCATTCCTCTACAGTGCTCATAGAAGAATTGGCTTTGATTTTTCAAGGTTTATTTTTTTGCTTGTTTTGTCCTCTCCTAAGCCTCGGGCCTGCATATTTGAATCTCTTCTTATTTCTTTCTTAGGCAAAATGTTCTAATTCAGTTACAGCCCTTTTTTCCTTGCCAATTCTGTACCCAAATGTCTCCTAATTCTGTAGCCTTCCAGACTGCAACAACCAGAGCTGTAAAGATTTCAGCCAAGACTGTATCATTTGTAGATATATGAATCTTAAACATTTTCTTGATCATAACCATGTACTACACTGATAACTCTTTTTCTGGAAACAATATTTTTAACATGTAATGTGCATGATTAGTTTTTTATCTTTTCTACCTTGTGCAAACTTAATTTGACATTGTGCTTGCTCCCACTACACAAACTCTGAGGAAATTTCCCCATGTCTGTGTAGATTGACAATAGAAATGAAGTTTGCAGGCACCGCTGAAGCAATGAAGGAAAAAAAAATCTTGGCTGTACTGAAATCATAGGAAATTATGTAAAGAAACAAAAAAGGGCAGATCTTCAAGGTACTAAACCTTTATTTTCATGCAAAGCCTCAATGATTTTGACTGGCTCCATGTAGAAGAAACTCTATATAGAATATGATGAGCAATCAGCAGGGCAACTAGAGTAACTCTGCTCTTGATCTGTTAAGTAGGTGCAAGGAACATATTTTGTTTTAAAAGAAACAAAAAGTGAGCAAACCAGACATCTTTGCAAGAGAAACACTCCATCTCATCTAATTAAACTCAAAAGATGAACAGTTGGGCTATAGAGATGCAGGCAGCAGACAGATGTTCAACCTATTCCCTGAATTCAAAATTGGGATGTAACAAAAATTTAATTTTCAGATGGAAAAAGTTGTAACCAAGCCTTCTGGTTTCAATGTAGGCTGTAAGTAGCATTTAATGCCAAATATCAAATTTAATAATGTGTTATCGACAGTCTAATCTGAACATTAGTTCAGGATATAGGAAAAAAACCTTTTCATTGTTTAACAAGGTAAATACCCGGGATTGGTGTTTCTTCTGCCTTCACAGGGGATCTGTTTTATAACTTTATTTTCAGCCCAGCTTTTGTCATCAAAGTAGGTTCCTCTGCAAATTTACTTCATAACTTTAAAACCTGTTAGCCAAATACAACCAAATACAACAAAGGAAGAGCCCTGGAAAAAAACTAATATCCTAGACATTTTATGTAAATATCTATCAGGAAAGAAGAAAAAGACAACTGAGGTGTTGCCTGCTGGGAAGGATTGCCTGAGCAATCTAGTAACTTCTTGGTCCACAGGGAATTCACACCAGGCAGAGCTCTCAAGTTTGCCTCAGCCACAGGACAGAATTACAGCTACTCCAAGTCAGTCACAGGACTCTGTTTCCAAGCACACACAACCTAAATCAATCTAGTTTCATGCAGAAACTTAACTATTTCATAATTTCAACTTCAGCAGCATCTGCAGTATCAAATCTGCCCTTATGTACCATCCTTTCAGTCTCTGTTCACCAGGTAACAGAGAACCATCAGCAGAATTTAAATTCTTAGGGGGACTAATTTCCTGTTTTAGTTTAATCATATGTCATGTTTTTGGTACTTGTTATTGTAGCCCACCTGGTTCTTCAACTGCCTTTGAGGTATCCTTAAGGGAAGTCAAAGACTGCATCTTTTAGTATTTTTTTTCTAAGGCAAATAAATACTCTTAAATCTTTCAGACCTTCTTCATACACAGTGAAATGAAAAAGAAGCAGCCTTTAAAAATGTACTGGCAGACACAGCACATTGAAGATCTTAGCACCCTAGCATTATCTTACCTTTCTCCTTTTACTGCCTTGTTTCTCTTTGATGAACTTACAGTGAAGAGTGATTTGATCTGCTAAGTTTCTTTTGCAACATAGCTGCTGCAAAAGCTTGTGCCCTCTTAAGGCTAAATTATCTTCATGCCTCCAAATTACATCTTTGTAGGTGTGCTGATGATAGAGCTTTGTGGTATTCTGGTTCAGCAAAGGAAGTGCCTTGATACATTCCTCACTTTTTATGCTTGTGTCCTAGGGTGACTATGATGCCTGTATCCCCACATCGTCTGTTCTGTGTTCTGTACCTTTAAGACTGGTTCTGAGAGTGAGCAGGGAAAGAAGAAGCGCGCAGTTTGTTTTGAGAAACAAACTCACTCCTCTGAATCTGCTCTCCTCCTTGGGACTGTGTGGTTTGTTTTTTTTTTGTCTTTCGTCGGATGCACGGAGGGCAGCCAGAGAGAGTTTTTTTTCCCCTTTGTTAGTCTAGCTAGCTGAGGCAAAGAAGCTTTCCTGGACTTTTTTTTTTTTACTATTTTATTTTTCTTTGGGACTGTTTAAATCTGCTCTGGACTGAAAAACCCAGAGGAGCACCGGGATCTTGCACCCGTGGCCCACCGGGCCGGGGCTCGGCATTTTTCAGCACTGAAGGGACTGATAAACAGACTCCTGGCACAGACTCTCAGTTTTGCCATCTCTCTTCGGAGCAGCGAGAGGTTTTATTGTTTCATATTATTCATTCTTTATGCTTGTGGGCATTTTGTTTGTTAAATAAACAGGGTTTTTTCCACTCTTCTTTGAGGGAGTTCTTTCCCCGGACCTGCTGGGGGGAGGGGCTGTTTGGATTTGCTTTTCAGAGGAACCCCATTCGGAGATTTCCTCCCAAATTTGCCCTAAACCAGGACAGGTGGAAAAAATTAATCTGTGGGGTATCTGCTTCAGCAATAGAGCTATAGCTGGTTTTAATGACACAGGCTTTTGCTAATATCAGTTCAGCCTTCTTGTTCCTGAATTCCTTCAGAAGTTTAGAATGTCTGTGGACTTAAAACCTTGTACTCAGTACTGGCAGATTAACTCTGAAATAAGCAAGTGATTTCAATGGAGGCATAGAACATTTAAAATAAGAGAGGAATTGTATTCAGTCTCTTGCTACCCCTTTACATAATGTAAATGCTGAGACTTTTTTGGGGTTTTTTGCTATTTTTTAAAGCAGTTTTATGATTAAGGTTTAGCTGAAAACAACTTTGGCAAAAATGGATTGAGGAGACTGTTGTGGAACATCCCCTTTAAAAAGGCAGTGGAGTGTTTCCTTTAGGCATCTTTTGTGATGCTACTGGCATGCCGTCAAAAATGCCCCGTATCTGGAAAACACAAACCTATTTCAATTTTGCCTCTTTCCCCCCTCCCCCCTCAATATATATAAGTATTCCAGAAAATTCCCATACTTAAAACAGGCTGGATTTGTGAAGAAATACATATTTCTATTTTGAGGTTTTGACATCTATATTTTTGTAAAACTGCGAGATGACAGAATGTTGTGAATATATTTTGCCTGAAAAGTTGTAACACTCCTTCTATTGTTTTGGTTTTTTCTGCTTGTTAATAAAGAAGCAAATAAATGCTGTAAAATCAGAAGGGACCAGGACCTAAAAATACTCCAGTGATGGATTTCTAGTAAAAAGCTCTACCTTTTATTATGATTTTATTTATTCACAAAGTGTATGGCTGTCTCTCAGAACAGTGTACATCCACCTTAGGAGAAACAAACAAAAAAACCCACAAAACACAAACCAAACAATAACACAACCCCCAAAAGCATTTGCTTTGGCTCTAACAGGTGTATACATTTTTCAAGTTTTCAAACACTTGCATCCCATTCCCTGGTAATCTTATTAGGTTTTTTTTTTTGCCTGCAGAAATAAATTCTTCAAAAAAGATGTCTGGATTAGTGCCTTTAACTGCTTAGTACCTTACATACTATTTTATTTTGTTATAACATTATTTCGCTGAAGTGAATATTGTTATCAATGGCTTTGATTTCCAGTGCTATGGACATGACACAGCTACTGCCACATTCTAACTAAATAAACACTGCCACGAAAAAAACAGTGCTGTTACTGCAGAACAACTTGTACTTGTCATAATAATTATAACTATGAATGAGATAAAAATATTAAGTGGACGCAAGCAGGAACTGCAGCTAAGTGTCAGCTGTTAGATGACAACCTTATGTATCAGTGAAGGCAGGATTGGAATAATAGATGGAATATAAGTGCTGCATAATACACACTTTGTGTACAAAAGTTAAATGAGCAAATTATTACCAAAAGATGTGAATACTGATTCACTTAGAATGGATATCTGAGATCCATATTTGGCACTTAAATAAACACACTCCTCTACAAGTGATTCTGCTACTCCCGTTCTTCAGTAGAAAAGGTATTAAGATTTGACTCTGAGATAGGTGGACACCACTATAGTATCTTTACTGTAGTACCAGAGACTAAATACCAGGAAAAAGCCAAAAATCTGTCACTAGAAGCAGTCACCATGTGTGGTGACACCATCAGTGATAAAGCCTTTGGGCTTCTTACTCACCCAGTCTTAGGCTTCTGGTGAGCACAGTCAGCAATGAAAACGATGTTCTTAAATCTTACCCTGGCAGGAATTGATTGGGCTGCAGGGCAAAGCTTTTGCAAACAACCCTTTGGAATTTCAATGGGAAAGGTGTGTGCTGGCCAGCCAGGCTTCAGTCAGTGTTAGAGGCCAAGCCTCCTCAGCCGGGTGATTTTTTTTATATCAGTGGGTAGAAGGACAGGCTGACACGGAGCCTGCTGCCAACGCTGCAGCTCAGTAGCAGATTACCCTGCTCCCTGTTCAGTGTTTTGTCCAGGCGCTGATTTATCCTTTCTGTTCACTGTGTGTCTCTGAAGAGGAAGGATCCCCCTTCCATATAACTTTTTGCACACTAGGTCTGTCCTCCCTCATTACAACACTCTTGCAGGGGATTATCCTGGACATGAACTCCTGGACTTCTTCATTGGAGCTGAGGATTCTGGAGGTGCTGCCCAAGTGCAGGATCGTGGCCCTGGAGGACACCCAAATAAGCTTCACACACCTATGGTACTTCAGAGAGGGAAAACCCAAATTCCCCAGGATCATACCATATTTTGCCTTTTGAACTTGATCAAAGCTAAGACTGTACATATGTATGCAATGAAGGTGACTTGGAATTCTCAGTGTTGCTACTGGAACACTTTTACTTTTATTGAAACTTGGTATGTTAATACCATGCATGAAAAATAATTTTTGGAATTAGATACATTTAATTTTAAATGACAGATAAATCCAACAAGAGACATAGAAACTATTACTTTAGACATTTATTGTAATTTCAGCAAATATTTTAAATATCTGTGAACTGGATTAATCTGATGACCATAGAATACTTTAAATTCCATTTGTTTCTAGCAAAGACTTTAAAGGACAATCTAATATACCTTTTGGAAAAATAATTACTATTAATGTCCATTAAGGCAAAGTATCCTTCTATTGTTATTCAAAAACTAACAAAAAAAAAGCAATTTGGTTTTAGACCATGCAATTAGTAAGAGTAAAATTACCCTGCAATAATTTTAGACAATGTCAGGTCTGCTTCTGTAAACATATTAATAGCTGAGTATGTGTGTTGAGTCATATGTATAATTATTCCCAGAATGGCTGCCTTCCAGGCGTGTAGGCTGAGTCCATGTATAACTCTTCACGTTAGGGGCATGGTATGGGCAGCACTACACTTCTGTCCAGGCTGGTGGCATAAGTCATAATTGAATTAGGTAACGTCAAGCTGTTTTGCATATCATTTGAAAATAATTTAAAAAAAAAAATCAGAAATTTATCAAGGTGTTTTTTTTCCTTAGTTCTCCTTCCCAAAATGCCTTGTCTAGTAAATGCCCCTTGAACTGTACATTTGGCTTTAAGAAAAGTAGATTCTAACACACAACTCAGTATTCACCGACTGATGCTTTATGGTTTTGCAGGTGCCCTGAAGAAGAGAAACCTTTTTTTCTTTCTAAAAGGATTCTAGGATTGATTTCTCAGATCAGGCAATAGAAGTTTAAAATCTGTTTTTTAATGAAGAGCTGGGATTTGGCATTATTGCTGGAAGATAAAATTTTATGTCTTGCAGTTACGGCATTCTTATCATTAGCTTTATCTTTATAACCTGCCTCTTAAAGAGCTGTGTAATTTAAGTCGATAGGGGTATCTGAAAGCTCTCTTTATTGCCTGTATTCTTTCTGTAGTTTCAGTTTCATGGCTACAAAGAATATGATCTCTAACTACACTTCTGTTTTTACTGCCCTGTTTTATCAGACAAACTGCAATTTTACACCTTGTTAAGGAAGCAAGGTGAGAAGAAAACCACATTATACTGTTGACAAGGAAGATAAGACTATTATTTACCTTGACATTTCTGAGCAATAATATTCTTCATGTAACAGGATAAGAGATAAAGCATATCCTGCAGTGATAATGCACAGACTGAAAGGAACTGGCTTTCACATGCTATCAACACCAGTAATGAAACTGAGCCCTAGTGCAATAATCCTATATTTGAGCCAGTCCAGAATGGATTATTTGAGAAGAAAGCAAGCCCTTAATTTGGTCAACTAAAGTAAACACATTTTATCTGTGCACTACAGTGAACCATACCCAATTTATTTAAGTGACTGAACGAAACAGGGTTTGTTTTTCTGCATTTTGTTTGTTGGTTTCATTTCCCTTGCTCTGACCTGCAGGTAAAGGCCATCTGAACAGGGAACAACAGTATAATGGATACTAATGGTGGCTGGTCCATGAAACTGTGTATCTGCAGACACTGCAAGATGCCTTAGAAGTTTAATGTACTGCAAAATAGTGTTTCACACGAGGATGTTCTTCACAATGAATTAGCTACTGTCACTTCTTCCTTGGAGCAAAACCGTACAAACAAAGCTGGAAATAAAATTTTAGCCCATGTGAGAAAATAGAACATACAAGACTGAGACATTCAGATTCTGTGATGATGACTCTTAAGATAAATGCCTGTTTGAAATATACCACAAAATGCATAAAATATCACAAATGAAACTAAATGTCTCCAGAAAAAAGTAATTATGTTCAAGCTTCGATCAATAATTAAATTTAATTTCATAATATCTTGTATTATGTGGTGAGATTATGTGGTCATTTACCTTATCAGAATGTTCTTTAAATTTTGTCAAAAAATTTAAAAAATAGTCAATGAGGCTCCCACAAATTCTCTGGGAGATGATTCCTTGTTTGCCAGGCTGCTTTTCTCTTCTCTTTTCTCTTCTTCCCCTTCTCCCCACCTCCAATTCACCCTAGAATGTTCTTTTTATTCTTTTTGAACCACCTTTTAATTGAAAATTCCTCATAGTTCTTCCCCCAACCTCTCTTTATCAGACAGCCAGAGGGCGAGGTGTATTAATAGCAGCTGCATGACTCAGAGTTGGTAGCTCGAGTGGATCCCTTTGCACTGAGCTTTGCTGTTTGGCCTCCCTGCTTGGGCTGCCACTGAGCTCAGGGAGCACCTTCACTTCCTCACAAACAAAAATAAACTGAGAAAGCACAGTGGGGGCTGGGATTGCCTCAACATCTCTGTCCTTCAGAAGGATTCTCCTTACTGCTATTTTCTTCTACATTCCCATTGGGACTGTATACAAAAAAATAAAAAAATAAAAAAAGAAAAAAGAGAAAAATATCAAAAAAGGTGTGATCCCATCCACCAGCGTGACTGTTTCACACGACTGAATGACGAAAAAAGAGAAAACACCCATCACTGCGATGATATGGAGGAGAGGAAAAGGGTCAGTGCTCTTCACTCAAACTGCATTCCATGCTCTTTCCCTGAAGGCATCCCTGTTCTTATGAGCCATCACAGCTCGACCCTTCCCAGCCTGCGGCTCCCCACTCACCCCGCTCCTGCCCGCCGCACCCCGGGGCGGGTAGCATCGCCAGCTCCTACAGAGCCACCCTATCTGGCCAGACACCCGGCCTCCCACCGCGCCCCGGAGCACACACCCGCCAAAAGGCGGCACTTATGCCTGGCGGGCCTTTGGACGGAAAAAAAACCGCAAACAAACAAACAAAACCCTAAAAAACCCCCACGCCGCCAACTCCCCCTCCCTGGCTCAAGCCTTTTTTGAGGTTTTCCTTTCCCGCCCGCCCGCGTCAACGGGAGAGCTGCTTCTGCTCATCCCCTCCTCGCTCAAGCGAGCAGGGGGTTCCTGGAGGGCAGCTCTGACACGGGCAGGGCTGCGCGGGGTCCCCGAGCACCAGCTCCACCGGAGCGGGTAGAGGGGCGCGGAACTCCGTACAGAGGGGCCGCCGCCTCAGAAGGCGCGCGTTCGCCGCCGTCCCCTCACGGGAGCTCCGTCTCCCTCCCCCGCCGGGAGCCGCGGTCCCCGAGCGGTGCCCGCCCCTCACGGGAGCCCCTCACGGGAGCCCCTC
>JANPWX010000449.1:6285432-6379603 GCA_024734555.1 Trochalopteron elliotii | reverse complement strand
GTGTGCGGGGCACCGCCTCCGCCCGGGGCCGGGACCCGGCTGGCCCCGTTCCTCGGGGAGCCCCGGGAGCGCGCCCCCGGCGTGCCCGCGCAGCCTCCGCTGCATTATTCATGTGCCTGAGCGGCGCGGCTCGGGAGGTTATACCGGAGTAGACATGTGGCAGTCGGGTCGGGCCAGCTGAGTGCGGCGGTGTGGGAGTATAATAAGGAATTACTTCATAAACAAGTGCTGTGGAGCATCTGTTGCTGTCTATTGTTTTCGACAAATGCGCGTTTTTAAGAGTCCTTAAGTACTGACCGACGTAATGGGCACAGCGGCCCTGAATGAGCCTTTGTGCATTGTTTTTTTGAATGGATTAATGTTTTGTAGAAGTCGTGGGCATTTGTCATTAACCTCGTCGCTTAAAGTTTAGCGCAGATAAGGGGGTTTAGTTTCAACTTCGTGGAATTCACTTGTCTTTTGTCAGTTTCTTAATCTGAACGCGAAAAAAACCCAACTCTTTGGACTCCATGCCAACACAAGTAATCACTTTAGTTGTAAGGTGCTATTAAGCTGTCTTTTCCAGTCTGTATAACACCCTAGACAAGTCTTTTGTGTTCCTCTTTCTGGTACAGGCTTTTAAAAAGATTCCATTTTTTAAACTGAGTTACGGGAGTGGCATTTCTGAGTTTTAAGTAGTTCTGTCTCTGTGGCTGGGTCGTGTCAGGCTTCAGATGTATCCCCGCGTGTCACTCCATCGGAGTTTGTTTCCATCAGAGATGCCTGTCGCCGTGTCTGCCACGGGAGCATTTCTGGGGATGCGTGTGCCTGCACAGCTCCTGGCACATGGAGAAGATCGTGGAGATGTGGTTGTTGCTGTCAGCTCTCGGTGCGTTGGCACAGCGCTGCCGGGCAACGTGTGTTCCCAGGGAAGATGTGGAGTTGGTGTACAGTAACATTATGGCTACCGCGATGAAGTTGTTTTTTAATCATTAACGATGGACAAGTAGTAACTGTTTATTGGATTATAGGACTTACCTCTGTTGATCTGTTGATTTAGCATAAGAGGGACTGTGAGAAAAATAAACTGCGGGTCAGTGCAACGTTCCCAGATAAGCAGCCTCCCAGCAAATGGCAATTGCGAGGCAGTGGCGTATTTCCAAGTTTTGTGCTGAAGCGACACAGTTGGTCTATTAGGTTGGGAAACTGAAGAGCAAAAGCGAAATATCTTTCTAAAATGCATGGAAAAATGACATGGTGTGACGTGTCTGGAGCTGTCCAGAGAATTTTCGTTGAGTGCTGACTCATAGAAAAGGGATAAAAGTGTGTGTAGAGATGACAGAAAGAGTTCTGCTCAGACTGTTTCTGCCATTGCAGCAGAGAGCATTGCAGGGCTGTGGTAATAGTATTGCCAGAAAAAGGTTGCTTCACAGAAAACTGGGTGAAGCCGTAAAGAGAGTGAGGATTTAGATCCACCTACGAGCTGCAGAACCAGGAGGGTAGGACGTGGAGATGTTATGACGTGAGAAGGCAGTTCCTGGCAGAGTTCCTTTAGCCTTTGGCAGGATGGGTGAATGGCCTCTCTTCTTCTGCAGCCTTCATAGAAGGGTGCCTCTGTCGGCAGAGGTGAAGAGGAGAATTGTCGAAGGCATTATGTCTTTCTGTTGGATGTGTTAAAGACATCAAAGCTGTCCTATCGCTTTATATTGCGTTAGAAGTCTGTGGGAGTAGAGGAAAGGGAGGATTTTCAAGTTTGTAAATGTAAACAAAGCTTTATACCAACTTCTAGAGAAAGAATTGATTGTGGAAAGATACTGACCCATTAAAGCAGCAGCCAGTGTATCCTGCATGCTCAGCAAGTTTACTTCAGGGCTGAAGGAGCCTGGGTAAACTCTTTCCTTTCAACACTGAAGAACTGCATTTGGTGGCTAACTTTACCAGTAGGCTAATACTTAGCTGTACTCTGGATTTAAAAAAAAAATTATTTCCTTTCTGCTTCAGATATTTATTAATCACTCTGTAAAGTGAAACCTTCAAGTCATGTAGTACAAAGAAAAAGAAATATGACATTGTCCCAAAAAGGCAGTTAATAATGTTTACACTAGAACATTGCAATTTAAGAACTCTAGCTCGTTTATATGGAGAATGAGTTGAGTGGCCAGTTTCTTTTATTTTATGGAACTAGTTGTAAGAGACTTAACAGCATCATTCAGAAAACACAGTACTTGACTTTGAGATGAGATATACCCAAAATTCTGGGTACATGTCCTATTTCTTTGCTAACTGTATGTTTAGAGAAAGAATTATTGCACTTGGAAGCAACAGTCCTTCCATCAGTTTATATTCATGGTTTCCATTTTTGATGGATCATCCAATGTACATGGTAAGATTGGCCATTCTGTTGTAGGACTCTTCAGAGTCTTTGAATTATTTCCCTTAGTGCTTTTGTGGGTACTTGAAGTTAAGGTTACTGAACTCAGTAAATATTAAGTGTATGTAAATTGTGTAGCACATCTAAAACATAGCAATTTATTAACTGGCAAAACTGCAAGTAGTGCACAAATATTCTTTGACTAGTATAAAGTTGCTTTTAGTTGAGTACTGTGTTGGCAACTGCAGCTGAAGTTCACAGGAAGTGCAGTTTAGAAGAAGTACTTCACTCTTCAAAATGTATTTTCCTATAGATACACTGAATACCTAAGTTGTACTAGTTCTATTGCAGTTATTTTTCAGAGACAGCAAGCCTATTTTGGGTGTTTCAGAGAAGGGAGGGTTGGGGGAATGGTGATTTTAAGAAGAGAAAAATACAACACAAATAAAGTTGACATGTAAAACTTTGCATGTGATGTCTAGCAGTGGTCAGATCTCAATTTTTGTGTATTAGGTGTACGATTCAGGGGTGGGTTGATTTTTTTAATTTTTTTTTTCTGTGAGATAAATGGCTTGTTTCAGTTCCTGCCCTGGTTTGCTTATATTGCAGACAAGTGTGTAGGAGGTTGCTTTGTCTGTCTGAAAAAGATGTATGCAGAAGTAAAGTCTGTGGCAAATGAACTTCTTTATTGGATTGCAGCAAGTGTGTCATTAGGGAGCTCTTAGTGTGAAAGATGATTGCCCTGCAGACATTCAGAGACTGCTTTGGAGCAGAGACACATTTTTGTAGAAATCTGAGACCAGTTCATCAGGCCCAATGCCCTGTGAGTTGCCTGTTGCTTCCACCACAAAGATCTAAAACTTTTAGGTACCACAAAAAATGAAATGGGAGAAGACTTTGAAAAGAAAATGTATATTCATTTTAAATAAGTTTCTGTTAATAAACAAGTGAGTTATATTGCTGTGGATAAAGCTCTGGCATCTCTCTGTATTTAGGGAAGTAGATTGTAAACCTCTTGCTGAAGCTTAGGAAGGATGCTGCTGGAGGGACTGCTCCAGAGAGAGGGCCCTAAGCTGCCAGATAGGGATCCTACTTTGGAGTGTTGCTTCTCTATCAGCCAAGCATCCTGCCAGAGCTTTCTGCCTGCTGTCCCATCCTCACCTGACCTCAGACCCATGGCTGTGTGTATGAATGTTTCTTTTGAAAACAGCTGCTGCATAAATTATTTGACAGAATTTTGGCATCAGGCATTTTATACACCATCATTTTCTGAAGAAAGCTTTCATTGTCATCTTTCAACAATTGCTTTACTTGTTGCTTTCTGTGCCATAACTGGAAACATGGATGATACTGATTTAAAAATCTCAACTGCCTTGTAGTGAAACGAATTGAAATCATAGCTTTTCGTTTCAGGAGAGTTCTTGATGTTTTGGATGACTTTTATATCTGTTTGTGATGTGGAGCCTACTGATATTTTTGTTGTTTTGGTCCAGAGTCCAGATTACTGCATATGCTCCTGAAGGTCCTGAGGGTTGTAGCAGTAGGAAGTCTTCAAACTCACATCCCTGTTAATCCTGACTTGGAAGAGGGACCTTTAGGATTTTAAATGCTGAGATGATGAGCCTTTATGCCTAGTAGGTCACAAGCTGGTTTCAGAATGCAGGAATCAAAAGGAATATCATTCCCAATCCCAGTTACTGGGGTTGTTTTTGCTGTTGGTTCCCCCCCCCCCTCACTATTTGCAATGCCATTTCCCGTGAGTGTTAAGATAAAAGTAAGTATAAGTAATTACTTGCTTCAAAGTTAAAAATTTTGCATTTGCTAAATATAAATTTATCTGAACTGGCATTAGTAGCAAAAGTGAACTGCCACTCCAGTAATAACAGTGGAGAATCACAATATTTTGCCTGGCTGCAATATTTGATTTCTTTTGGCTCAGTGTTTCCCTCATGTTTATTTTGTTTTTAATGTTAGCTGGTGCCAATAATTGGGAAAGATAGGGTGATTTTCAGTTTTTATTCAGGGCTTATTCGATGTCAATGTTTGCAGTTTTAAGATCTGTGAACTTCTTGATTTGTATATATAATAGTTATAATGTGTTTGTGTGAATGTACTGTTTCAAAATTGCACAAGGTTTTGAATATGAAAGTATATTCAGGCTGACACAGGCTGGTTTTTGTATTATATTTAAAATGAAAACAATGAACATAAGTTCAGCGTAGTTGAATATAAATTTATATTTGGCTAGATTTTTTAAAAAGAAATTATAGAATTTTTGTTCCTTTAGTAAAAGATATTATGAGCAAACACTTTAACAAAAAATACATGGGGTGCTGTTTGCTTTGCATAGATTTTTTTGTTGTTGTTGTTGCTCATATACTCTGGTAATTTCTCAGGCCCATGAGATCTGTGGGACTAACAATGAGACTTCATTTTTATTTAGTTTTATACATAAGAGGATTCTTGCTTTTTGCTGATAGCTTTGTTCTCTTGCGTGTGAAAACATGTCTCCCAGTTGTGGTTTGATGACATGGGATTAAGCTGTAGTTCTTATAACCTGTAAACTGTAAAACTCCGTCATGTTTTTGATTTTTAAAGTAAGTTTTCAAATAAATAATTTATGGTTTGTTGATAGTATTATAACAAAATGCATGAGTAAATCCCAAAGCAAAGATCTGGGACGTGTTTTTCTAACGAATTTGTTGTGATAAAATGTATAAGGGTATGACAGTCATTGTAGAAGTTGCTAGACATGTTGTCTCTTAGAAAGACCTCAGAAAGGAATCATTTGATGACACAGATCTTGGTCCTGTGCCATGTGCTGTCTTTGCTCTCCTGGAGACTGGACTCCCTTATCAGTCATCTCACCATACCCCTTCTCTTCAGTGCTCTGTAACCAAAGGCACGGGAAGGTGGCTGTGCTACTTTCTGTTCCTTTTGGGACTATTGAGTTGGCACAGTTACAAAATGGTGGATGAGAATCTAATTTAGCTTTTGCATCGTTAATTAACTGAGTGTAACTCTAGGGCTTCAATCTGCCTTCAGTTTTTCAAGCATTGAGCCTCTGCTGTCAGAGGTGAGCACAGGGATTGCTACAGCTTGGAATCCTGCTAACTGTTAATGGATATTAGAGCCAAGCTTGTTTTGGTTTCTGTTATTCTCTTGAATTTTTCCAAGGCATACATTAGGGAAAGAAGGGAGAAGAGGAGGCAGTCTCTCCTCTGAAAGGAAAACGTGCTGTTGAATTTTTATCAAAAGCCATTTTTTTTTTTCCTCCCCAGGAAGCTTTTGTGGATAAAAGCAGGGGAGATGAATAGAGGAAAAGCATATTCATAATGTTCAAGAATACATTTAACAGTATCTTAGAGTAGTGATCTTACTGCTGATGTCCAGGTGTTAGAAAGATAAATGACTTGTCAGTAGAATTGTCCTGTTAAGGTTTAGGGCTTGACACTCTTCATCCATCTCAGAGTCAGGGGAAAGTTAGCAAAGTTTGGGAAGAAGGATGTTCCATTGATAGTGGGCACAGGGAATGCAGAATTCACCAGCCATGAGGACATTTGGCAGAACTCCCAAGATAAGGAAGAAACAAACAAAGCCAACTCAGCAACTATGTTGAATCAGCTCCAAGTGGAGAAAAGGTAATTCTGGCAGGGGGAAACTGTGACCACAGCTCAGGGCCCACAGACTCCCTCAGCCAGAGGGGAATGGCTGAGCTTGTGTCAGGATTGGCAGGAGAAGGGAGAGAATCATTGAACCAGTAGAAGGTAGAATGTTGATCAAGAAGAGAGCCATGTAACCTGTAGCCAATAAACTGATTTCTTTGTTTGCTGAAATGTCCGAAGAGTGTAAAGTTTGGATGACTGGGGTGCCCTCCTTTGGTGGGCTCCCACCCAGCTCCCTGCTCTGTGCAGGTCAGAATAAAGAAATGGGAATGCTCAGTGCATAAATTGGCACTGCACATCAGGCAGTGAGCCTGAATTTGGGACATGACTGATACTGTCCAGTTCTCCAGAGTATCTGCTGTAATTAAAAAAATCAGCTGGAATGTAATTGTCTGTATGCTAGGCATAAAGTATTTTAGAGTTGGGCTGGATTAGTTATATCATAATGGATGTAACTTCAAGATTTCTCTTTCTGTAATCTTTAGTCTTAATATTTGTTTTCTTGACCAGCCAACAACATTTATGCTTCTTAAATTCTCTTTTCATCCTTTATCTGTTTTTTAGTCCCTTTTCAAACATATCTCTACAGATCAGAAGAAGAAATATAAAGTCACAGTGCACCTTAAATTGTTGGGCAAACGTTTCTAATATTTACTGTATTTTTATTGCCAAGAAGCAAGGAAAATTTCTTCTGTAATTTTTATATAAAAATACTTTATTTTTTCATTTTTCTTTATGACTGAAAGATCAGTTATACAAAAGCTTGTTTTTGATAACCGGATTGCTCTCAACTATTCTGTTTTTCTTTTAAGCACTTCTGAAGATTTATTCATCTGTTGCAGCTGTGGAGTTATAATACTGAAATATCAGATTATTCTGACTAGCACGTCACACTCATTTTTCTTAGTATAAGTGTAATTCCAGTTAACATTATTTTTGAAGGCAGTGCAGTCTTTGATGCTCCTTGCCAACCAGCAACAGTCTGATTTGTGGAAGTCATTACTGTAAATGTGTGCAGGAAGGTGACTAGCTGCTTGCTCTGAGTTAGAAGGAATTGAAAAGGAGGTAGGATGATATCTACCAACTGTGTTTTTTCAAGGCATAAAAACTTTTTTGGAACAGAAAACAATCGTGAATACTTTTATCACCACATAGACATAACTTATACCATTCTGCTTAAAAAGAAAAAAATCTCAGTTATTTTAAGCACAACAGAATTTCTTCCTTTTCTACTGTGTTGGTGTGCTTGCATTTCTTTTTGTTTGGGAAAAATTACTGTCATTCATTGGCTCAGAGAAACAAATGATTTTGTAGCCAGAATATAAAAGTTTTGATGCTTTAAAGTTATTAGAGCAGATTTTTTTTGTCTTCATTATGTTTCTTGTAAATAATGTTAGAGGTTTTAATAGTAGATGAGTTATGATAACAAAACCTTTAAAAGAATTTGTAGCATTTGGGAAACTGTCATCTCTTTATTGTAACATTTGTACATAAATGTTCTACAGAAACTTGAAAGGATGTTACTGCTTAGAGACCTGTAGATTCTGGCAGTGGCTAAATTAGTGCCCTTTCTATATAGCATCTACTTAGAGGTGTATTTTGTACATGTAGAGCTTGCTTACTTGTTTTGGTATTTGTGCTATTTACTATGATTAAGTTTTGATTAATTTAAAACCAACCCTTTTAATTTTGTTTTTGGCAGAAGGAGGCATACAGTTTTTGGAAGATTTAAGTGGACAGGAGACTACAGAAAACAAGAAAAATGCCGAAACCAGTAAGTAGCAGGTTTATATTAATATAAAACCTAGAAAGGTTTTTACATTTTAGAGGGATAATCTTGTAACTGTTTGAATTATTTTGACTCTGCCCTTTCTAGATTTCCTAAGATTTGATCATGTCCAATTGAAGTTGAGACAGTATAGTACCAATATGTGGAAAAAATGGTCAAGAGAGCTTGGTACTGCAAGTTGCATGTAGGATGGTTGGAAATGGAAGCAGTACTTGGAGCCCATTTGGCTGACAAGAGGAATGACTTTCCAGGAATTGTTGACTTTGAGATGAGCTGACTTACAGTAGTTAATGGAGGCATAATTTGAGCCTGATTCAGTGGAAGGGTTTGCTGCAGGATTTGGCAGGGGAAGACAGAACCTGTGTAAAGTGTCTGCACTAAGCTGGATTGTAGTTTCACCATGGTAGAGGGTATCTCATAGAAAATAAATCTTGAAGGGATGAAATAAGCAGTGTTTGTGATCTCCTGTTCCTCTCACTTCAGCTAAGATAAGGATTCATCTTCATCCACTTTCTACCCAGGTGAAAAAAAGATCTCCAACTTCTGTTTTGATAGTAAGTCTAGAAGTCTTTGAGGAGATAATCGTTCAGTGGGTTGATTCATTTTCTGTTAATGTTATATTGCTAGTTTAGGATTTCATCTGCCATATGTTAAATGACTTTTGCTTGTCTCTTCCACTTGTATCTAGTGAGCAAAGCATTCAGAAAGGGAACTGAACTGTCAGATTATTTCTACTCAACTCCCTTGGTTTATGTAATAGCCTTCAGGCTTTCTTTGTTTACTGATGTTTCGTCTTGGTAGCAGATTAGGGGCAGGGCAGGTTCATTGCTAGGAGTAAATGTGTCCATGTACATGTGTATACACACATATATCCCTATACGTAGATAAATAAAAGGTTTTTGCAATTAATGAGAAATTACTCCTGTAAATAATCTGTGTTATGTGCCAGTATTTGTAACTGGTACAGCTCAATGACTAATGTGAGCATGGGACTGAGGGCTTAAAGTTCTGTTCTGAGCTTTGCAGTTGGTCTGATGACCAGCTGGCCATACCTTGTTTCTGTAATTTATTCTTTTCCTACCAGTGGATTAGGGGCAATGTCTTGGCACTTTCTCCAGCTGGAAGTAGCTGTCTGTATCCTGCTCATTGGTGACACAAAGCTGCACTATAAAGGGCAGGAAAATGAATTAGCAGCATACTGTTTTCTGACCTGTTTGAGTGCTGGCCATGAGAATTGAGTACTGCCTTTGATGGAGTTTCTCAACTGGAAAACTCTGTGTTAAGAATGAGGCAAAAAGTCACAGTGAGCTCATGTGGTTTCTGAGGCCTTCAGCTCCACACAGCTGGTGAGCCATGGAGCCACAGAGGTGGTGACTGGGGAAAAAGAAAAGCCTGGGTGAGGTAACTTCTTTTTAAATTCTGGGATTGGAACCATGAAATTTAGGCAGGCAGGATTCTCTCTATTTTAAGGACCAGAGAAAATTGAAGGAAATAAGAATTTTAGGGCTGTCCACAAGGAAAGCAATTGAGAACTGAGATTGCAGTGGTGTTGGAAGAGGACACAGTCCACCCTGATAATGGATATTAACTACCAGATCTTGGCAAAGAAGCTGGCCTTGTGCCAAAGATAATTTTTTTCTTTTATAAGGGACTTTTTATAAAGAGTTCATGTGTCTCTTGATGATGTGGATGCATGTGAAATCCTAGAAGGAAGTGAAAGTGAAAGGAGACATTATAAATGAAATTAAATTGATTACATTTTTCAATGTCTTCCTGTAAACTGCAGGTTGCTGTAATTATAGTTGGTAATCAGTGAATGAAGAAGTAGCACATTTGCCAAAGGTTAAGTAGTATTACCTATAAAAATCAAACCTCAGATTTTGCTCTGGTTGCTTCTTAAATGAGAGATTGCTTTGGAGCTCTCTTCCTCCCTCCTCCCCTCTTTATTTTCCTTCTTTCTTCCTTGGAGACTGTAAGAGCCCAGCCATGGTTATGTTTAATGAATGCGCAGCTGCTCTGTGAAGGGTCTTGCTGTTCTGCTCAGATTCGATAGTACTGGACAGTAGGAGGTCTCTTGCTGTGGATATTTACTGGATATTTTGGGAGTTGTCTTTGTGGACAATCCACAAGAACCACATGTACTTCTAGTCCAGAAACCATTGGTGCTTTAACTCATTGTTGCTTATTTTTGACTGATGTTGCAATAAGACAGTCAGTGTTCTGTAGCTTCATTGCTGGAAATCATTTAACCTGAAAACTAATGAAATAATCATGGGTAAGAGCTAAGAAAACTCAGTTAACATAAGTGATGAGATTTTTGACAGTGTTATTTTATCTCTCTTCTATATTACGGTGACCTATTTAGGCTTTCTTTCTTCAGACTCTGCTGTAATGATTCAATAGATAGTTTTCAGAGAAGTCTGGTAGTCTTGTAAATACCTAAACCTGTGCAGTACAACTATAAATTCTTCATGTGTTTCTGGGATGAATTTTTTTGTTGAGAAAATAACAAATAAATAAGCCACGGATCAATTTAAATGAAATCAGTACCCACTGAACCACAGAAAACACAATTAAATGGATTTTGGGATCACTTTTTTTGGTTTCACATTGAAAAGTTATGTGGTATTCCAAACAAAATTAAGTAAATGAAAACCAATAGAAAGTGGCGTATTGGAATTTTATAGCAAACATCTTTCATTTTTCCTGAAAGTCTCAGCCTGAAGTAAGTTTCATGCCACTGTGAATGATTCTTACACATGGTAGTAAAAGGTCATGTTTTGGATTTTTTTCCTTAGAGGCTAGTAGATTAAATAGTTTCAGTGAAAAGACTGTTTGAAAAGGGTAAACAACTGTAGTGTATTGTCCTGGGATATTAAGGTATATGTGACTGAAAAATATACATAATTGAAACGTTTTCTTTTTTGATTGCTTCAGTGGAAAGTCTGTTCCTTCACTTTGACTGGGTTTGTGACAAAATGGCTTTCCAGTTTTTGAAGCTGTTACTCAGCATCTACTCTACTTTTAAAATCAAATAATGTTTTTAAAAGAGACTTACTATTCTCAGTTCTACCTAGCAGTGTGAATTTTAGCTTCAGTTAGCAAGTTGTGATCCATCTGAATGAAACTGATGACTTCTTTGTTTAATAACATCTTTGCTGCTTCAATCAAAATCTGTGCTGGTGCAAGTGCTGTTCTCAGTATGTTTAGTTCTCAGCTTGCTGAAGAACAGAATATTTGTTGACTCTTATTTTCAGTGCTTTCTTCCTAAAAGAAGAGATCCAAAATGTTTCTCAGCTGTGTGACATTCTCACAGATCTGCACTGAAAATAGAAACATAGAAGCTAAAATTAGACATCATGGGTTACATAACTGTTAATCATTTCATATGCTAAGAAGATTAGATTTAATTGACTGAAATATTGCATTTATAGGGTGTAGAAGGAGTTAAATTATCGTCTGGTTTTGGTGGTAATTTGCAGCACTTTTGTACAAGACTGCAAGGCATGAAAGAAAGCAAGCATTACACTGGGGAGTAACAGAGATGTCAAAGTTACTAAGACTAAAAAGGATTTATTTTTTTAGGTCTATTCAGCATTTTAGGATATTGTGTATTCAGAAGGAATAAATAAATTCTGGACTAATATGGTGGTTTAAAATTCTAATATTTGCATGATCAAACTAGTTTCTTAAGGTGGTTGAATTGAAATGGTGTATAATTTTTTGTTACTACAGTGGTGTTACACAGGAAAATCTTTGAGTCTGTTTAATGCAGTATTTGAATTATGGCTTGAATTTATGGTTTATTTCTGTAGTGTAAATAGACAACTGATATCAGCTTGGAGGACTGATTTCTTTTGATTCATGTATTAGTAAAATCTGTTTGGCATTATTCTGTAGCCTTTAGTTCCTAATGCTCTTTAATCCATACCTTTTTACCTTATCTTCTTCATAAACTACTTCCTATACATCTCTTCCTATAACTACTTCGACATTGTTATGGAGAGAGTGCTGTGTGTGTATGTGCAGTCTGTAAAGCAGTGGGACTAATGCACTGCTACTCTTAACACAATTTAATATACAAACTTGAGACAGTAAATGGCTGAACCAGTGTGAGGAAGGTCATTGAACAACCTTTTTTTTACCATATGAATTTTCTTATGAATCAGACTGGGTTTTGTGGCTTTTACAAATGACTAATTTCTATTGCTTTTATTAAACCAAAGCAAAACCTCTGGAAACCATTTCCATGTTATTTTAAATGGCTTTTCTTCTAAGTATTGGTACCTACTCAGTTTTGGAGTTCATGATGAAAGCTGAAGTGCCATAACAAATATCTGCAAAGGCTGGCTGAAGTACAGTAATAGAAAGTTTTAGATTATTTAGCTTATAGCCAGGTTTTGTGCATGTTGCATGGACTGTATCTGTTTGAGGAGAGGTTCAAAGGTTCATGTGGTGACAGTATAGTATTCCCATGAACTGTGGAGGGTTGAAGTTAGGTACTACAAGAAAATGTAGAAATACTTTTTCAAGTCCTTAAAGATGAACAAATGCAATAAAAATATAATTCCCTTACGAAGTGCATGCATTTATTAAGTGCACATTGATGTTTGTTGTTCCAGATACGTTCATTGACAGTACACATTATTGATTTTGATAAATTATTTAATAGATAATTTGCTGTAGAATATTTTTCTATAAATAGTGTTTTGTGAACTGTGGCAAATATCTTCATAACCCATTACCAGCATTTGTTATCAAAACATCAGTTGCACCCTTGGCAAAGAATAATCAACACGCAGTTCTTTAGTGTGTGTTCTTCCCTTTCCTTTGGCCGTGTTTAATCATTCTGAAGCAAGTCTGGTAAAATACAGATAAACTCAGCCTGCTGCAGAAGCCAAGGACCTGGACAAGCTTGAGAAGTGGGACAATGTGAACCTCCTGAGGTTTAGCAAGGCCAAGTGCAAGGTGCTGCACCTTGGCTGGGACGTCCCCCAGTGTCAACACAGGCTGGGGATGAGCAGATGGAGAGCAGCCCTGCTGAGAAGACTTGGGGGTGCTGGTGGGTGAGAGGCTGGCCATGAGCTGTCAGTGTGCACTCACAGCCCAGAAAGCCAAACGTGTCCTGGGCTGCATCCAAAGCAGTGTGGGCAGCAGGGCCAGGGAGGGGATTCTGCCCCTCTGCTCTGCTCTGCTGAGACCCCACCTGCAGGGCTGCATCCAGCTCTGGGCTCCCAGCACAGGGAGGACATGGTGTTGTTGAAGCAGGTCTAGAGGAGTATTACAAAAATGGCTCTCAGAATGGAGCATCCCTCCGTATGAGGAAAGGCTGAGTGGGTTGGGGTTGTTCCAGCTGGGGGAGAGAGGGAGGAGACCTTATTGTGACTTTTCAGTACTTAAAGGGAGTTCATAAGTAAGGTGGGGACAAACATTTTGTCAGGGCCTGTTGCAATAGGACAAGGGTAGTGGTTTTGAACTAAAAGGATATAGATTCAAACTACATATAAGTAAGAATTTTTTTGTGATGCAGGTGGTGAAACTCGTTGCCCAGAGAGATTGTAGATGCCCCATCCTTAGAAATGTTCAAGGTCATGTTAGATGGGTCTCTGGGCAGCCTGATGTAGGGGAAAGTCTCAATGCTCATTGCAGGGGGGGTTGACTAGATAACCTTTAAAGTTTCCTTCTAAGCCATATTATTCTGTGATTCTATTTAATAGGCAAACTTGTGATAATAATCAGCTGAACTAGTGTGAAGAAGAGAGCTTTCAGATTCTGTTACAAAGATGTGGGGTCCTGGTGAGAGCAAGTTTGAAAAGCAGACACTGAATGGACCTTGTGGTATGTGTAGTGGTAGCCTTCCAATACTTGCCACAGGAAACCTTTATGCATTTCTCTTGTCACCATTGCAAGAGCTCCTTCCTGTTTCCGTATTTGTGTGGTGAGGTTGGTTCAGGTTAGTGCCTGTCCTCGTAATTTGTGGTTCAGATAATTTCCCCCGTCCCCAGTGTCACGTAAAGAGAATTGCGTCAAAGTGGCCAGATACCTATCAGAGGTTACATGAGTGACAGACCATTGCTGAAGTTCCTGGACCTTCTATCTCTGCCTGTGTTTTCTCAATTCCCTGCCCTGTTTATGATGTGGAAACTTTCCCTATGACTCTTGTTAATGTAGTTTGCTACCTTTATTTTACACACAATGTAACCGATACTAGAGGTTTGATTTTTTTGTTAAGAGGGTGCTCTGTGATCAAGGTTTGAATTAGACAGGTAGACCTTTGGGGCTCTTTAGGTTTTGACAAAAGTAACTTTCTTATGTTCCATGCCCAAAAATACTTAAATGTGTGAAACAATGTTACAAGTTTGACAAATACAAGCCTGGTATTTGTCTGCCAAAAATCAAAGTCAGTCCAAATTCCTTCGGAAAGAAAATTAACTGTAGTGTTGACTTTGTCTCTTCTTAAATCATTCACATCACAAAAGGTAACATTTTAACATTACCATCATTTAGCATGCAACTTTCTTATTAGAACTGAATGTTTAAATATTAGCAGCTAATCAGTGAGCAGTTAATTGGAAGATTAAGAGAAATGCTGAGACATAAACAGAAAGATAAGAGAAAGATTAACAGAAATGCTACAGTTAAGCAGTTACAGTAATGTGTATAAGTGGCCAGGTACTCTTAATGTCTGTTTGTAGCTATTGCAGGTGTAGAAGCTCTGGAGGCTTAGAGCACTCAGATTTTTTGGAGCAGTGCACCCAGAAGCAGGCAGAATTTAGAGCTGCATTGAGTTTGTATTACAGCTATTACTTTACTGTTTGGGTATTCTAGTTCTTGTGAAGGATAAACTCTCAGGTCGTATTTCTTGCATTTGTAGATGACATTTGTTGTAAGGATATTTATGTAAGAAGTTTCTGCTGTCTGCTGCTGTGATTAGTTTTGAACTTGCTGTGCTTTGTAGATCTTCTGTGACACTTCTTGTTTTGGCAGTGATGGTGTTATATAACAGAACACTTTGGCATTTAATAAAATTATTTTTTGGCGTTATTCTTTGTAACTTGCTTACTTGTGACTGCCCTAAAGAAGGCTTCATTTTTTAAATAGAAAAAACTGTTTTGAAAAAATGAAGTTTTTGTAATTAAGGGGCAGTCCCCCATGCTTAAACTAGTGTAACTGGCAGTGAGTTAGACCTACCATTTAAAATTAGTTATTTTGTTAGAGGAATTATGTTCTATAAGGTTTTTTTTTTCTTCTCTTGAAATGGACAGACAGAGAATCTGCAGAAACATATTTACCCTTCTTCCTGACATACACCCTCTATTTTTTAATTTTTTTTTTTTTGCAGTAAAACTAAACTATCTTCTACTCCAAAGTCTTCAGCTCTTGTTTTTTATCAGTGTTTGCACACACAATAAAGTTGGCTAAGCCCCCTCTGTCATTCGTGTTTGCAAGTCTATAACCTAGAGACTCTCAGGCTCCTGCTGTTCTTGTCTTGTATACCCCCCTCGTGTTTACCTTGACACTGTAGGGAGCAGTGATCAAGCTTCACCTGTTGCATGAGGACAAACTGCTCTGCAGTTTTCCCCACCTTAGATCTCACTTCCATGTTTTGTCTTGTCTTCTTTTCCAGACAATCACTTCTCAAAGTATTCCACCTGGTGGCAAAATCAGGAAAATTGTTAATGGAAATGGTTCTCACATGCATAGATCAAGTAGTGTAAGAACATGTAATAGAAGTCATAATTTATTCCTGTTCCCTTTTTTACAGTAGAGAGAAACTGAAATATGTCTGTGTGAGTTTGGGGTTTTTTTGCATTTATAGGAAGTATTGAGGTGTATTTGACCTTTAACACTTGATATTCCTATGCACAAAAGACTAACGAAATGTGATACCCTGGCAGTAGGAATGGAGAACGGTTCTAACGCTGAGGTGACAGTGCTGTGCGTTTAATACTTTGTTTTGTTTCATGAAAATTCTCACTTCTGTGTGTACCAGCTGAAGAGAAATTGGAAAAGACTCTAGTACTTCCAAGTAAGGCTTCCAATTATCTCCTGCAGTATTTGACTTCTTGTTTTATGCCAAATAAACCCAGTGATTGTCAGGAGTCATCTGGAAAATGGTCCTCCCTTTCAGCAGAAGGAGGCTCATTGAATGGTGGCGATTTTTTAGTCTTGTAGTAAGGGAGTTGAAGGAGGTTGGCACTAAGGAGAGCTGACTTCTGTAGCTTTTCTTTCCATTGGTGAAAGCTTGCTTCTGGTCTGTTCTGAGATATACAAACTCTAGTCCTAAATATTTTGACCACCAAACTGCTTAATTTTAGAAATGGCAAGCAAGAGGCTGCTTGTCTTTTTATATTTCTAGGGGCATAAATATCTTAAAATGATATATGTGTGACCAAGACCTTTTGCATGCATTTGGGAAGCCCTCTGACTGATAGTGCCCAGCAGCTGAATGTCCCAGTGTTCTTCAGCTGTTCAGTAGTGATGTCAGCTTTCCCATTAAATTTATTTTGAGCTTTGTTCTCTAATTTAACCTTCTAACCTACTGGTAAATACTATCCTGATTATGCTTTTACACTAAATAAAGATGAGAATTTTTTCAGATTCACATTTTCTGTTTCTCTTACTGCTGTTCTGTATGTACATAAGACTATTAAAATTGTTGAACTTACTGTTTTTTACAGGCTAATCACAGGATATAGAAGTATTAAACTGTTACAGTATGATTTAAATATTTTAACATATTTCCTTATGTTCTCTAGATCAATGTCAGAGTAACCACAATGGATGCAGAGTTGGAATTTGCCATCCAGCCCAACACAACAGGCAAGCAGCTCTTTGATCAGGTAATTTACATGTCTCTGTGTATATATGAGTACAAGCACATAAGAGTATTGTGGTTATTAAGGCATAGTCTGAAAAAGTGGTAGTGTTCAATGTACAGATTGTTCTTCCTTATGTTGTCTAAGCTATGCTCTGAGTTAGAGTGAATTTTCTCATTACTTCTCATGGAACATACTGAATTCAAAGACAACTCTCTAAATATGTTACCAGTGAGGCTTCAGATAAATTGTGTATGGAACTGCTTTGAAATTAATTGTGGTTTTTATGTCTAAAAATATTAGAGTTGCTACTGCAATATAGTTGTTAAAAGTGCATATGTTAGAAATATATATGTAACAGTTCATTAACAAGAGCTAACACAATTGCTTTCCAGCAATAGATGCTGTAAGATGGTTTTTCACTACTCAAATGTTAGAACTAAATACTGTTGTCCTATGAACCAGTTTGGAATTTTATGTTTAAAAAAATGGAAAGGAAGAAAGAATAATTGAAAATGATGACCTTAATGTGCTTATGGATTGCAGACCTATCAGAACTGTGCTCTCTCACTTGGTGGTGTGTGTTGTACATCAATCAGATGGACCAAGTGAATGATTTCTTAAGCAGGGTTGTTCTTGCACTCATGTGATGTTAGTCATCAGAATCTTGAAACAAGTTTTTGACCTGTTGTGGGGTGTTACAGGAAACCTTAAGAATAGAATCTTGTCAATGTGTTGTGTTGTTTGCCAACAAGATACCAATAAATATGTTTTATTATCTAGATCCAAGATGTATGCCTTTATTTAGGGAATGTGGAAATATCTGAAATTACTCTTTAAAAGTAGTTAAGGTAGATCAACAGTTATGTCTAGAAGTTGTTTATGTCCATTCCACTATAGATGCTTGAAGTATGCAATGATGAGTACTAAGAGAAAGTAACACATCAAAAATGTTCTTTAAACTTTTAGTTGACCTTTTAGAGTCAATAAAATGTCTTATTTTATAAATTGAAAAGAAGAGAATGTTTATTGTTATAATACTGAACTTTTAGATAAATGAAATGGCCTTTGCAATTTTTGTTTGAAATGACTGACTCTTAACACTTACTGCCTGCCCTTTTCTGTAACATCAGTAGCAGTGTATCTTCAGCCCCTATGAAGGAATAAACTTCATGACTGTTAAAAAGACTTCTTGAAAAAAGAGGCTGTCTTGCTTTTTGTCTAACCATCATCATCATCATCAAATAAAAGTATGGTATTCTGTGGCATAGAAGGCTCAAGCTGTTACTTGTCTTCTGCCAGCCTTTGCTATCTTCTGCCATGCACTGTTGGGTGGGGTGACATTCTGCTGTGCCCAGGTAATCAGGCTCATCCAAATTGGGGCATTCGCAAACAGGGAAAAAAGATAGAGTTCTGAATTTGTTGTCATGCTCTCTTCTTTGTCCCTCAGTTCTCTGTGTGGTGTTTGACATCTCACCAACTCTTACCTCTGGAGCTTTAAATTGAAAAAAAAATTGAGGTCAAGAAAAATCAACCAGAACAGTTGTGTGTGAGAGACATCTTTAGCCTGATCTTAAATTCCTGTGAGAGTTCCACAGTGTAACATCAAGAGCTGAACTGTATTGTGAAGCCAGCATGAAATTTTCAGGCAAAAAGTTATCCTGTTTCTCTATAGAAAGGGAATTGAATAGTGCTGTTGCTGGAAGGATTGGCCTTCAGGGTGTATGCAGAAGTGGTGAACATGACAAGCAGGTTGGTTATTGTTTGCAGAAAATAACTTCTCCATGAATTCAGCTGTTATCTAGTGCTCCTCTACATATTTGGCGGACAACCTTTCAACCTTCTACCAACCGGTGTTCTTTTAAGCTTTTAATTGGCATTTTCTGGAGTTGTTGATTTGTTTCCCATTCCATATGTGTGTTCTCATCATCTTCATCTGCTAGCAGACAAGAATTCAGCATTTGAAATCTGTGGCTTTCTCTTTTCTCTTCCATTGTCAAACTCAGTAAACTCCTTATTTATTGCACAAGCTTTTTTTATTATTATTACTTGCATTTCAAAAGCTGTTCTGACATACTTATCATTGGTCCCACTGTCTATCCTGTCAGTGGTCAGAATAGGCAAGAGGCTATCTGTCCTCCTGTGGTCAACCAGTTAAGGATCTACAGCTTTCCTGGGAGAGGAAGAACCCTATGAGGGATATGTTTCCACACACTGGTAGTAATTGTGGGGGAGTTGTTTTGTTTTGTTAACACTGTGCATTGGTAGCTTTTGGTTCGCTGTAGCTGCCATTCAGAAGGAATGTGAGGGTTGTCTCCTTTATTTCGTGTTGTACCTCACTGTTCTTTCCAGATGTCTCCAAAGCCTCCTTTACAATCTTGTGGAAGGTGACGGTATGAAATCCTTGTTAGGTTGTCTTTATGTGTATGTTGTGATTTGCCCAAACATGCACTGTTCAGGTTCTTTTCTTCTCCAAGGAGTTTCTATTGCCTATTAATAGTAAAGTTGTAGGATGTGATGGTGCATAAATCTGTTTTACAGATGTGATGAAAACTTGCATGAAGCTACTTAATAGAAGTTTTGAGCCAGAATCAAACTCCCAGGTTTTTCATTTTCTACTTACTTTTCATATCGTGGTACTGCAGTGCATAAGTGCACATATTCTCTTGGTACAGAGTTTCAGAAAGGTTGTTTCTCTTTCCTTTGAGCTGAGAGGCAGTGTAGGCAATGCTTTTTCCTTATTTGTGGATTCTGCTGGTTTTAGTGTTGATTTTGGAAACTTGTGTAGCTGTACCCAGGTTGTCTGTATATAAATCATGTGCATCTCAGGGGCCGTAGTTAATGGGTTGAGAGCAAAATGTTTTGACATGAGCATAAGCACTTGTCTCCTTATGCCTTGTGGGCAGAGCTGTTGAGCATCTGCAGCTCTTTGCAGCTCAGAGAGCTGATAAGGTACAAGGGCTCAGCTGGGACAGCTGCTAAGTAAGGAGCATTCTCAGTCATCTGATAAAGCCATAACTAGTTTGATCAGTGTTATATAGGAGATCTGTGCCAAAAGGAACAGCAGATCTGAAATTCCTGAGTCGGGGCACCAAATTTAATGCTGCTTTGGACCATACTAGTAACATACACCTGTTCTTAGCATTTCTTACAATGTAATGTAAATGATGTGGGAATTCTAGAGGAAATAACCATGCTCACTCAAGGCATCAATCAGGTTGCATCCACAGACATTGTCCATTTTGTGCTTTGGAGTTTGAAGGTGAAATGATAAAGGAAGAAAAAAGGTGCACACTTGAATGGTTGTTAAGTGATTATGCAAATATGCAAGGCAGCAGAAGTAAGTTTGCGTAGTTATCTTATGACATTTTCTAATTTTCAAAATCTTAATTTTGCAACCCGATAGTACTACTTTAAAATGGAGGAGGATCTATGTGTAAAATTCTATTTACTTCACAAGCATCTGAATGCTTCCATAAAACAGCCTTCAGTAAAGCAGCTTGGCACCATGGTCCAACCTGAGGACATATGTAAGTACTACCATACGTGATCTATGGAGCCAGAGTTTACAGTCATTTAATAATCTTTGCTGGACCTTTGTGATTAATTGCTTATTAAATCCACATATGCTTTTACTGTGCAAAAGACTTGTAAAATAATTCCACAGCTTCATTCTACTTGGTAGTAAAAGTGCTTCTTTTTGTTTGCTTTGAGCCTGCTATGTCATGATTTCTGTTGATTCTCTTAATTCTTACATTATAAGAAATAATGAACAATCATTCTCTATTTTCCTTCTACATGCCATGCAAGTTTGATAGACCTGTATCATATCTTTCCTTATTTCTGTCAGTAGCCCTAGTTCTTGTCTTAGCTATGCGGAAAATGTTCCAAGTCACTGATGATTCTTTTCAAGATTTCTGAAACATTTCCAGTGCTGCACCATCCTTTTTAATAAGTTGATGTGACCTGTCCTTATGTAGAATTAGATTTGTGAATACCATACGTGTGTATAGTAATGTAATAGCTTGCTTTCTTTTTTGCTTTACAACTAGAACTTTGTTCACAAAATTTAAATTGTTGTCTTTTATGTACAGTGTTTTGCTTTTATTAAATATGATCTTTTATTGAGGTTCATCTTTTTACTGTTATTCACAGATCTTTATGGAAGGTTTGTTACAGCAGATTTTTGTCACAGAAGTTTCATCCTTTTTTCAAGTCCTGGGAGACTTCCCTAGTGGTTACACTACAGTTCTATTATGAAAACAGCTTGTGTTTTTTGTCTGTCTTTTTAAGCAGTGTGTCCATAAAACAACCTTCCCTCTATTCAAGGAGAATTTTTCTTTAGTAGCTTTTGGTGATAGACCTGATCTGAAGTCTTACAGGAAGGTCGTGCATGTTTAATTAGGTAGATCATCCTTACCCCTTTTATCATTAACTCTTAGAAGATGGCAGAACTATTTGAAGGAGTCAGTTCATCCTCATTACATCATACTTGTCTACAAATACTGCTCTTTATTATTGCTTCATCAGTTGTCTTCTGTTGAAGTGTACTCACTTCTCCACAGGCTGGAGGTCACTTCCCAGATGTGCTTTGTAACCTCAGGGTTCTGTTACTGCCTTCTGTTCCTCAGGTGCTGATGTACACAGTGAGCTGCATGCTCCAGTTGGTAGCTTGGAGCCTTTGAGTTTTAGAACTCTGAGGTTCCCTGAACCTGATGTTTTGCTACTATTTTATCTTCTTGTGTTCTCGTAAGACTTGATTGCATTTCATCTTGAAACTGTCTATGTAGCTTTATTCAGCTACACAGTACCAGTTAAAAAATGTATTGTGGTGATTACTGATGATTATGGCTCATTTTTCTTTAGGTGGTGAAAACTGTTGGTCTTCGTGAAGTCTGGTTTTTTGGGCTGCAGTATGTGGACAGCAAAGGCTACTCAACTTGGCTGAAGCTAAATAAAAAGGTAGCAATTCCCTCATATTTAGCCAAATGTAGTTTGAATATATTTTATAAGCTTTACTGATATAATATCTTAAGTGACGTATAGCTAGCTTCAAATTTAGTTGAAAATTTGCTTCTCATGTGTTTTAAATGACAAAACAGTATTGTTAGATTAGTTATAAAGAATATGCAGAGCTGCATCAATATTTAATTAGAGGAGATAGTTTCCAGTACTGTGGAATGCATACATACATGCATTTGGAAAACTTGGAATTCATATGATTGTCACATTTTCATGTAGCAAAACATAATAGAATTATTGTTTTACAGTTTGGGCGTGTGTATGGGAAGTATTTGAGCTTCAGGAATTTTCTATGCACACAGCTGTGAATCTTTAAACAGGGCACAATAATCAGCTTCTAAACTTTAGGTATCTAATAGGGAGATTGTAGGATTTTTTTTTTTTCCAAACAGCATTGAGTACCTTGTATCTCCCTGGTACTGGGAACTGGGTCATCTTACTTTAAATTGTATCTATGAATTTGAATGGTCACTTCTTATTTTAACACTGGCTGTCAGATTATTTGTTAATGTCACTGTTTAGAATGGAGATACTTGTTTTTTAGTTCATCCTAATCAAGAATACCTTTTTTCAATATTAGAAGGCAAATTGTGAGGGTTTTAGGAGCAAGCCCCACTGTCTGCACTTATGTAATCTTTGCTTCTCCTCTGTGGTAAATCCAGTGAGTTAAGCCTGCTAACCATCAAATCTGTCTCCTAGAATTTCTTATGTGTCTTGTTTCATACACAATAAACATTGTAGTGCTACAGATACTTTGTTAACTGTAATGGCTTGTCTCAAGTGGTTGGAGATGGGGATTTATTGCATCAGTTGTGAAAAATACAGAAGCATTCCTCTATGAAAACCTTTAGAAAGTTAAGTTTCTGGTACAGTTCAAAAGCAGCTGAGGGCATGCTCATTTTTTAAACTTTGACTAAGACTAAATAAATTAAACTTTTATTTATCTTTAAAAACTTGTAACATTTGATTCTGAAATGCATCAAATTAACTGTCTCTCACTTTTAAATTACTGTTTACATGTTTTCAGTAAATACAGATAAAATCTGATAAAGAATAGACGTGCAAGTAAGATTTTATTATGGTGAGGACAACTAATTTTTCACTGGTGAGATTTAAATGGTGCGTCTATAAATAATGCACGACAATAATGAAAAGTGAGCAAAACTTTTAAAACTGACATCTCAAATCTTGAATGTTTATGTTCTTATGTTGTCTTAGGTGTTTAAAAGGTTGTATTTATTATATTCACAGTTTTTGAGACTTTCTACAAGTTGAGCAAACAAATACATAGTTTAATGCGTGACAGTGAGGTTTTAGTGGCACTAGTAGTGTACATGAAACTAAACGTGTAATAAAGTGCTTGAACCGGGATGTATGAGAATTATTTTACAATGAATGTACATTTTAACAATTGCTGTTTTATATTAAAATCAGTTTAGTTTTGAATGTTTTTGAGTTGGCCATAATTGGTGCTACAAGCTGAGCACAAATGAGATAAAATTCTACATAAAAACAAGTTTTTGTTGAAATATGAAGTAGAGGAAGCCTTAAGATCGTATCTGATTTCTTTGCAGAAATCACAGTTTTAAAGCTTATCCATTCTAGAAAAATAATGTGATTAAAGGAATTAAGGTTTTTGCACAGGACAAAAGCACATATATTTATTTCAATAGTTGAAAGACTTTTAAAAGAACCCAACTTCACATTCACATTGAAGAAATGTGCTGTAGTTCTTGCTAAAGAACCATTGTTAGACCCTAATTTATTAATTCCTGCAAATCATCCTTGGATATAGTTTTGATCTTTTTAATGTCTATTGCAACTTCTTAGTTTTCAGATCTTTATTGTGATAAAGAAAATATTCACACAACCCTACTAAAAAAAAATCTTTTAATTAGCCTTTAAATAATATTTCAAAATTGTCTGGTTTATCCAAATTGACGTACTTGTTTGACCATATGAACCTTTCAGTGACTTCCACAGTGGGCTTCTCAGGAAGCTTTGTGAGCTAAAGAGTTAAGCACTATTAAATCACATTTAATTTACCATTTAGTGCTCTTTTTATTCTTCTCTTTATTCCTCTCCCTCAGGTAACACAGCAAGATGTACGGAAAGAAAATCCTTTGCAGTTTAAGTTCAGGGCCAAGTTTTTTCCAGAGGATGTATCTGAAGAATTAATTCAGGAAATAACTCAGAGACTTTTCTTCCTGCAAGTCAAAGAGTCAATCTTAAATGATGAAATATATTGCCCACCAGAAACTGCAGTTCTTCTGGCTTCTTATGCTGTGCAGTCCAAGTATGGAGATTACAGTAAGGAGATCCATAAACTGGGCTACCTAGCCAATGACAGGCTTCTCCCCCAGCGGTGAGTGAGAGGGGTTTTGCACCAAATGCTGCACATAAACTTAACTGTAGCACATTTTTAATAAATAAAATATTATAGCAATAACATGCATTTAATGGTGGCTTTCTTAGAGTTCCTCTTTTTGCTAGTAAAATTTAGAGATCCTAATTTAGACTTTAAATAACAAAGAAGCATCACAGCCACAGGTTACTTGAGATGTATTTCCTGTTCTGTCCACAAACACCTGCATGGATTTAGTTGAACATATTTCCAAAGTACTCCAAAGTCATGTAATGTTACTGGAGGCCTGCTTCTACTAAATTAAGATCCAAATACTCTAATATAGAAGTAACTAAAATTCATTTGATACTCTCTCATTTTCTTCAGTTTTCATGTTTTTGTACACTTAAATGATAATAATTTCCTGAAAGTAAGTGTACTGCAAATAAAATATATTGCATTAAAAATAAAATTGTTGCTTGAGTACAACCCAAATTCATATACTTAAGGTGTTCTTTTCAGTAGACAAATGCTCACATCATTTTTTAATTGTCCTTTAAGGACAGTTTCTCCAGAAAAGCCTGAAATGCTGGGTCCATGGAATGAAAGCATAATAAAGTTTTCATATGCACTTGATTTCTTACTGCAGTAATACACTGAAAGTTCTAGTAGGTCAAAATATAATAGCACCATTGCAGCCTCTTGTAGATTAAACATCAAATAGCTTTCTGAAGCTGCTTCCCTATTGATTTTATTCATAAAGAAAAAAAAAACCACAAAAAACCTCTCAACAAGTTGTCTGCTAACTTGTTGTAATGTCTTACCTTTTCTTCAAATGACAGCAGAATGAAAGCTTGAGTGTATCCTTGCACACCTAGAGATTAATTTGCAACATTGTTGCCAGAGGATTCTATAGGTGTGCATTTTCAGCTGGTTTAAACATTACATTTTATGACTTAGCTGTGGTATGCAGTGGTGTGACTTTTCTCTTACAAAGAATATAGAATACCAAGGAAAAAGAGGTGACTTCCACACTATTTTGGAAGGGAATTGGTTGAAATACAAAGTTTCTGTTTCTGTGCTGAAAATATGAGCAGTATATAGGAAGTCATATTTTAAATTTATTCAGTTAAAGCGTATGTTGTGCTGTGGAACAAAAGAGGTTAAGTTTGTTGTCAGTGTCATTCAATAGCAACAATTTCTATTCACAGTGTATTAGAGCAGCACAAACTGACAAAAGAACAGTGGGAAGAAAGAATACAGAACTGGCATGAAGAGCATAGGGGAATGTTAAGGTAACTATGTAAAAAATGTTCACAACACCTTTCATTATTATTAGGATGTATTGTGGGAGGTATTTGTTTGAAAAGCAGCTTTCTTTTATTCTGACCAGGGTAGGTGGTTATGAAAGACTTTCATAAGAGTTGAGTTTCCAGTTAGGTTGTTGGTTTACCTGCATGATTTCTGGTAAGGCTGTCAGCTGCCTTTGTCCACAGTTGCCTGCCTCTAAAATACATTTAATATTTCCTTAGCTCATGGGGCAGAAAGACAAAGTGCAATGATTGGACACTATTTGGGTATTAGGGTGTAGAGCTCTTAAAAGTATCTGAGTGAAACTATTTTAGAGAGAGATTTAATTCATAACTAAATTTTACCCCAGCTGTTTATTCTGCAGTTCCCTTATTCTTACAATGTACTTATGATTTGTTGTCTAAACTATACCAATTTCTCTTCTTCATCAGGGAAGATTCTATGATGGAATACCTTAAGATAGCACAAGATTTGGAAATGTATGGAGTCAACTATTTTGAAATAAAGAATAAAAAAGGAACTGAATTGTGGCTAGGAGTTGATGCTTTGGGTCTGAATATTTATGAGCACGATGATAAGTAAGTGGGAAATACTCATTTTGCAGTTCTGTCCTAGGAGTTGCTATCTGAGATTGCACAACCCCCACCTTACTGTGTGTTCAGTAAGATCTGGCAAAACAAGTTCTCCTTCTAATCTGTGTCTGAGACAGAAAAAGAGATGTTAACTGCCAGAAAGTTTGAAGTTTATGGAGGTGGGATGCAAAAGAAGGGAAAGGAAGAGCAGTTCTATGGAAGTTTAAATTTACATTGCTTTATATGGATTACTACATCTTTATATGGTTTCTTCATGTACATTTCACTCAAAGCATTCCCTTTGGTCAGGGTGAAAAGGACTATTAAAGCTGAGCAATGTGTTTAATGAGAAACGTTTGTAAGTGCCATGACAAGGATTATAGATGTTGGAGCATGAAAAACTTAGATATTTAAAAATGAAACCTTTGCACACCGAAGAAAATAGATCATTCATGCATCCTGATAAAGAG
This sequence comes from Trochalopteron elliotii, assembly GCA_024734555.1. Classification (NCBI taxonomy): domain Eukaryota; kingdom Metazoa; phylum Chordata; class Aves; order Passeriformes; family Leiothrichidae; genus Trochalopteron; species Trochalopteron elliotii. The sequence goes on along the minus strand of JANPWX010000449.1, from coordinate 6,353,261 downwards.
ATCAAGTAGTATGTTTTACTTGAAAAGGGAAAAGCTGAAATGTGGGAAATATGAAGAATTTGGAAATATTTTCTTTCTTTACAAGCACTTGTTAGTAGTATCTGATGTCAACAGAGTGATTTGAAGTTACACATGATATGTCAAACTCCAGAGGGGAGCAGTCAACTTTAGATGTATATACTCTGTAACAAAATTCTGTAAGACTTAATTGCCATTAGATGGCAATATAACTCCTGAAAGCTGGAAATATTCAAAATGTTCAGATCAGATTGAGCTATGAGGCAATTTTTGGTTTTTCCTGTCTCCTGATAGTTAGCAATCAAATGCTTAAATATTTTCTGATATTTATTTTTAGGATAATATGAATTGAAAAAACTTTTGTGCTGACAGAAAAATATTTACTGTTATGCAGTTGATGCATAACATTGTAACAATTTCTGATTTTAATTTTTTTTGCTTAAGATGCAAGGGAAGTAAATTTAACTTGTATTCTGAAAATGTAAGAACACAAATCTGAGCAGCTAAACAGAAGTACAAGATGGCTGAAAGTTACTTTAATTTCAGTATTTGAAATGTCAATCTCTCACATTTAAATAGTTACTCTTTCAAGTGAAAATACAGTTATCAATGCCATATAAAGAATGAGTATGTGATCATGATGTTTAGCATCTAGGTAATAGTAGTAGAGTAAGTCATAAATGAAAATTCCTTTTGTTACAATGCCATGTAATTTATTAAAATGTAATTAATTTGATGGAATATCTGTAAAAAGAAAAATCTACCAAAACATCCTTGAACTCTTGTTAAAGTTTACGTTAAAGCATAATGTTGTAAATCTAATATTCTAAATGTAGTAGTGAGAATGGCACAGACATAAGCCTTACTAAATTCATGTGTATATATATATATACACAAAGTGCACATCCTTGCTGCTTCTAATGACAGCTTTTTTTCTTTGAAGGCTGACACCCAAGATTGGTTTTCCTTGGAGTGAAATAAGAAACATCTCTTTTAACGACAAAAAATTTGTCATAAAGCCAATTGACAAAAAGGCCCCTGTAAGTAGTGTGTACAATACTATCACTTCCCATAGGAAGGGGTTTAAGCCTGCAGGGACTTGCTGTGGCATTAAGGAATGAGTGAATATTGATGACATTCATTACTTTTACTGATAGAATAGTCAGTAATCAAAAGAAAATGTTTATTTTGAAATATGGTTTGTTTATTTTCTCTCTTTTCATTCTGTTTGATACTCCTAAATTGTTGGGGGGTTTTAATCAACTAATACTTTGTGATATGTTGAAAAGACAGCATAAGATGCTAAATTCTCTACTTCTTTCCTCCTGCTTTTCTTTTATCTTTTCTTTTATTACAATAGCACATTTCATGAGACTTTCTAGGTCAAATGGTTTCAGAATAGAGTAGAGAATAGTCTAATTTTTTAAAATTTTAAATAATTCTATATAAACCAGCTGATTTCTGGAGTATGCCAGGTGCAATTTTGAATTTATCTTATAATTTTTTGGCAGTAACTAGACTTGCAGATTATGGTGTTCGCTTGCTCAAAACAGCAAAATACTTGTAAGTTTTCATTTAACCAATGCAAGAATGCCATAATGCTTTGTCATAAGTGTATTTTTTTAGGTTAATGGATATCCTGGAATTACTTTTTTCCTAGGATTTTGTTTTTTATGCACCCCGTCTGAGAATTAACAAGCGGATTTTGGCACTGTGTATGGGAAATCATGAATTGTACATGAGGAGGAGGAAACCTGATACAATTGAAGTGCAACAGATGAAGGCCCAAGCTAGAGAAGAGAAACATCAGAAACAATTGGAAAGGTAATTAACAAACTTCCAGGAAACAGAAAAAAATTCTACCTTTTTAAGAAGTCACAGAATATCGTTTATCTTAGAATTCTAGAAAAGGGAGAACTGCTTTTCTTTCTGCACTATGTAAGCCAGTTTGTGAATTGGCATGGCTTTCCTGTCTTAATATGAAATGTATCTTTTTTGAGCTTTCAGCACAGGAATAACAGCTGTACTGTTGTTCCTTGTTATGTATTTTGTGCAAATCTTACCTCTCTGTTCCTTGATTCTTAGGGAATTTTATACTCTCCAGGTGAACCTTTAAAGCAAGTTCAGTGAAGAATGTCCTGGCTTACCTTTTGTGTATTTAAAAAATACTGTTGCTGTTTCTAGCCCAGATGAAACATCGTGCCTAAAATGCAGATAAAACTGTGGGTTTACCTGACTGAATAACAAAGGTTGATTATCAGTTCTGTTCATAAATTGTTTTTCTCTACAGTATTTTGAAGCAGAAACTGAATTACGAGCATTTAAAATTATCCTTCCCTGCTAGCTGAGTAAACTGAAAAATTGGCTGCCTGCATCCAAAGAGTAGCATTTAATATGTTGGAGAGTAAAAAAACCTTTTTACTATTTATTTTCAGGGCACAATTAGAAAATGAGAAGAAAAAAAGGGAGATAGCAGAGAAAGAAAAGGAAAGAATAGAGCGTGAAAAGGAGGAATTAATGGAGCGCTTAAGACAAATTGAGGAGCAGACGATGAAAGCTCAGAAAGGTGAGCTCATAGATTCCTTACATCTAGTTGACAGTGTTTAGTTTAGCTGGGTAGTTCAGTTCCACAATTCTTTTTGTTTGTCAGTGTGTTTTGTTACTTTGTGGGGGGGGCTGAGTTTATTTTACTAATACTGGCAAGAATTTAGTGGTGTTTTATTTGATATGAGAGAGATTCTTTTTCAGTGTTCAAATGATGGTGTGCATGCTTTTGTCTGTATCTTTTTAATATAAAACCAATTTCTAATATAGCATAAGTTTTGATTTAGTAAAAAGGAAATTAATGCATATACACAGTTGAACTCAGAATTATGAAATGCTTAAAGTGTTGAACACCTGGAGTTGAAGGGAGCAGGGAAATTAGAGGGAAAGAGTCAAAGTACTATCTCTGGGATTTTATTAAATTTAGCTTTTAATTTGGAAATTCCTTGTTCCTTCCTCCTTTCCTATTCCCTTATAAGATTTGAGAAAATTAAAGTCTTGTCAGACATTAGTGACAAAACATGTAGTTTCACCAATCACAATTCTTTGTGTTTAATCACCCTGTAGGATCCCTGCCTCTGTGACTTCCCAGTCCCTCCTCTCCATGTTCTTTTTTTTTTCCTTTTTTTCCTGCTTCAGGTTTGGTTCACATTCATAAAAGTTTTGTTGCTCCTTTCTTTTCCTAACTCTTGGCTTCAAGCATCATAGAGAGAATCACTGATTAACTCTATGCAAATAAATTACATATGCCTGGCACTGCTCTCCAGCTCTACCCTGCATTTTTCAGTCTTTCAATGCACAACAGGTTGGACACATCCAGACAGATAACACACTAACTGTGCCATGAAATTGTTTAGGGAGAGCTATTTGGCCCAGGACAAAACAGTGTCAGGCTGATTCTGGAGGTTTGACAATACACATTTTCTCATAACTTTGTGAGCAATATAGCCTAATTTCTGATACAAAATGTTCATGTGTCATTTTAGCCTTCTATTTACACATGGGAAAGTCTTTATGTAAATGGTGTCTGTGTTAGTTTCATGTTTTCCATCTTGGGAAGATTTGTTTGAGTGGTGTTTTTAAATAGTGTTGTGTTTTATTTAATTTTTAGGTACTGCATTTGTAGAACCCCACATACTTGTGATGGTGTTAATTTAATTTTATAACTGAAGTAGTAGTAGGCCTGGGAAACCAGCTGAAGAATAATGAATGTCAGACCTACTTAAAAGTAGAAATGCAAAGATGAAGCATGTGTCAGCATACCTGGGGAGGTGCTTTTATAGTAATGAATCTTACGATGAAAGCAAATGGATTGTTGTGAAAAATGAGTAGTTGTTTAGGTTTTCTCGTGAAAGAGTCTATGATAGCTGTGCCTAGCAAAGAACATAGTAGAAATTTTATCATTAGAACCAGCAAAGAGCTTTAGAAAGACTTCTTTTTTCATAGTCACCTAATTTTTCTCATTGGGGAGAAGTGTATTTTGTCTGTGTAAACTTTAGCTTGCAGTACTCTTAAGATTATTACTTCTTCCTATTTCTAAGGGTTCTGCCCCTTAGATTTCAGTACTTTGCTATGCAGGCAGCTTCAGACAGCTGTTATCTCTCCCTTGATTTAAAATTTTCCTCCTCTGATGTACAAAGAATTTTTCTGACCTTTCCAGTGGGTCTTAAGTCATTTTGCTGGAGGCACGTGCCTAAATTTTCAGCTGCGATTAAGGAATCTGCCAGGCATTTCAATAAAGAGGTAGAGGTTTTTTTTGCTATCTTTAAGAGAGTGATTTAATGTACAGAAAATATCCTCATAGCAGGAGCATGTGCATGTATATGTACCTGTATTTGGGTGTTTAGTTTTATCAGTGACAGGTGACACTTTTCTGAAACACTGAGCTGTCAGAAATGTCAGGTGAGATGAAGTATATCCAAAGAATATCTTCAAGTAGGGGAGAAACCAGACATGGCACAGTGCTCTGAGTAATGTGCTCAACAGCTTTTCTTAGCTTGTGTTAGTCTTGTAAATCTTGGTTAATGTTCTAGGTTACTTTATTTTGGGTGTATTACAGCTGGTATTGATACATATGAGGAAGAGCTAGGTAGTGATACCTTGTCTGCAAACTTTCCTCTTGGCAGAGCTAGAGGAGCAGACTCGAAGAGCTCTAGAACTGGATCAAGAACGGAAGCGTGCAAAAGAGGAAGCAGAACGCCTGGAAAAAGAGCGTCGAGCAGCTGAAGTAGCCAAAGCTGCTCTAGCCAAGCAGGCAGCTGATCAAATGAAGAACCAGGAGCAGCTAGTAAGAAACTTCATTTTTTTTCCTCAAAATAGGGTTAAAATTGGAAAAGACAGTTGAAAATTTAGCTTTCACTCTTGTTTATGTCAAATGAAGAAGTACATTGAAACACAAAAGTACTTGAGATACTGTTAGACTTGCCACGACTTTGCAAGATAAAAATAAAACTCTGGATCTGTGGGAGATTAAAAGATGACCACCACCTTTCAGACAGGCAACACTCATTACATTCTCTGTATAATAGTCTCAAGCTTATCCAGCTGAGAACAAGAGTAGCTTCTTTATGCAGCCTGCTGGGAAGCCTGTTCTCTGAGGCAGGTCTGTTCTGAAGCTTGGTGGTGGTGGTGGGGAGTTGGTGACACTGGGGTTTGTTGGGGTATTTTTGTTGCTTTTCCTCTCCTGTTGCCAGTATTTGCAGCATCTTCTCACATTCTGTGTTAGACTACTTCTAATTCAAGATTTGTGCATAACAATCAGGAAAGGCATGAAAATAGAAGAAATGATTTCTCAACTATAAATGAGCTTTAGATCTTCTGTAAACTTAGCACATAATTCTGATGGCAAGATTTAGCTTAATAGAGCTGAGATTATAATACAGAATCATAATCTTGATGATGGGACCTTTAAAGTTGTATTAGACTGAAACAGCCTGAAATGCTAGTTTGTAATGACAGCTTGCTGTTTCCTGGCAAGCTTTGGAAGTGCAGAAGATAAATATTTTTTTCTGGACTTATTTCCATTAGGCAAGAGTACTCTGATTCCCTCTGTCATGTATGCTTAAAATTTCTATTTTTCACAGAGAAGTGATGGATAGTAACTAACCCTTTTCAGGCCCAATCGTAGCAAAAGCTCTGCTTTCTTCCACTGCAAAGCTAGACTGATGCCAAATAAAAACTTCTGCTTTGTTCTTTTGTTTGTTTCAGGCAGCAGAAATTGCTGAGTTCACAGCCAAGATTGCACTTCTAGAGGAGGCCAAGAAAAAGAAAGAAGAGGAAGCTTCAGAGTGGCAGCACAAAGTAATGAGCCCATGCTGTGTGAAGTCAGAACTTCAAAGAAAATAAGGGAAATGAGTGCTAAAGTCTCTCTAGAAGTCCATGGGGTCAAATCTCTCTCTTTCCCTTAGGCTTCAGAAAAGTCTTTTTTAAAGGTTTTTGTCCTCCAGTCTACTGAAGCCAGTCTATGCTCATTTCTTGATATTACATAGCCATGAAGGGGGGAAAATGGTCATCACAAAGGTATGGTCAAAGATTAGAAATGGCTTCCTTTTATGTGATGATGAAATAGATTGTGTTAGAGAGGAAGACATCTCAGTAGGCAGGTGTATAAAATCATGAGATTTGATGGAAAGATGAACCAAAACAGTTAGCAGAGGAGTGTGAAATGCAACAGGGGAAAAATTTAAAGCAAAATAGTATTTCTTCATGAAATCTATAATTAGCTATGAAATGTGAATAGCTACTGTGCATGGGTTCCAAAAGGGTTTGAACAAATTTTTGTAAGTTCTGGTTAAGTATGAAATTTGGAGACATCACCTTGGATCTAGGACATCCCTGAGCCTTAAATTTCAGGAGGCAAGGAAAGTTGGAAAACAATTGGTATGATTGCCCTATTCTTTCACTCTTCTCTTGTCTACTGCTGGAAATAGCTGGACCCTAGTACAGCTTATTTTGAGCCATATCTGATTTTTACTGTGTCTCTATTTGACAGTTTGCAGTGCATAAGCTAGTCATGTCAGTTATAAAGAACAGTTTCATGTGTCTGAGAACATCCCAAATATCTATTTTTATTTTTCTGACTCTTGATAAATCATTTAAAAAGATACTAAGTGCTGTTTACTGTATTTAGGCTTTTGCAGCCCAAGAGGACTTGGAAAAGACCAAAGAAGAACTGAAATCTGTGATGTCTGCTCCTCCTCCACCTCCACCCCCACCAGTTATTCCTCCAACAGAGAATGAACACGATGAACATGATGAGAACAATGCTGAGGCCAGTGCAGAACTGTCTTCTGATGGTGTCATGAATCACAGGAGTGAGGAAGAACGGGTAACAGAAACACAGAAAAATGAACGTGTTAAGAAACAACTCCAGGTAATGAAGATTCATAGTTGTATCAACACAATTCAGGCTTTGGGTGTTCATCCTTCTTTTGTAAGAAATTTCACTGAAGTTATGATCTGCCAAGGAAACAGCTTCTTTATCATTTATTAGGTTTATTACCAATTTACCAGCCAATATCGTTCATAGTGTTGCTGAAGTGGAATATATAGAAAGATTGGATGTAAGATTGTGCTTTATAGTTTGAAAGTGTAAGTATGCTGTTGCATTGGCCAGCAAACATTTCTAATAATGATATAATGTCCAGAACTCTGCATGTTAAAACATAATGCTTTCCTTTTTCAATACCAAAACTCATTAAGTGGTATGAACAGATGCTTGCTTTGTAGCATTTATGTTCATTTGTAGTCGTGTAAATGCAAAAACTCAATTTATACCCATTTTGGATTACTCCTATTTCCCTGAAACTGAGCAATTCCTCCCAGGCTAGGTCTTACCTCTCAAAGCATAATAATCTGTGGTAAAAGTGGCAGCCCTTTTCCTGGTTATGAAATGTTTATTTGGGAAGAAACAGAAGAAAAGGAAGGCTGCTACTTTGTCGGCAGCATTGTCTTAGTAGGGTGTATGTGTAGTGTTCTTGCTTGGTCAGGGACCAGATCAGAGAGATAAATCTTTAATTACAGAAAAATTGAAAAATAAGGTGGTTTTCCTGCTTTGTCCTGCTGGTCCCTTTCTTCTTGGATTTTATGGTGTGTGAGGCTTTTTTTTTTCTTCTGTATAGTTTGATTCTTACACTCATGTAAGGAAAGAATCCTATCCTCTCCTTATCTTTCCTTCTGCATTCCTTTGGATAGACCTCACAACTTGAGTTACTGAGGCGCACAAGCATTCAATAAATTCTTATCCAGATTGCAGAATAGTTGTTATCAGAAACTCCAGAACTGTTAAAGGATTAGTCCAAGCACTTAAATTCCAATATTTTATTCAACAGGCTTTAAGTTCAGAGTTGGCTCAAGCCAGAGATGAGACCAAGAAAACACAAAATGATGTCCTTCATGCTGAGAATGTTAAAGCAGGCCGCGATAAGTACAAGACTCTCCGGCAAATCCGACAAGGCAATACAAAGCAGCGTATTGATGAGTTTGAAGCAATGTGAGAGCTGGTATTTTGCATATATGTTCCTCGTAAAGCTGAACCACCAACAGAGAAAAAAGCAGGCCTTTGCAGATTTGATGGATTGCACCCCACTTTGCCAAAGCACTTAATACCAGGTTGACTACAGTGACTAGAAGACAGATTTAGGGGAAGCTATTCAACAGTAAGGCAGTCTGTGAACCCTAGGTTTTGGGTGGGGGGAGGGTGTGGAGGTTAATAGTAGGTTTTTCCCCATTGTGTTTTCAGTTGCATTGTTTGGGTCCCCCCCCTCCCGCTTTGGAAACAGATGTGAAGTATATAATGACTGACAAGTGTATATATTGCTTAAACATTAAGAAATAGAAAAAAGAATGGAACTGTACCTAGGTACAGGATAGGTACTATTTCGGTCTGAAGTTTGAAATTAGTTTTCAATGTAGCTACTCCATTAAGAGTTTGATACTGCTCATTTTCAGTTTTGGTTGTTTTTTTCTTGTTTTGTTTGGGGGGATTTTGTGTTTGGTTTTTTTTTTTTCTCCCAAGTGAAATTCTTTGGTGTTTCATGTCCTGTCATCATTGATGGTTTTCTTTGCCTACCTGTTCACAAAGGTCTGGATGGCAGGTGGTAGTTCCAGGAAATGTTTTTAAATGGAACACTACCTGTGGGCAGCACGTGGCTGCTGATAGGCTTGAGTAAGTATTGCTTTTCCTAGCTGATTCTTCTAGATGTGCAAAATGTTCCAATGCAGCAAAGAGGGAAAAAATAAACAAAGCTTAATGTGCTATCTGTTTGTAATTATTTTATTTGCAGTAGGGAGACCTGGACCTTTCTGGCAAGGGAGCATATGAAAACATCAGTCCCAGGGAGGGGACAGTATCCTACCTCACTACTATGTACATGATGACTGGTCCTTCAAACACCAGGAAAAAAACTGTTTAAATACTAATGTCACTACACAGTAAAGATTGCTAGGAGCCCTTACTCCTTATTTTACTTTATGATGGATTTATAGTGCTAAATACTGTCTGCCTTCTGTTGAGTTTAAAATTTAAAAACATCTGGTGTGTTTTAAAGCTGTAACCTGTCACTGGTATACTATATTCTGGGAGGGGTGTAGACTGTGTGTGTCAGTCAGTTTGGGTTTCAGATATAAAATGGAACTTCCCAGAATTGGAGTTAAAATGTTTGCAGCTTCAGTTTTCAGTGAAGCTAGTATTGTAATTGTCACATTTGATGTCAAAGTTAGTCCTTTCCCTCTTGAATAGGAAACCTGCTCTTTTGAGAAATTTGCTTAGAAATTGAACTTTTGTAATAACTTCACAGTTAATGTGGACTTCAGTTACTCCCTATGTTAGAGTACGCTAGTAAATATCAACTGTGGAGGAACTTAGGTTTCTCTGAGGATGGTTCAGCTTTTTTTCTGTTTGATATTATGCACTCATAAATTTACACTTCTCTATTAAAATTTGCCATTTTATTAAACATTTTTTTTCATGCACAATAGGTCTAAATTTCTTATGAACAGTCTGACTAAGTTTGTCTTTTTTATTTTGCGGAGTAGAAGTTTGGCTATGTGGGGTGACATCATGAAAATTAAATAAAGATACATTAATATATTTTTGGTTTGTGGGGCTAAACATATCTGCCTGACCTTGAAGACTGATGTGCAGATGCTGTGCACATGCTTCAAAATGCTGCTTGATGGAAGTTGGTGTTTCAACTTACAGTGTATTGTAAGAACAGTTTTTGTTTCACAGGCTTCATACACCGAAGCTTAAGCAAGTTTCTGAAGTATTTGAACAGTTTGCCATGGCAGGTGAAATACTGTGCTTCCAGTGAGTTTTCATTTTCCCTGAAAAGTGTGCACTAACACTGATCCATCAGTTTCAGTGTTGGGAAAAAAACACCAGTACAGGTTGTTGTTCATAATTTTACAACATGTAGAGTAGGCCTAAATGGATTACATCCATTTATAAAGCTGTGTGATTTTTTTTTTTTTAATTCAAACAACCAGGAACAACCATTTGTAATACAGGTTTTCACAATGAACAAAGTGGTAATAGCTGCTGTCACCAGCAGTTGGGAACACTTACTGGTGCAGAAATACTAAGAAAACATCTAATGATTACTTGGTGAAGTAATTTTCCACATGCTTTTTCCTTTAGCATCATGTTTTGTGTTGTACAATTAAGCTACAATTACATCTACTATTTTGGATAACATTCATTGGTTAACAATAAAGAGATACAGTTAATTTCTCTGAGGTCCATTGTTGTTATTTAATGCCCTTTTTTTTTCTGACAGTTTGCTGCGCACACTCCAATAGCCTCTTTTTCCAGAGCAGTGTAGAAATTTTGATCATCTTTTTGTTTCACACTCTGGTCAGAATGAAATAAAAAAAATCAAATTGTATCCCTAGAGAATGGTATTTTGCTTAAGAAATTACCACATACAGTTAGGAGGAAGCACTGGTGTTTGTCGATTCAAAACAGGATGTGAATCATCAAAGCAGATTTGCTCTCTTGAGAACAGAGGGTAATTTGGCCATATAAGAGCTCTGGGTAAATGTAAGAACTTTCAATCACTGCCTACGTATTGCTTAGCCCTAGGTTAAGTGAAATTTAGTTTAATGGCTCAATATTTTAATTATTGTGAAACCTTGATCTGTTTGTTGTTTTTTGGGTTTTTTTTTATACTGCACCTTAAAATGAACAGTGGTGTCAAACACATGCATGGCCATTGTTTTAAACAATGGCAAGTTAATGGGATTTTTTTATTTCTCTAATGCACTTGAAAAGGACAGGAACAGTCCCATGTAAATAGGCGTACAAATAACCTGCTAAAATGTTCTCACATAAATTAGACCTCCTCTCAGGTGCCATTCCATTCTCTCCTGAATTTGTTTGGCCGTGCACTCAGTACAAGCACATGACCCTTTCTGTTGCTCCATAGAGCAGAATTGCCATGAGGAATGAAAATTTGGTGTTTGTAAACGTGCATATTTCTAGTTTGATACTTCCCTCTTGTTGAAGCCCCTCCTGCTGAAGCCTTAGCTCTGAGGTTTCTCACTTGTTAGAGACCTTCTGCATAGGTACGTAGCTTCCCAATATTGTGCTTGAAAGGGGAGATAAGTGCTTTGAAAGACTATTTTTTCAAAAATATGCCCTTGAGGTGGATAGAAAAAGGTGCCAAATAGTGCCACTATTTACAGACTATTACAATCAAACAGAATGCCTCATTGTGCAAGAAGTAGTCCATTCTACACATCAAAACCTACATTTTCTGTCACTTGTACCAGTTTGGAAAGGATTATTGTGTTTTTGCTTTTTTATTAAAACATGTTCTCTAGGGTTTTTCAAATTACCTGCTTTGAGCACCTCTGAGGAAAAAAGGAGGTTTGTTCTAAATGAGGTATTTCAAACTTCTGAAGAAAAAGTACCACAAATATTTTCTCTAAAATTTTAAAGAAAATGTAGAGATTAAAATAATTAATTAAAGCCTTTTGCTTTTGAAGAGGAACTTTTATGCAAGCATTTTCCTTGTCTGTTTACATATGGATAATCTAAAAAGTTGTTCTACCCTAGACATCAGGGATTTTAACGAAGACTGTGTATCCAGGTGGGCTGAGGTAGTTGATTCTGGTGTTTGTAAATGTACTTGGGAGTAAAAATAGCAACATAAAATTGAAAGCTTCCTTACAAAAGAGCGAAGTTCACTTATTAATAGAAGTTGTCTCATACACATAATTTATTTAATTTATCTTGGCTGGGGGATAAGGTTTTCCTGGAAAACGTAATACATGTCAGTGTATCAGCATACAAACTGTGGTGATTTCTTTGACTCCCTCGAGGCATATTTTGCTGTTTGTGCTTGTAGGTGGAGAGTACCTGCTTCCCAGGGGGACTGCTGTGCTGCCTGGGTGGCTGAGGTGCTTCTGGCTGGGCATCTGCCAAGTGTCATGTCCCACTGCTCTGTTCCCGAGTGCCACAGTCCAGTGCCTTTCCTCCCTACAAAACTGGCCTGCAGGCAGGGGAGTTCTGCCTAGCTGCTCCTTTTCTCAGTTTGGGGACCCAGTCAGCAGCAAGGGGCAACTTAAAGCTGAAGGGCTGGTGTGACTGTAGAGGGCTCAAAGAGGGGAGAAAACTCCAAATGCAAACATGCACTAGATTCCCTTATTGGCTCATTTATTTACTTGTGTGGAGGACTCCTTTTCAGTGTAGTCCTGTGGCAGGTGTGTGACCAATAAACTGTTAACAAATTTAGCAGCCAATTTTCTGGAGCAAGTTGCACTTTGCATTTCACTGAGCTGAGTCTAGATCCATAGGTATAGGCCAGTTGCCTGACTTTGTTTTGATTCATGGAGTTTGTCACTTGTGTTTGCTTTACTGTCTGAGCTGATAAGCTGCTACTTTGGAGTGCTATTAAAGAAGCTTTGCCTTGCTTTTTTTTTTAAATTCCTTCCACCCAAGAGATTGCTGCCATATCAAGTGTGTATGTTTTGTTCAATGTGAATGAGGTGGGGTCACCAAGCCCAAAAGGCCTTCTCACCAACCTATCAAATTTCTTTAGAATGGACCACAATACTTGCAGCAGTGCCTCAGGAAGAGAGAGATTATGCCCACCTAGCTCATAGTTTAGGGAATGACAAGGAGGAAACAGAGCATTTTGAATTGCTGATATTCCATGAGGTGTTTATATAAGCTTTTGTAAATAATATGTCAAGAGTGTTTCTGTTCACAGCAGTAGGCTTTAGGCAGCAGAAGAAATGAGGGGAGATGGAAATGCACATCAGAGGAGGCGGCCTGGTTCGTGCAAATGTTCCTAATGCACGTGTGCATGAGAGTTAATGTTTCCTGTGCTCTGGATAAGTGGATCAGGTGAAAAGAGATCAAGCTCAGAGGTAGGACAATTGCATTGCTTTTTCTGCTTATTTGTTTTTGGGTTTTTTTGTTTGTTTGTTTCTTTGTTTGCTTTTAAGCTACCCTATTTACAGAGGAGGAGTTGCCATTATTTGAAGGCTTTTAGAAAGCCTGCTGCCCAGCACTAAAAGGCCTTGGAGTTCTTAAGGCCACGTGCTCCCAGCCTGGCCTCTGTGTTACAACTTCCTCTGCAGTGTGGTAATTTTGCCCCGGCACATTTCTGCAGGGCCCGGAGCCGTGCACACGCAGGGTCCTGCTGCCCCACTGCTTGTTCCAGCAACATGAAACCCTTTGTGCCCCTGTGAAACAGTAATCACTCCACAGCCCTGCGGCTCCCTGCACTGGGCTCAGCGGGATCTTGTATCCACAGCTCCCTACAGCCTCAGCTTTCACACCTCTTATTCACCCTCCATTTCTTCTTTGAACTTGATACAGTATTTAACTTCTTAATCTGTAGCTTCGGTAACATTCTGCTAAACAGCTTTCCCAGGATGGCTGACAACTGTGTCAAATGCTTTCTTAAAATGTATCAATGAGCCACACTTTTATTGAAATAGCACTTCTGATTAATTAATAATCTCTTTGAATATGGTAATTGCAGTTGTGTTGCCAGAAAGAGATTCATTTGCATTGAGACCGAGGCTCAAAACTTTTCTGCCAAGTGCATTTCAGTCTTCAACGAAGTTAAGAAGTAACATCCAGAGTACACAGATGAATCGATCCTGCTGCTACCTTTATTGCTGGGAACAAGTTCATTTACGTTCAAGTGAGCGGACTCAGTGTTTGAGATTCAGGCAACCTTGTTCACACATCAGAGAAAATTCTAAAAATTATAAGAAATCTTCACACTGTTAATCAGTACTCCACTGTTTGTTTCATGTCTTTGATAGTGTTTCTTCAGTTTAATTCACCTTGTGAATTCTTGGATCCCTTCTCTCGTGAGTAGTGTTTTGGGCATTTGTCTTGCTGCTCAGTGCCAGTTGTACTTTTCCATACCATTTGGAAACACTGCTCTTTCTTCTTTTGCACTTGGGATCTTAGTGTTGTTTTCAGCAAAGCCAGTGAACTCATCATCTTCAATTTAGAACTATTACTGCTGCTTCTCAAAATAGTCTTTGGATTAATTTTGGGTGTATGTTCTCTTTTCAGACATGCATGCATACCTTATAGCATAAATAATTATATTGACTAGTTAATAGTTGCTGGTAGCTTTCTGGAGAAAATGTCCAAAAACAAATATGTTAATGTAGAATTTGAATCACAGTGTTTATACCCAGGAGGTTCAGCTTTGAGCCTGCTCATGTGCACAAAGGAGCATGTGGGAGAGAGAGAAATTCTGTGCTTTCACTGTGTAGCTCATCTGGCTGTCTGGACTAGGCAGGAGAAAGCACTGGAGCAGGATGGTTATTCCTGCTCAAACAGCAGAGCTGTCAGGCACAACTGCATGGTGCTGCAGCTTTGCTTTTCTGCACAACAGGGGTCCTGGATGTAAAAAAAAAAAAAAAAAAAAAAAAAAAAAAAAAAAAGCAGCCATGAAGTAGTTGGCTTTTCATATGGAGTCCTAAATAAGACATACTTATTGTTATATTCCTGTCTGGCTTGAACTTTATCTGCAGGTCACTTGTAAAAGCTGAACTCCTCTGTAGCATGAGCACAGATACCTGAGAGCAGGAGTCAGGTATCCCATGGTTCTTCAGCCTGCCTTGCCTGTAAAAAAACAGTGGCAGGTGTGGGGGGAAAATACCTGTCTCTGTTCATTTTAATAGAGAGCCATGAAAATAAATTCTGGAATTCTGCTTCTTTCTAGCAGTGGCTTCTGTATCCTTTGGGATGGCCCTTTCATATGTGCTTCTCTCAGTCTTCTTTGAACTGGTTCTTACATCTCACTTCTCTTTGCTGCTTTACTGCTTGGTTTGGGCTTGTCTTCGTTTTGTTTTCTTTTTTTTTTTTTTTTTTTCTTCTTGCTAATGTGTCATGCCTTTTATTTCATCTGAAAACAGATTTCAGTTTACATCACTGAGTGCTTCAATGCAATTAAATAACTTTGTTTCAATATGAGAATGTAAATTAGGACAGGGAAGGAAGATGTTGCATAGTTATTAGTTGAAAACATTGTGAGGATAAGTTTAAGCCTGAAGTGCTAGCAAAAAAATATGTTGCACTTAGCTGACTAATTAGACCTTAGACTCAAGGTGAAAAATGGAGGCAGACAGCTAGGTGGACTTCTCAAACTAAATTTGTGATAGAAAAGTACTTTGGTAAAACTCATGTGGCTTTTTTTTTATTTGCACTTGCTGGATTATTTTGAGAGCACTGGAGAAGAAAATATTGAATCATTCTTGAGTCATATGTCCCTTAATTACTTCTGTTGTGGCTTATTTCACCAATTTAAGAGTAAAAGTGCTTTTTTTTCCTCTTCAGCAATTTTGTAAAATTATGTTTTGCCTATGACACTGAAATTATCTTTGCAATCTACAGCTTAATGGAAGAAGCTGTTTTCTGAGAGAAAGGTATCATGATTTGGTTTTTCTTTAACTGAGCTTGATAATTTATATGTATGTATATATGTGCACATATATATTAAAAATATATAGATAGCATGGCTAAACTGGAGTTTTCTAATACAGCATGTGGCATCAGGCCTTGTAATGGCTGTATTAAAGGGACATGTACAAGTTGCTAGGAACTTTGGTCTTGAATAGTTTTAAAAATGAGACTTAAAAACTGTCTTTAAAATGCTATTGAAAAAAACATCACAGCAGGCAGAGTGGATATGGTTCAATTTTGTTCTTGATCTCAAAATCAAATCTACTTATCTGCATGTTTGATTTTAGCCACCTGTGAAAGTCAGCTGTTCCTGGGGATCTCTTGGTACCAGGAAATATTTCACTGGTTTCAGTGGTGCCTTCCCAGCCTACAGTTTCACTCACTGACAGAAACCTGTTTCCTCACCCCACCCATGTCCAGGAATTGCTGTCAGACTTTTAAAACACCAGTCTTAACCACATGCCTTATTTGCTTATGGTCAAGCCCTGGAAGTTCTTGCTGACTTTCTGTGCCAGAAAATTATCTCTGAGGGGAATAGGCTGTGCTATAAAATTTTGATGTTCCTACACGTTACATGCTGTTTACCTGCATTCATAAATGAAAAAAGCTATTGAAGGCTTCTTTCTTTTGAATAGCTGCTTATTCCCCATGCTTATTAATGTCAAAGAGAGTCTGGTTATTTGCTGTTTTTCCTGATTAATTTTGAAGAGTATTATGATATATTGCTACTTACAGCTGAAGTGTTTCTTTCTCTGAAACAATCAGAATGAGATGTTCACAACAAAGGAAGGTTCACATAGGAAGGTTGAATATAAAATACTGGTTATTTTTTGCCTAGTCATAATATATTTAAGGGAGTCATTCTCCAAAAGGAAGGCAATTTTCAAGCCGCTTCAACAATATTTTTTTGTAAAACTCAACATGGAAAATATACATTTTTGAAACTCAAGTAAGTTTTGACTCATTATTAAGATTTCCACCAGAGAACTTTAAACTTTAGGAAAGAAATAAATTTGAGAGAGATTCTTTATGCTGTCCTCACCTTTTTCTCCAAAAGGCTTATGCAAAGGAACAAACGGAATAAACCAAACGCCAGAGCTTACACAGCAAACAGCACATGTGCTGTGCTAAAAGGAAAATATGTCTGAAATCAAATGGGCTGTGATTGAATGTTCTACAAATATGTCCTGTGTTTGGTGTATTTGTGCACAAGGGATTTTATTTCAGCCATCTTTGGGAGCAGTTTTAACACAATCTGTGTTGCACCCACATGTGGTTTGTGTTACCTGCAAGAGCGGATTGGTCCTTTAAAACTACTTCCTGGGTGAATTTTCAGTTAGGTTCTTTGTAATGCTAAAATTTGATACCAAAACTGACCTGCTATGTGCAAAAATTTGGCATAGAAGAGTACGTAGACAGTTGGACCTGCTCTTCAAGCTGAAAGTCTGTGAAGATGGGTTCTGGGTGTCCCTGGGTGCCTTGGCCACAAGAATTGTGTGTTTCTGAAATCACTGTGTTTCTGGTGCTCCCTTGTTCTGCTGACACCTTAGGAAAAAAGTTCAGTCAGAAATTAAATATGGAATAGCTAAAGGAAGTGAAGTATGGCTCATATGATGTTACTGCATATTTCTGTTGTTTAGTATCCTTTTGCTAAATCTATTTGATCTTCTCTGTGTCTTTCTGTGCAGGTTACAAAAGTACGATCTCTTGCAACCCTTAGGATAGGAGCAAGGTAAAGATCTGCAGAAGACCTGGGGTCTGCCAAGGCCTGCTATTGCACTTCTGTAAATCTGGACAGTGTACAGTGCTTTAAATTAGGTGCCTGGTCTGTGAAGAGTTTTTGGAAGGACCAGGAAGTGCTGTTACAACATTTAATTAGTGTTTGATTCTCTCATGGTCTCTAAATCTTTCCTTTGTTGTCTTTTCCCAGGAGAAAATTAGCTATTTGAAGTATTTAAGCTGTTGTTCTTTCCAGGAAAACAGGAAATAATACTAATGTGTTAATCTTTAATTTGTAATGGGATGTACTAGAGTAATGTGACCCTCCAAAGTGCTTGGGGCATCCTGTAGGCTTTGTCCACATGTGATGTCGTGTGGGAAGCCTGACTTATATCCAGCCTGGGTAAAGTGAAATAACAGTAGATACTTTCCAAGTTTTATTGGTTTTCTACACAATTTCTAATAGCCTTGATGATACCTGAACAGTGTCAGATAATTTTCTAATGTAAAAATCCCAGTTTAATATGTCTGTACATACATTCCCAGTGTAAGCACCCGTTGCTCCTTGCCTTTTTGTATGCTGTCAGGATGTGCATACTGTGTATACGTAACTGTTGGACTGTGCACCCTGCACAAAAGCCTGAATAAATGGGTTTTAACGTTCATCCAAAGAATCACTATTCATTTGATGATCAATGGTGCTAGTGGATTTTCTTTCACTTCTCTGAGAAGTTTTAATTCATTTTGTAGCACCAATCCTAACTGGAGTTTCCAGATAAATAACTTGTCCTATGACCAGGTAAGCCAATGAGAAGCATTATTTACAAAGAATGGATTACTCCTGAAGGAAAAGAGAGCTGATAATTAAGGAAGCTGTTAATTGAGTAGATAGACACCCAAAATATTCTCAAATCCAGCTAGCACCCCCTGGGAATATATCAAACCTTGGTATATTCCTCAGAGTGAACTTTGTGTTCCTTGCAGTGCCTTCTTGCACAATGGTCTCCTGCATTGGGAACGGTGCCAGTAGATCCGCCGGAGGACGTGGATCTGAAGCAGCGGCTGCCAAAGCCTCTGGCATGTGCCCAAAATCATTGGGTGATAACTGCCCAAGGAGGAAGCTGCCCCGGGGCCCTGCAAGCACCCCTTGGATCTGGGACCTGCCTTGGTGCTGCTGCTGGGCCTCCTGTAGGCACCACCCTGGCAGCAGCCCTTCAGCTTGGCTGTGCGCCATGGACCCTCCATCCTGGCAGGGTTTGGAGTCACATCCCCCACACCTCTGCACTGCAGGAGGGGGAGGGTGGGCAGTGGGTCGTGGCCAGCCTCCTGATGAAACCCTTGCAGAGGCAGGGGCTGTGGAGAAGGAAGCCTCCCCTGCCTCTGATTGGCACACCACCAGCTGAAGCAAGACCGTGGCTCAACCCTTGGAAGACAAGGTTTGGATTTAGGATGCCAAGACGAACATAAAATCCAAAGCTGTGGAGTTTCAGGGTCTGATTTGTGCACATGGGCCAGCACTGGGGTCTTGACTGGCTTGCTCAGCAGCTGAGTGATTATTTAAAATCGTTTCTGCACCCTCCCTCTCTCTGCATGACCCATGTGGGGGCTTAGAGATGTTCCTGGTGCTCAGGGGACCAAGGCACAGCGGCCTCCATGAGTTTTATGTCTAGCAAGTGTTTCTGCAATAGCTGCTGCTTGGAGCAGCCTTCTTTGGGACTGTGCTTGCTGCAGGTACCAACAGTTAAAGGTTGTAAGACCCTTTCATACAAATATATCTTCAATACCACCATAAAATGTTCCTGAGGGTTTTGTCTAGTGCTGCCTAGGATGCTTTTTATCTTCTCTAGTCAGTGTTGAAGTTCTCTGGTGGATGTCCTGCAGAGGGGGAATTGGGCAAGATGAAGTGTACCGTAGCAGGTTTAGAAACAGAAACATAAAACAGCAATAGAGGTTCTGATGTAATGAAAACTTTGGGCTCCCTCTCACTGTTGATTGCTCACCTGGCCTGGTCTGGATCTGACAGGTCGGATTGGCAGCTCATTAGCTGGAACATGCAGGTTCCGCCTGCTGCTAGTAGCCAGCAGGAGCTGATCTGGGAAGGGGTGGCAGCTCTCCCCTGGCAGCAGCTGGAGGACCCAGCCTGGGAACTGGGCTTGCTCTGCTGCTGTAGCTGCTTTGGATGAGCCGAAATGGTCCGAAATGGTGCCAGTCTGCCCTGCGGGGGAAGGGGAGGGGGGCGCGGTCCTGCCCCTGGTCAGGCGCGGCAGGTTTCCCAGTCACCTCCGCGGCAGTCGGGATTCTGCCCTGGTGAGGATGTTGTTGTAATTGCAGATTGGTATTTACCTGTAGGTAAAGATCTGAAATGTTGTAGCAGAGTTGTATGATGAAAAATGCCATCCTGCAGGGAAGGAGAGAGCGAATTCAATCATGCCCGTGAGTCGCTGGCATCAAATAGCAGTTCCTGGTTGTAAGGCAGGAAGCCACTTGATTGCCTCTTGAAACGGTGGTGTCCTTCCTTGTCCCTCTCTCCTATATGCTGTTTCCACACTAGATGGCTGGCCAGCAGCTTTGCTTCTCCTTGCAGTTCATCCGGGGTCTTTCCTCTAAATTCACCAGTGCTCTTTGCATCTGTGCCTGCAGCAGGGTGTGGATTTGGAAGCAGCCAGGCTGCAGGTGGCCCTGGCCAGGTGGGCAGGCAGTCATCGGGGTGCAGACACCAGCTCAGCTCACAGCTCAGCCACCTCACTGCCCTGACTGCAGAGGGCAATGCTGTAAACCTGCAGCCATTTGGGGGTCTCTTCCCAGTTTTTGTGATGGTTTGACTGAAGTTCTGCTGCCACTTGGCTTTCCATAGTTGATGTGCACTGAGGAGTTAGTGAGTGGAAGCCTACCTCCTATGGCAGCACTTGCTGGCCCTCAGCTGGGGGCAGGTATTCCATTAAATTAGTTTTAAATGTTAAAAGGTAGGGTGAACAAGTTAACTTTCATTTAAAATCTGATCCAGGTTTAGAATAGGATAGCAGCCCCATTTCCTGGTGGCACATGGCACACTAACACTTCCCATTTTTATCGTGCTGACGTGTTCCTTTTTCCGAAATAATTCTATAGATGTAGCCCATGCCAACAGTGAACAGCTTTGCCGCATCCTGTGTATGCAGAGTTTCAGCATTAATTAAATCGCTTCGTTGCAGAGGAACCAAGGGAAGCTCATTTAATCAGGTATTAAATAAGCAAACAAACAAACATACATAACATCATCCCTCTCTGCAGTTCCTGGAGCATCTGCCTCTCCTCACCATTGTGACCAGGATGAGACCAGGGGCAGAACACTGGGGGCAGGTCAGTACTGAGGATCACCATGCTCTGCACCTCCCAAAAACCCAAAAATGTTTAACTGGGTCTGAGCCCCAGCAGTTCTGTCATGCTAGAGTCCCCAACAACTGCTGGAGGTGGCTGCAGTGAGAGAGCAGATAGCAAAACACTGCCTGAGACGGGGAGCTCTGTCACAGAATTCAGTTTGCTTTTTTTTCCCCCACAGAAAATAGACTTTCTATTCCTGAAATTGGTAAAACGTAAGTTAAAATCCAGGTTTATACATGCCTGAAAGTTTTGTAGAGCTGGATGAAACCCAAAATTTCCTTCTCCCAGGCATCCTGGCCAGACCCCAATGCAATTTTTCCCCTTTCAGGCCACTTCCTGAGGGTCAGAATGTTGGGTCGCCCAAACCACCACCGCAGCTATGGTTCCAGGGTCCAATTGGGGATCTCTGTAAGGTGATCCTGTCTGGCATAAGGAACCTGCCTGGAGAACATTGCCAGCTGCTTATCCCCCACACTCCTCTTGCTTACGCTTCACCCAGCTCATGTAAGTTAATAGCAGCGTTGAATTTCCATCATATCTGCCTGCTGCTCCTGGCAGTTCAGCTGGGAAAGAAAAAGCCTGACTGTTGCTATAGAGACCATCAGATGGAATGGCACCAGAACATCTGCACCACTGCCACCGAGTTCACGTGTGCCCCAGCACTCCCCTGGTGGCCACGCTGGGAGTGAGACACCCCTGCTCCTTGAGCCACCCCTGTCCTGCCCTGCAGAACTCCAGGGAGGACTGATCTCCTGGGTCTCCTACAAGCTGGATTTACATTGCTCCTCCTCAGCACGAAGCTTCTCCCAAGCTCTCCTTGAACAGGCTTGTGGGTTGGACATGTCCCCAGGGATGGGCAGGGAAATGCAGGGCAGTAGCTCCCTCCTGGTGCTGGTTGTAGGAGTGTTGGAGCCTGCTGGGAAGGCCGAGTGGAACAGGGTGTGTGACAAAGCTGGTTGGTGGAGACAGCTTCAACCATTTTAAACACCTGGGCTGGTGGCTCTGCCATGCCAGGTGTCACTGGTTACTGAACACAGGCTCTCTGCTGTGACACTGAGGGGCAGGATCATGGTGGTATTTAATGCATATGCTCATAATGGGACCAGTTTGTGCCAGCTTTTTTTTTACAGTTACAGCAGGGGGCAGTTTATGCACCAGGACATAAAATCTCTCCACGTCCCTTCCATTTCTTCAGCACAGAATGAGCTCAACGATCTTGCAAGGCTGGAGGATGCTGCCCAGAGCAGCCCAAGTGGCACTTTGTCCTGCTTGGAAATGGTCTTTCAAGGAGCATCCCCATGTGTTTGTACAGCAGCCTCTCCTTAGCTTCTCCAGACAAGGTCATGCAGGTTGTCAAGTTCAGGTTTCAGCTCCATGCTGAATGACAGAGCCCTTTCATCTCAGTGTCACAACACATCAGGGGCCGCTGTGATGCCTGCTAGGGTCACAGGCATTTTGTTAAAGCTTTTGCAAGAGAAATTTGTAAAGAGGTGACAGGGTCTCCAGGCCTGCCCTGCAGATGTAGGGATGATGTAGGCAGATCTCATGGGATTTAGGGAATTGACTGAATTGGGGAAACTCACAGTCCTTCTTCAGCCCAAACGAGAAAGCAGAGCTGTGGAGGAGAAGCCTCAGGTGGTAGTAGGAGCACCATCCAAAGAGACCAAACTAGATTATACAAACACTAGCAGCTTGATGTTTTGAGAGAAAAAAAAGGCTGTATTTGACATTCTTGAAGCAATCTGAAAAACTGAAATCCAACCTGTCCCAGCAAATCACCTGTAAGAAATTTTTGCATTGATGCAGAGGTTTGTGGTCAATGCTTTAATGTGCAGGTGGAGGCCGGGGATGGGTGATGTCCCTCATGGCTCTGTCCTGGGACTGGTGCTCTTTAATATCTTGACAGCACCTGCAGCAAGTCTGCATGTGGCACCACGCTGGGTGGTGCAGCTGACATATCTGGAGCGTAGGATAAGATGTCATCCCAAGGGAAGTTCAACAAGTCTGGGTGCAAGGTCGTACACCTGGGTCAAGGCAACCCTAGGCATGAGTACAGACCAGAACTTACTGAAAGAAGCTCTGTGGAGATCTGCGGTTTCTTGTGGATGAAAAGCTGGACACGAGTCAACAATGTGTGCTCATAGCCCAGAAAGCCACTTGGATCCTGCTTGTGGCCAGCAGGGCAAGGGAGGGGATCCTGCCCTCGTGAGACCCCACCTGCAATGCTGCTGCCTCCAGCTCTGGGGTCCTCAGATCAAGAAAGATGTTGACCTGTACAAGCAGGTCCAGCGGGTCACAGAGATGATCACAGGGCTGGAGCATCTCCCCGATGAAGAGAGCCTGAGAGAGTTGGGTTTGTTCAGCCTGGAGAAGAGGGGCTCCTGGGAGGGCTTATAGCAGCTTCTAGGATCTTAAGGGGGATTACAAAAAGGAGGGAAATGGACTCTTTGTATGGGCAGATAGGACAAGGGGCAGTGGTTTTAAACTGAGAGAAAATAGGTTTAGATTAGATGTTAGGAAGAAATTCTTCACTGTGACCATAGTGAGGTACTGGAGCAGGTTACCCAGGGAAGCTGTGGATGCCCTATCCCTGGTGATGTCCAAGGCCAGGCTGACCAGGTCCAGTGAAAAGTGTCTCTTCCCATGGCAAGGGAGGTGGAACTGGATGATCTCTGAGGTCCCTTCTAACCCAAACCTTTCTATGATTCTATGTTTCAAACTGTTCCAGTTTACTCATAGTGAGCAGCTTTGTTGCAGGTTTTGTGCAGGTAGGAACACAAAGCTGTCTATAATTCACTAACTGCTCTAGACTTTTTTTTTTATTAAACAAAACCAGCCCATCAATGAGGAAAATGAATCTTTATTTTTTTCTCTAAAAGAAGAATCCATGTACACGGTTTTTTGTATGCTTTATATAGGTGGTTTTAAGATGTGAATAGTCACATCACAGAACTAATACAGAACAACCAGTGAAGGAATGAAGAGCCAGTTTGACAATTGCTTTAGCAAGTAGCCCAAACATTTTTTTAACTAATGGTTTTGCCAGAGTGGACTTCAGGACAATATTAAAATCTCACCTACTCAGCACAAATACAGAGATAGTGACTGGGAAAAGAGCTACAAAATACAATTATTGCTGCTGTATCTGCATTGCTTCCTTGAAGATACTCTGCTGTATGCTGGGAAAGCAGTTTTTAAATTTCAGTTTCATTAAGAATGTCATTTACATAAATAAAAAGTAAGCAACCAGCCAATCTCACATGGTACTTTATCTGAGACCAAAAGAAAATGGGTCGTTCTACAAAAAAAGCAGTGAGGTTTTGTTTTATAAGGCGAAGAGTAGATTGTTATACTTTGAAAAACAGAGGCTGGATGTGCTTAAACATCTAAGTAAATTTGGTTTGCAGGTGTTCCCAATGCCTGCAAAGGGCAATCCTGGCCGACTGTGTCAGCATGAGTGAGATCTCCCCTGAGCCTGGGAGGAGGCAGCTCTCCAGCTGTGTCCTCAAGGTCCTAGCCCAGCTGCACTTACACACACACCTGTCTGACTCAGGTCTCCTCTCACACCACTTAACCAGTCCACACCTCTACTTGTGCTGCAGTCAGGTGTACGTGTTGGTGTTTGTCAGGCTGGGCCCTCCCAGGGCTATTGAATGTGAGAGGGAATGAGAACTATTGCAATCATTTGGCTTAAAGGGTAGACAGAGTAATAAACACACCAAGCACAAGTTATGACAACCCTTTAAGACCTTAAAATGGAAGGTGGAAAATTATTTCAAGGACACTGATAACTACGAAGCACACATGGTATTTGGTAATGCCTTTATGAACATCTGTGAGAGGCTTGATGTGCACCAGCACATTTCCCTGTACTGCACAGCAAGGAAAACCCAGCACTCTGCAGGATGCTTCCCAAGCAAATGTGCATTTCCCATGTGATTGGGAAAAAAGAGGTCAGCAGCCTCTGATGAAACCTTGAGAACTGTATTCTAGAACAGCTGAAGATGAAATTGGAACATGTCTTGTGTTACCAAGCAAAAGGTTAGCTGGAAAAACCATTTCATACAGATGATTCTAGGTTTAGTTACATGATTAGTCTAAACAATGTGCCCAAATCTATTTCATTTGAACAAAATTCTTAACTATGCCTCTCTAAAATTTACAAAGTATATAAAACATGTGAT
This sequence comes from Trochalopteron elliotii, assembly GCA_024734555.1. Taxonomy (NCBI): domain Eukaryota; kingdom Metazoa; phylum Chordata; class Aves; order Passeriformes; family Leiothrichidae; genus Trochalopteron; species Trochalopteron elliotii. Next base: position 6,328,496 of record JANPWX010000449.1, on the reverse strand, counting down.
TTGACATTTATAAAACTTCAGCCCTTTTACAGAAAATAAAACAAGGTCACAGAATTTTAAGTTTAAATCTACTGGTCTTTCTTCTCAGCAGTTTTAGTTCCTATGATAAAAAAAACTTCAACAAACAGCATTCCACCATGGCCTTATAATGCAAGGAATAAATTAGCAAGTCACACTGTAAATAAAAATAAATAATTTCTAGGTTTTTTTTTTCTTTTTTTTAAGTGGTCTTTTTAATTGCACAGTATTTTAAATTTTCAGTAGCAATGAGAAGTCAGTTGGGTATTTTTCTAAATGCTCCAGAGAGCAGGAAAGCATTGTGTCTCATTTTTCAAGCTTTACATATTGAAAATACCTTGGTCAAACCATCAACTGATAAAACTGGCAAATGTTTTGGTAGTCTCTTACTGTGGCAAGATGCTGCAGCATCTCTCACCCAAGGCATTCAGTCCTCCAGTGCTCACCCTGCTGGGGCAAATGCCTCCAGTGTCCCCTTCCAAGTGAGGTACTCTGGTTTACACTGACAGCTTTGATATTTTTGGAAAGGTGTTCACTATTAGCTACAACTTTCACAGCAGAAGTTCATCAACATCTCAGCAACAGTCCACACCTGCTGAGGCTGCAGAAGTCTCCTTCAAGGGCTTCCCCAGCCCGGAACGCCTTCTCTTTTTGGGGTGTCACAAACGCATCAGGCTTCTGGCTCTCCCCAGAGCTATTCTGCAGTGGAGGACCAAGCTACAATTTAGACATACCAAAGAAAATGGGACACCTGGAAAGGTATGATCTTACCTCAGACTATTAGCAGTATCTTAAACCCACTTGCCAAATATATGTGTGTATATATACAAATATATATATATATATATTACACATATTTAAAAAAATAAAAAACCACAAAGTGATTAACACTGTCATAGCCTGGGCATATTTAGCTCAAAGTTACTTATCTACAGGACATAGTTAAAAACTCTAAATATTTGCAACATGTTGTTGTATTGAAAACCATTGTGGGCAGATGCCTAATGTATGTGTGTTAAAAATACTGTATATCTATATACTATTACTGATGCAGTTATAAGAGCCTGAGATTTTATTTAAAAGTACAGAGTTTCTGCTAAGTATCAAAACAACTCTCAAGTACTGAAGACAAAGGGAAGTTCTGCCCACTTCTTAGCTGAGGGACAGCTCTAACTTGAAGGTACTAAATCCATCACTGCATCTCTGGCACTCAGCTGGGGCCAAGACAGTATCACTGAATTACCTCTGCTATTTAAGGATCACGGGATGTTACAGTTCAGTTATTTGCATCAATGCAATTACACAGACAAAGGTAGTAATTGACCAGCATCATTGCATCCATGTTTGTTACTCGTGTACTCTTTAGAAGCTGTTAAATATACAGACTGATCTCATCATGGAGATGTTCATACACAATTCCTCCATCTGTTACCACAGCAAAACAAAAGGAAGTATCAAGGCAAACATTTTGTCCACAGTAAATTTCCTTTACCCAACATAAGTGAGTCTAAGGGGAACTAGCACATCATTGCACAACATCAAAATCCACCAAATTACTCCTGCTCTTGTACTTTTAAAGCATTTTCAGTGCTTGGGTGCAAAGCACAGAACCTATCACAAGAATTCCACAGCAATCACCACCCTTTGGGGATTCAGTGCTGCCCTGGCTGTGTGTGGAGGCAATGGACACTGGTAACTCAGGCCTGGGCAGTGCAGCTCCTCACATTGATATCCCAATGGCTAAGCCTGCTGAGCCCCTGCTCTAGGCCAGACTGTGACATGTGCGTGGCAGGAGCATCTTGGTGCCCACATCTCAGAAGAAAACACAAAACACTTCTATTACGTATGCACGTTTCAGTTCACACTTAAGGGAATTGAACTTTTGGCAGAAGTAAATACCTACATAAAAAATAAATGTAGAAATCCATTAAAAACATGAACACAATAATTGCATTATTAAAACAGCTGCATCTACACTATGGTGTAGTACTTCAGTGTAATTCAATTTAACCAAATCTTAGCGTACAACTAAGATGAGAGCCATTTCCCAGTCCAAACCTCAGCGTCAGCGCTGCATCAATCTCTACATTAAAACATGCTCTACGGATGGTGACCAACCAAATCCAGGGAAAAACTGTTGCCACAGGTGAAGAGGTCTTCTCCCTAAACAGACAAGGCAGGACAGATGGTGTAGAGCCCCTCTGGCCTTGCCATGGGGACAGGCAATGGCAGAACCTGCAGTGCTCCGGCTGTGGGAGCTGCAGGAGCACCACGTCCTGAATTGGTTTGCTGAACATGGTTCAGATTATTGGATATGTCTATAGCACAATGCTCTTTAGAAGCATTTACTGTATACCCAAACCCTACTTGCTGCAACACATGGTGTCACACAAGTAGTGAAAACGTCTTCGTATTCAAAGGTGCTTGGACATAATTTTCAGGCAGCATTTTACCTTTATTTTAGTGAGTTCCCACTACAAAGATTTTAGAAGGAAGAAGATGCCAATAGTTTATTTTTTCCTTTTAGTATGTGAAATTGAGACAGATACCTAAATAAATACCTACTTTTTCTTGCCTAAATCTATTCTATGTCTGAAATTTCTAATTTTTAAATAAGGGATAAAATGTTGCCCAAAAGACTAGTTATAATTATACATTTGTGTTTCTAATCTACAAATCAAAATAGTTCTCAGTTAAAAAGATACAATTTGTATCAACAGTAAAAGGTACTTTCTGGTTCTTCAGGGCCTTACTTAAAACTCCATCAAGTGTACCAAAATTATCAGCTGTAATAGTGTAAACGAGTGACTTTTTTTTAACACTGAACATCATTACAATGGATGGAAACGAAAACCGTCGGCAACCGATCATGTACATGGAAGTACATCTGACATCAATTGCAAAAACTATTTCTATTTTTCATATATATATATATATATATATATATATATAAAAAAAAAAGCTTAAGAGGTGCTAGTAAAAACCCGTGACTTTAAACCAGAAATATCCCTTACTAATGCTAAAACAGACTTGGCTTGTCTGTTTCTAAAACTACACTATTTGTGGCAAGAATCAGGCCTACATAACATAAAAAGCAAAAAACTAACTCCAGGAACACATATGGTATCTTCTCTCCCCACAACCCTCCCCTCCCCAGCCAAAAAAGAAAAAAAAAATAGTTTAAGTTATTATTTTGAGCTACAATATCATTACCATAGTGCAGTTAATAAATGTTGCATATCCTGAACACACAAAACCTTTTCAGGCCAGCCTTGATAAATAGCAAGAAAAATCAAACAGTATCTTAAATACAAAACTTGCATTGAGATAATTAAATTCATTTAAAAACAGGTAAATATTTTATGAAAAGCATATTTTATCCAGTACAGTTGTGCAGCAATACAAAGGAAAAACATATAAAACAACTAAACAGGGCCCTACGATTTCAGGTCCCCATCTACTAACCAGAAATACACAGAGTTGGGTAACAACACACGGGAACTGAAGCAGAGTGGCCTGGTTTGGGATGGTTCTGAGCATTTGCAGTTTCTCTTAGCTTCCAAGGGGGCTGCAAATTCTCAGTACCTTTGAAAATCAGGCAATAAGGCTTTTAACATATCCATAAATTAGTAAAAAAAAATTCTTTTCCTCCTCTGTTTGCATTCTGGTTACTAATTGACTGCCTCAACAAAAACCTGTAACTATTTAAGCAAAACAAAGAAAGCAACGAAAAGTGCCATACTATAAATTACCAATATATTGTTACCCACTTCACTGTTAACTGGTAACTTAATTATTTGTTGCAAAAAATTAAGTCAGTGCTGTAGTAGATCTTTGTTTTCTACAAACAGGTGATTACAGCACAAAAAAGCTCACAAAAACAAACACACATACATCAGACATACTCATGGTGGTGTAAAAAGTTCAGAAACTTGGCTTGAAAATTGGCTTGAAAATTGCCTGCCAGAAGTAGAAAAATCCTTTCTGCAGGTTGATATCTCACAGCCCAAGGATAAGCATCCAGCAAGTTAAAAAATGAAACCAAAAATCCCAACAAAATGTAACAATGATAAGAAAGTGCTGCATATAAACCCCTGATGCACCAAAGATTATAACCAGACACCACAGATTCTTATATATATATATATACACATATATATATATATATTAATTTAAACTGGAACATCCTCCAGATGTGAAAATAGCCATTTAAAAATTTTCAAACTAGAACACAAAACTTATCTGGTATTTCCAATGCATGGGGCTATACATACAGACTCCATGATACAGTATTTCACATAAACGGATTACTATATAACCTCCTTGCTGAGAAGGAGATCCCAAATGCTATTGTAGCAAACCTCCCTCAGCGTTAGAGCTGAGCTGAAAACTACGAGACACCACAAAGATGCATCATCTCTCAATAACCTAGCTGAGACTTCTCCACTAAGATGGCCGCGGCCAGCTGCTGAGCGTCCGTCACGTGAGGGTTCTTCTTCATCACCATCCTCACGAGATCGGGGGGGAAGATGTTGCAGAGGTTAATGTAAACCTTCTCCCGGGTGTCTTGGAGCCTCGGGGGGTCTTGCGGGATTCCACAGTAAGGGACGCGCCAGGGCTGGTCCTGCTGCTCGGGAAGGCTTTGGAAGGCGAACTGCTCGTAGCACGGCTGCGTGGGGTTGCTGGGCAAGGAGTACGTCTGGCGGTAGCCGTAGGCATCCATCCCGTAACTCTGCCTGTCCCAACCTCCCAGCCCTTCCTGGCCGGAGTAAGGCTTCCTGTGTCTGAGCGGAGAGCTTTCGTACAAACGCGAGTCCGAAACGCTGTCTATCCTCGTGGACACCAGGGCCCTCCCCAGATGCAGCGCCTTGGAATGGGGCGAGCTCTGAGGGGCGGAGTAGTCGTTGGGACAGCTGGAACGAGCACCCACTGCCGGATGCTGCAGATGCACAGCCATGTACGGAATGGGAGATTTGTGGTGATGCTTTGGTTCTTCGTGACTGTAGCTCTGCACTCGAGCGAGGGGCTCGTGGTAGCTCTGCAGGAAGGGCTGGGTGTTAAGGCGGCTGTGGGGGTGCATGTGTTGGCACTTCAAGTTCTCCTCCAGCTGCGGGTCAGGCGAGCTCATGTAAGAGCGGTCGCTGTAACCCACGTAGGAATCGCTGCTGCCGCAGCTGACGCTGCCCTCGCTGCTGCAGTCGGAAGCCACAGAGCTGATCCGATAATCTGTGTCCAGGGAGAAGCGCCTTTCAGGACTCCGCGGCCCAGATATACTGAGATTTGAATACGCACTCAGCATAGAGTAATACCCTACGTCCACCGGAGACTCACATTTTGGATACTGGTCATAAGGCATTGGTGTTCCATGATTTTTGGTTGCCATCATCACTGTGGGATACTGTCCCTGTGGTCTTTGATCCTGAGGTGGGAAGTGAACTCCGGATGGAAGGCCGTTAGTTAAAGGTGCAGTACTTTGGGGTTTTCCAGCAGAGGAACTTGGTATACTAACTAAAGAAGGTACAGACCTGGTTTCCAATTTGTTTTTGGTGGGAAGCTTTTCCTCCAAGTCTTGATAGACTTGAGTCCTTATACTAGGATCCGATTGCCTCTTTGGAGCAGCACGCTTCACCTCTGAAATGCCATCACTTTTAGTGCTACAGGGAACACTATTGCTTTTTACCAGTCCTCCTTCACTCGTAGTTTTGGCAGCTGTGCTTCTAGACATGGCACGAAGTTCATCAGCTACGGATCGCTGAGGCTGATTTCCTCTTTCTGGATGATAGTATTTGCATTTGTGTCCATAGGTACATTTCTTCCCTATTAATACAAACATAATCAGATTTAAAAAACTTCAAACAAAATCTGTTTGCCATCAAATAACAGAAATGCCCTTCATTTGAGGGGCTTTACTGTTGATTTGAAAGATCTTGCAAACAAGATTGGTTTCACACAACGAAGGGTATGCTCTAAGAGCTCCTTTCCTATTTTGTGGGGAAAAAAGAGGCAGTGGTAGTGTCCTGCAGCTGGTGTTCTGAGAATGCAGACCAACACTACCAGCCACGTTTTGAGCTTGATGGGGCACTGCCAGGGAGGCTGTGCACACCTGCTGTGTTGGGCCAAGGCAATATACAGGCAGAAAACTTAATAGGGAAGTCCACAGCCATAAGGCCAGCAGGTTTCGGCTCAGTCAAGATGCCTGTAGGAATGCTCAGCAGCAAAACTTCAGATAGCTCAATTAATTTTCTGGAAGAAAACCTCAATATTTCATAACATTAGAAAAGGGCTTCTGGAACCTGCAGAATTTAGGTGTTGATTTGGATTTATTCCAATGAATGATTAATTAAGTTGCTCCTTTTGTTCAACTAGTAGACAGAAATGTTTTTTAAGTAGCACATGAAAAAAATCGCTTCAGTTTCCACCATCAGCTCAGCATTTCAACCCATCTCAGGCTAAGACAACAACATTAAAACCAATGTTAAAGAGTTTAAAACAGTTTCAGCAGAGTTAAAATAAAGCAAGAGCTTGATCCCCAGTCCCAGTACATAAAAACTGATGAGTTAAATCAAATTACCATATGGACATGGTTGCTTCTTATGTTCTGGCACAATAGGCTTCTTCCTAAGAAAATTGTCCAGACTTGGACCATGGCGGCCAAGAGGATCATCAGGAGGCATAAATCTATAAAGAAAGAATAAAGTATTATGGAAGCAAACAAGCCTTTTCATACTTCCCATGCAATGACCAAGGACGTCAGGACTATCCTACACCATAATCTGCCATCCTGTCATTTGTAAATCCAGGAACCTCGAGAGCAGTTTTGGAAAGCCATCTTTCTGCTGTAGGTACTGCCTGAGAGGTAGGTCACAGGAGCAGACTGTGTGGGCACCCCTAGACTGCTACAGAAACCTTTGGTCCAGCTCAGCTGATGCTTTGTGACAAAGAAGGGCTGCAAATAACCCACCCTGAAATCAAAGTAAGGGCTGCAATACAGGCAGCCATTTCTTAAAACATCATTACTAGCTTTGCAAAACTGAGCTGATGGCCTAGGGTTCTTGCATCAGCATTCAGTCATCTCAACACAAGTGGCTGCTTGGGGGAGCACTGAGTCCCTCCCACTACAAGAAGCCACCAGCAGTAACTGCAGTTGATCTGTAGGCTGGGGTACAGCTACTATAGACAGTTGAATTACAGACCCCCTGAGGTTCATTCCAACTTGGGTTTTTCTATGACTCTAGGACTTAGGAGTCAAGGCACAGGCACTCAGAAATGTTGGCTCAGTATATCAACAGAGCTGGAATATTATACCATAGCATGCATCAAATATATATTGGCATACACCACAGAGGAAAAATAGTATAAAAAGACATAAAAATGTTGCTACAAAAACAGTGTCAAGTACTTTTAATCAGAAGATCAAATTTACAATTGACTATTCCTCCCGTTTTCCTACATGTACCTAATGATTTGGGTGTAAGATAAAAAATTCGTACAAATCTTCAAACTGTCCTTTCCTCAATTATTCTAGTGGCACACTTAAAGACAGAATGACTTACTTGTCATTAACAAAAGAATACATCAGCAAGCGTTCATCTATAAACTTCTTCCACTCTGGCTTTTCATTAGCTAGATCCCTGTAGTTATCATTGGAGACAATGATGCCATCTGACTCGAAGGCCAACTTCACTATGAACCGGTCGTCGTAGCACACCACCCTCCTCCCCTGCACGCGCCGTGATGGTGTGAAGACGAGAATCTTCTCCTTCTCTAATTTACGTAAGATTTCTTGATCTACAGGGAATAAGAATCAGAAGTCAAACAAGAAAGAAAAGAAAAAAGTTTGTTTAATCTCTAAAGATATTAGATTTGATGAAGAAAATCTAAGCATTTAGGACTGAAAGTGTCTCAGATGGTTATAGTACAGCAGAAGGTGCCCCACACACGATATCTGAATTTATAGTTGGCAGTCAGCTGGCAATACTTTCAAAAAAACCTAAAAACAAATCAAACCTACTGCTCCACACCATTTCTCCAAGACTAGCACAGGGGACATAGTTAATGTTCCTGTGGCTCAAAAGAAAAACCATTTAATCAAAATGCCTGTGCAAAATGCCTCTGGCTGAAGGGGTCATTTTAAACACCACTGGATACGAAGACTATACCCAAGTACAGCCACGGTTTTCCCATAACCGTGCTCCTTGGTGAAGACAGACCTTCTGCGTTTCTTTGTAGAACTCAGCAAGAAACACCTTTTGAAAGAATTCCAGTAGCTCACATTAATGGGACTGTCTCATGAAAGTCTTTGCCCATCAACAGAAGGGGTACCCGCAAGGAGTAGAAAACCCACATTCTGTACAAGCACTCAGGCTCTCCTCAAATATCAACAGCATTTCCCAGAAAGACATCTGATGTCATTTTGCAATCAACAGCAAAAATGGTGACGGTTTGTTTTGGTTTGGTTTTTTTATTAACACTAGTAATAGTTTAGATTGTATCTTTCCTTGAATGGTTTACACATTTATACATAAGTTCTTATCAAAGCCAAACAGATTTCTCTTCAATCCTTCTGAATAAGCATATTTAGCATTTTATGTAGTTCCTTCTTGTTCTACACAATCTGTCACTCACATCCCAAAAGTATTTTATTTTCCCTCTTCCTGTGTAGAACCTGGAGATCCCAGGGAGTTTTGAAAGACGGACCTCAGGCTATGAAGGAGGTTGTACCTAGTACTGGGACATCTGCCCCTTATGTTGATTCTCCTACCTATCACTCTCCTTGGAGCAGACAAGCTATGAAAGAAAAATACTCAAAAAACAAAAAAACCCAACCAACTAGGCAACATCTAAAACATCAGAGGATGCTTGCACAGTGAATATGAATCATGCCTATTAGTAATGGTTAAGATCTCAACTCAACTGCTTTGTAGCATAAGAAACTTGACAGGGAACATGTTCCATCTGGGAAAAAAGAAAAAAGATTCCAACAGGGAGAAATACAACATTAATATTACAAATAAGCAATATATTTGATACAAGCATTTATTTGCTTAGTAGAAAAAGCACTTGATTTTAAATGAAATATAACCTTTTTGTATTCAACCCCCCACAATGTGCTAAATGATAAGTGAGAGTGAGATGGAAGGTGATTTTTTTTCCCTGCTAAGAAAGAATTAAAAAATATCTGCTACGTGATGACTGGTGGGTACTGATAAGAAAGATGTGGCTGTTGTTTAGTCCAAGAGGCTTCTCTAGAATGTTGACAGTGTAGAGCCATCCCCACGTCAGTCACGTAGGGGTTTTTCAAAATTCCAGCTGGCCACGTATTTCAGGTGTGTATCTCTGGAAACAGAGTGTCAGCACCAGGTATTTTACATGCCTGGTAGCACACAGCCTTCCTGCATCCTTAGAAGAAAACAGAAGATGCAATATTTTTACAGAACATACAATAACCTGCTCTGATCTTCCTCTCATTTTCAGGGTCCATGATGACCCATGAAAACTGATTTCTCATTGCTAGACAATTGACCATTGCTAGGTCAATTGTAGCCTTGCTGCTTTCTTGAAACACCTTTTGGGGCATTTAGTCTTATGCACACTTCAAGCAGATGTTACAATTTAATTCTAAGTGGCCAAATTTTTATTACTTAGCCAATGGTCTTCTCATACCCCAAACACTAGGACAGCAAAAGAGAATGGCTTCAAGAGAAAGGCTCCACACTGCCAGTGGTGACAGAGTAACAGCAGCTTTCCAAATGTTTCGTTATGTTAACATACTATATTCGAGTAGCAATCAAGCAAATGGAATGAAGTGTTGAGAGGATCTTTCCAGATATTTGAAAATGCACATGGCAATCAAAACATGCCTCTGTTTTCTTTTAGAACTACAGCTATTAGTCTCAAAAGCTTCCCCCTCCTTTAATGGTAACTGTTTTGGGACCCCCTACCCCTCTCCCCCCAAACCTCCTTCCTCCTCTCCAAGTTCTAGGGTTTTTTTAACCCCCAATTCCTTTCTGTTTCAACTTTAGGGCAGTTGGAGGATGTCTCTAGCCTTCACAAAGAACCTGCTGGTTTGATGAAGGAATAAATACCTCTACACCATATTTCTTTTTCTAGATAAATACATTCAAATTTAAAAGTTTCAAAAGTTGTCTATTTGCTAATAGTAATGACAAAGAGGGGAACCCATTCCCTTTCTGTCTGGATAATTCCCACAACACAAACCATGGGCAGTGACAGGCCAGCCTGGCAGAACCTGCTCACCACAAGAAGTAATACCTAGCAAATTACTAACGTGAAACCTCTTTCCTACTAATGCTGCACGGATGGCAGATTTCAAAAAAGGCAATCTTATTCTTCAAGAGGTAAGTAGCAACATCATGGAAACTTGAGCAGATGAGCAAAACAAGAACAGGAGGACTTGGAGAGGGCGTTGCTTAGTCTTTTTCCTGCCTATAGGTCACAACGAAATTACAACACCGAAGATACTTTCTGTTACAGCCTTTCATTGCTAATGGTTTGCTCATCTGAGCAGTAGCACTCCTGCTGGGCAAAGCACTGAACAAACAAGCAAAGATGGAGCTTACCTGTTATAAGAGCATCTGGTCTTGACTGTTCTTTCCTCCACGCTGGCACAAACACAGTAACATCCTTGTGGCCTCTTTCCAAAAACCAATCTACTGCCAATTTGATTCCTCGACAAGAAAATACTTCTTTGTTCCCATGGCTGAAACACACATTAAAATTCTTTATTAGATGACTTTTTCTATGACCATAAATGGAGCTCAGTAAAATGCAGATGTCATAGCCATGCTCTTCACTTGCTCCATGGTTTCTAAAGGCAGCTGGGCATCTGTCTGAGCCTTGCCCAAACACAGACATAATTTCCAAAATGCTATGATAGAGGGCTACTAAATGTGCCAAACATATTTATCACCTGTACACAGATTTGACAAGCAAAGGAAAATCTAAGTAGGGGCTTTTAAAAGTCCTCATAACCAAACTAAATGTATGGGGGATAACAGGCAGCTCAAAGACTTGATGAGGGAAAGCAGGAGGTTCAAAACACCAACATGAGAGAGCACTGTGTTTAGGAAATGGTAGCAGATGAGCACAGGCGTGCATAGCAGCAGGGGAAGGGACAGCAGAGCCAGCTGCTGCAGGAGCTCCACAAGGTCCTGTGTGAACAAGGAAAGAGAGAGGAGAAGCCTCCAAGCCCAAGGGGATGGCAAGCACTCAACAGGACAAATTAGGCAAACTGGAGAGATTATCCAAAATCAACATGGCAAAACTAAGAATGTGCTTAGTAAGTACTTCAGAAGGAGAAATTAACATATATTTAAAAAAACTGTGAAGAGACAATTAATTGTGATTAGACACAAGCAAAACAAAATATGTGTCTGTTGTGCAATAACTGTCTGGGGTAAGGCAAGAGACGCAATTATGTAATTTTCTAAAGGCAGACAAGTCCTTGCCCTACTTCTACATCCAGTTTCAGGCATGACATTATAAAAGACATAGATGAAATGGAAAGAATCCAAAAGAAAGTGAAAGGAAACTTATGGGGAAAGGCTGAAGGAAGCACATTTAGCTAATCTAAAAAAAAAAAAAAAAAGCAGCTTGTGGAAGAACAAATTAATCTTCCATAGGAAGTAACTGAAATGGAGGACAACAATCAACTCATTGGTGTCCACAGAAAGGTTCAGGGAGCTGCAGGGTGGTTGCTGTGAGAAGAATTTGGGATTGCCCCATGATGGGCACACCCAGCTCTAGCCGGCTCCACAATGCACGAGACAGGAATGAGGGAACACCAAGGCGTGAGGATGAGGAGCTGCTTCATGAAGAGCAGGTTCATCCCCAGAGGGACTTGCACACTAGAGGACAGGAAAAGTGCAAGAAGGAAGGAGCAGCTGAGAAAAGCTGTGACATTCTGACCCCAGGCCCCTGCACTGCTCACAGCTGCTCTGAAAGGACTGACTGCCACCCACAGCTGTGACAAGGTGTAAGAATGACGCTCTGGGGAGGCAGCGAGGAAGACACATGTTTGGAGTGAAGCGAGCCTGGAAAACGGGAGACAGTCTTCTCCCTAAATATTTTCATGTTTGTCTTTTTTGTTTCCCAATACCTGATTTGCAATTAAATATTTATATTAACTGGCTAGAAATTAAATTGAATTCCCTAAACTGAGTCTGCCTGAAATAAAAAAAAAATACTTGATGAGTGATCTCCCTGTCATTGTTTTGAGCCATAGGTTTTCTTGCTTCTGCTCCTCCTGTTTTCTCTCCCATTCTGCTGGGAGGAGGCGAGCCACAGCCAACCCACTATATTCCTACTGGGTAAGGATAGAAAGTCCTTAACTAGAGTAAGGAACACTTAAGGACTGTGTTAGTAAAAGCTTCCTCCCTGATCTGTGGAACAGTCTGGCCATGGATTTTGGGATCTCCTCATTGGACACTTTGCAGAACAACTAGACAACTCCTCTGAGGCCCATCTAGGTTCTCCATGCATAGAAGGAGACAAGCAACTTTTGCGACGTCTCTCCCAAACCTGCAGCTCTGTGTAGCAGAAGAAACACAGGGGCAGGGAAACAAGCCACCACCTTTCACTTGGCTGGCTTGTCATTTATAGCAGGTATGCCACAATCTGCTTTCCACAAGGGTGAAAGACAATTCTTTGTCTGTGATTAGTGAAGGGACAATATCATGACAGATAGCCACAGGAATTTTAAAAATCCCTTCTCCTTGAATGTTTTGAGGTAAATAAAACACTAGAAAGGCATTTAAAAACTTTTTCCTCCTCAGTAGTAAAGTAAGTACCTACTTTTTCCACCTTTCTAAAACATAGTACTGCTGCGTGTTTCTTGTCACTGTGGGAGCTTGAGTAAATGTGCAACAGACAAAGTGCCAAAGAAAAAGTGAGAAAACTTTTGCAAAAATGTTCTGATTTCAGAAGCCTGTGAAGAAGGTGATGTACACTTGCACCTGTGTCAAGAGAGAATGAGTCATGGCTAACACCTCTTACAAAGCATCATTCTCAGCAAAGGCTGTGTTGAAGGTCACAGATCCCAAACAAAAAGAAAAAAAAAAAGGAAAAAGGAAAAAAGAAGAGCCCACTACCATTAACTGGATTTAAGTGAGGAAGTGTCCTACTTCCTCTTCTAATGAAACTGGAGACAGTACCTGCAAACATAAGCATATACTCTGATATTGCAGTCGTTGTGGGCCATAATGATCAAAGTTTGTAGATTTTAGCTGGCATGGGGTACTCAAAGGATAGTCTAAGCCCACCTTCTGTGCCTTTCAGGCTGCACTAGGAACACTGTCAGGAACAATGTACCTGTGTACCTCAATATCCTGCTCAGCAGTAGTTATAGGCCTCTGCAGTAACACAGTCCCTGTTTTCCATGATCGTATCACACAATATAGTATTACATCATAACACTGTAATAATAAAACAGATCACTTTTTTCTCCTAGGCATTGTTTTATACTATACAACTATTCTTGTGCTTGTTTGGCTGCGAGACTAGTATCTTTGTGTATTTCAAAACTTACCAGGAATGGGAAACCAAACCTCACACAGACGTGATACACTTTAAGTGCACATGCACACAATGCATAACAACAATGGCCAACAGAATTTCATCCATGGTCTAACTCCATCTTCCCTCAACAACACAAGACTGGGACACTTGGTGCACATTCAATGCCCAGGGGGCAGCCATAAGGTCTCCTTTGCAAAGCCTGAGACAAGAGGTTACTGCTCATGCTATCAGCAGGCTGGGTGCAACCACAAACAAATTGTAATCCATTTAAAAACAGTCAAGAAGATCTTTTCCCAGCTATTAAATTCCAGTGGAATCACTGTACTGTGATTACACTACACAATCTCCATGGTTTCAAGTGAATAAACCCACTTTTCACTTCTGACAGTGAAAAAGTGGTGTGTGAGACTACATTTTAGCAGCACTATGTTTCTTTCTGCAACTCTGAGAAATAATTTCAGGAAAAAAAATCCCAGACTCTTGGAAAAAATGGACATCCTTGCCTATTGCTTTCCATCAGGTTGCAGTTCAGGCCATGCTTTTAAAGGCAGTTCAGCTCCTTAGTTTTCTATTGTCTAGTACAGACTATTAAAATTCTTTCATCCAGAATACAAATTTTAAACATACTTAAACTGTATGAAACAGTAGTGGGGAATGCATTACAATGCACACCAGCTATTCTGCACTGCTGAGCAAGTGAATTTATAACTTGTATAAGTCTTCACTCTTTTTTCTGCTCCTTTCTAGCCTAAGCTTGGATCTGAGTGGATACAAATTCCAAGGAATTTAAATCCTTAGTGAGAAATTCTGTGGAAGAGATGTGCAATTAAAATTTGTTCTTTTGTTTTGTTTTTATGCAGATTTAATGCTCTTCATTTTGTATCTTTCTGCTTCATCAGCTTTATGATACGTCATATGGTAAAAAGACTGAAATCATGCTACTGCTTCTGACTTCCTTCTTCTTAGTTGTGAACAAGATCAGAAATGTTTGTACTTCTTTGTCAAGAAACTTCCTTTTAAAAATCTCTTTCCAATTATCAGGAATATGAGAAAGCTCAGACCAGTTGGGTTGACAGCCGTAGCCCTGGGTGAGATACTGGTTTATAGTACTTTGGTTCTGTTTGCTGACTATGTTTCATCTACCACTCTCAGTTGAAAAATAAAGTATATTCCTTTAGAAGTACCTATTCCTTTTTCGTATCATGTATGAATGATTCTTTGTCCACCACTTTCATATTTGGTCTGTTGATAGTTGTTTTATTTTTAAATGAAAGAAAATAAAGTGGCATATTTCCTGAGCAAAAACATCAATCAAGCATTAAGCTAGGAGAATTAGTAAAAAGTGTAAAACTTCTGATGAGAACACATTTCATTTTCTGTGTTATCTTTCTAGACCCCAAATTAGATTTCCCAGTGACAGCCCTGGAAAGACTTGGTACACATGCTTAAAAGATGTATTTTTTAGAATACCTGCAAGACTTCTAGTGTGGTCTAATACAATATCCAAACCAACACTCAAGATTCTGAAAGCTACAGAAAACACACACATGGATGACAAGAGGCAAGGTCTACAATAACATCTGTTGCATACAGGTTTTTATACAACTGAAATCTGGACACATCCACACGTTTACCATCTAAAAGCATATTGACTAAAAGCAAGAACAAAACTAAAACACATACTTGCCCAGTACAAGTTACTACAGTGTTACCAAACTATTTTCTTCCATCATATCATGGGAGGAAGAGTATTCACTCCATATCACAGACAGAGAAGAATTTCCAACCTGTATCATATCAGTGATATGATAACCCTGATAACTCATAACCCTGGCAGCCTGGTTTTGTAACTAGCCTCACCCCCTTTTAATTACTTTTTTTTAAGCTCTACTAATTCCCTAATCACAGAAATCACCTGTCCCAAACCATTTTTCATTAACTCGAGCCTTCTATCAGTCCTGCATTTGCTCTCTCTATATATGTGTATTTGGGTGCTGACATGAAGTAGACAGAACAGGTGCTAAATGTTATGTTTTTTCCATTAGCCCAAATTACTTCAATGCGTCAAGGTGTTTTAAAGAAAAAAACCTTGGAAGCTGTCACATATTTCAAGACACCTTTTGCCTGTAGGGCTTCCAATGCTGGAGCACTCTGTAAGTGCAGCAGGTGCTGTCTCCAGCCACAACTGCAGTGGGTCTGTCTGAGCACGAGCCACACACTCAGCACTTGAGGTCAAAACAGGCAATGAGAAGCTATACTCAAAGCTGCCAGTGACAAGCTCCTATCCATGTGATTGTCCGTTGCTGCAAAAATATTTTTATCTATTTCTTAAAGGGACTTCTCAAAATAAACTAAAAAAAATGGACATAGTGCTACTGAAAGATGAATGTCTCAATCAAGGTACCAAGATAAAACCATGTCTACCAAACTCAGCAATACAATCTGAGGAGAAGCTAATGCAGCTACACTGTTAGTTTGTTAAAATAAATGAGCAATTAAATTGTCACATGAAAACTGCACATGGCATAGATAAGACAACTGAGCCATCCTTTGGTTGACACAAGGTCCAGTTGTGGAGAACCTTCTTGTGCAGGCAGGATATCAGTGAACCTTTTACTACAGCCAAATGACCTGCCTCAGGGTTAACACATGGGACCAAGGCCTGAACAAAGATGTCTAACACTGTTTAGGCACCCCACTGACACTTCCTCCAGCTGAATGCCACTCCTGAATGGCACTGGGGGCTCTGCCCATGACTGTCAGGCCTGGGTGTATGTTTCTGGCGCCACCAAGCACCTACAACATCCACACCTGGTGGGATGGCTGGGCATGAAAGCTGGAAGAAAACTGTAAAATGCCTGTCTTAAAAATGGGAATGTATTTAACTAAAAACCAACTCCCCAAATCAGCATCTTCATCTTCCCAAACAAAAATTAGTACAGTATTTATCTCATGCTGTGTTTTCCCTTGTGCAATGATGTACAATCAAGGACCACTTAAATACACAGGGCAAGGTTTTCCAGAAAGGGAAGCTGAAATGCATCACCTCCACAGCCTGGGAATTCCAAGGGTGAAGTTTTCAGAGGAATCTAATTGCTCAAAACAAGATCAATTGATTTCAATCTGCAAATCAAAACAGCACATGATCAAAACTTTGATTCCTTTGCCAATAAGCTTCTGAAAATTGTTGTCTAAAACTAATAATAAAGCAAGTAAAATAATCAAATAATTTTTTACATCAGTGTTATCTTCATGCTGCACTCTCTGTAGGCACAGGAGACTACTTTTCTGCCAGTAAATTTTCAGAATAAAGTTTTATATATATATGAAACATTATTTTCACAGTCAGCAAAGGAAGTTTGAAGGCACCCAGGGTACCTAGGGAAAACTAATATGGAACAGAAGCAAATGAATAAAATTTCCTCACTGTCTTTGTAACTAACAACTTTGTTCTTTATTTGTTATTTGTTGGTGGCAAAATGCTTACTTTGATTCCAGCAAAGAAAAGTATCACAGCAATAACCAATTTTAGGCCATTTTCAACATCCCAATCTTATCCTTGAAAAGGACAAGCAAAGGCAAAGGACTGCAAATATACTGCCATATATTTCTCTCTTCAGAAGGAACTCCTTTGTTCTCTTAGCGGTAAAGGAAAGTCTTAAAGGGTCAAAAGAGAATCTTAAAACCTTGCCTCTGTTGCTTTATGGAGAAACAGGACCTTCCCCCCTTGATCCGAAACTAGGGAGGCTCAGCTGAAGAAGCTGGGGATGCATGAAAGAGCAGGTCCAAGAACTCACTGGAGAACAGACAGATGCAGGGGTGACAGTGATGACAAAGAGCTGACAATATGCTGTTGTTAGAGGGATAGAGATCACCTTCTTTTGCTTACCTCAATTATGTAAAAGGAAAACTTAGGGTAGCTAGAATCTTACCACACAAGGAGGGATACAGAACCAGTAGTGACTGAAACATGTTACCCGGCCAGTATCAGTGCTGTGCAGCTTACGCTAAATAAGGTCCTGAGTGCATTTTTATGGAGGACAAATGCCTCTCTCATTCACATGGACCAATGTTCTAAATGAAGATTTTGCTTTACAATATGATTATCTACATGCAGAACACCCAGCTCACCTTATGAAGCAGAGTTAGAACTACACAGTTCTCTGGAAAACTGACATAGGTCACTGCTCGGGTATGGCATGACTGAATCCTGGGTCCTATCACTTAGTTCAGTGATCACTCCTTGCTGTGGGAAGGGTCTATCAATGTCCACAATAGCTCCAGGGGATTATCTAATGTGCTGTTCAGCTCTGATTTTAAGTTTATATATACAGTCTCATCTGTAAGAGCATTCTAACAAGAAAACTCGGTGTTTAAGGCTTAAGCTGTGGGCATTCTTCCTCTTCTGGAAAAGGATTAAGTCAACACCAAGAAAGGTAGAATAACAAAACAAGATCAAATCTGAAGTATCCTACAGATGCTAAATGCAATTCTTCAAGTCATAGCTTGCAGAAGCCTCCTTTCTGCTATTCAGTTGAAAGAGGGTGTTTTCTTTGTTTCTAAAACTTCAGACAATTCATATTATTTAGACCATATATTGGAGCTTTGAACTTGATGTAGACAAGATGCATTTGATGGCTCATTTACAGTTTAAGGCACAAATAACAAGTAGTGTCATATGAAAGTTTAAGGAAAGCTTTCCAAATGTTACCAAAAGGCAGAAACATTGAGTGTTGGGTTTTTCTGAATCTGCAGTTTTCCAAAGCAACTTGTCTGTAACAGTAATAGTCACCAGACTAGACTGGCATATGTGTGGGCTCTGGCTTGCCAGAGTAAGTTGTTCTGACCTAAGCTGTGCTGCCAAGTAAGTTATTCTGTGCTGCCTTAAAAGAATTCATGACTCCATCTTCATTAGATGCAACCAGTTCCACAAATATGAACATCCAGTCACATGATCAGACACATCCTTCCTCCTTTGTGTCAGACAGGGCTGCCCTCCCCATAACAAAAACATCAGGTTATGTTTACATGTCTAATGGAACAGTAATCCTTTCTGATTTCCCCTGCTCTCTCAATTAGGAAGGTGAATCAACTCATCTTGCAGCCACCCAGTTACCAGACGAGATACAGACAGGAAAGCATCCCTGGCAGTGGGATAGAGGCAAGCCTAAAAATAAATCACTCTGTGTCACTCTCTGGATGTACTGTGAAACTACATCCTTAATAATCATGGAATGGAGACATGGGGTAGCACAGTGTTTGATGCTTCCAGAAGAGGACAGCTGTCTCATCCTACTTCAATTATTGGACATCAGTCACCTCAACCTTCTCCCTAAAACTTCCCTCCCCATCAAATACATCCTTTAAATGAAAATTAGTAGCTCTTATCTAGAATAATTCTAATAGTAAATGGTATCATCAAGTATGTGCATTACAACAACTCGGGAGTAAGAATACAGATCACAGTTTAACCATCCCTGTGATAGTGTGAGAAAGCTTCCAAGAACACCTCTTAAAAAACTATCTACAATCTTGCTTAGGGCACAGGCCCATTTCCCTTTAGCAATTCCAGAGTCAACTCTTTGGCCACAGCTTGGAAGAGCAAAGAGAAAAGACAAAACTGTGACAATTTATAGCTACCCATAACAGGACACTGGACATTTACATACAGAATTCTGAAGAACACTGAACTGCGAGTGAACTCCTGTCTCTCTTGTATGTAAAAGCTGAAATCTTTTCAGTATTTGAAGTGCTTAGTTAGTATTACCTATTTTCTTGAAGGGGAAAGGACAGATCCTGTGGGCAAACAACTGGTTGCACAACTGGCATCAGCAGCTGAGACTAATCATTTATATGGGACTGGCTTTCCTAATCTAGGACTGATTTCTAGAAAAAGGTGGGATGCACTGGACCAACCAGCCAGTTGGGAAAGATGCTTTTGTTCTGACTGACACAGCAAGGCATCAATACAGGAAGTTTCTGGAGTGCTTTTGTAGTAACTTCTTAACACAGGTGCCTGAGTACCTAACCAGCTGGGCTTCATGCTTAGAAACGAGCGAGGAGACTGAGATGGGAAGGTCAGGAGCAGCCTTTGCTGCAGTGACCATGAGAGGCAGATCCTATGAAGAAAGAACAAGACAAAAAGCAGGATTATGAGATAAGAATTCAGGAGAGCAGATTTTGGCCTACTGAGGAGAATCCCATGCAGAGAACAGTGCACAGGCGAGACGGTGGATTTTTCAAGGATCACCCATGCCAAGCTCAAGGCTGGTCCACAGCAATGTGCAGAAAGTTGGGCAAAAGTAACAGGCTAAGACTTTCCCTCAGCCAACTTCTGGGAACACTGAAACAGAATATTGCCAGGCTGCTGGGCCCTGATGGGTGTTAAGGGAGCTGCTAACAACTTTGTAAGGCCTCTCTTGGTGATTTTGAAAGGTTGAAGTGATTGGGGATATTCCTAATGCCTAGAAAAGGGCAAATATCCCTTCCATTTTAAAGGGGGACAAGAAGGATAATTCAGGGACCTACAAAGCTGGTCAACCTCACCCTGATGCCTGCAAGGGTGATGGAGCAAATTGTCCTGCAAACCCCTTCTGTATGTAGACTGGATGAAGGTGACTGGGAACAGTCAGCATGGATTTATGAAGAACAAATATGCTTGAGCAGCCTCACAGCCTTTTATGGTGAGATGACCTGTTCAGTGGATGAGGAGAGCAGTGCACACAGTGTTTATTGTGGCTTTAACAAAGCTTCTGACAGCTGTGTTCTTGTAACAGCCTTCTCTTATTACAGCCTCACTGACAAACTAGGGAAGTAGGGGCAAGGTTAGATGGCAGAGGTGGACTGAAATCTGACTGAACTGCTGCACTCAAAGGTGATTAGTGGCATAAAGTCCAGTTGGAAGTCAGTATCCGTGTACTCCAGGGACTGACACAGGGGAATGCATTGCTTAACATCTACATAATGACCTAGATAACAGAAGAGAGTCCACCCTCAGCAAGTCTGCAGAGGATGCTCAGCTGAGAGGAGACCACCAGATGGGTGTACCCTTATTCAGAGGGACCCTGGTCAGGGTAGAGCAACAGGCCAACACATATCTCAGCAAATTCAACAGAGGGAAATGCCAATCCTGCAGCTGTGGAGGTCTAACACTAACCAACCATCAATACAGGCTGGGGGCTGATCACTTGGAAAGCAACTCAGAAGTGGAGGACATTGGGGTTCTGGTGAACAGCAAGCCGATCATGAGGCACCAATGTGCATTTCCAGCACAGAAGGCCAACAGTCTCCTGGGCTGCATTAGGAAAAATGCTGCCAGCAGGTTGAGGGAGGGGATCCTTCTCTACTCACGCATCTGGAGTGCTGGGCTCAGTTCTGGGCTCCCCCACGTAAGACAGATACAGACAATACTGGAGAAAGACCAGTGAAGCACAACAAAATTAATCAAGAGACTGGAGCACCCTTCATACAAGGAGGAGGGGCTGAGAGATCTGGGACTGTGTAGGCTAGAGAGAAGGCTTGAGAAGATCTTATCCATGTGTCTAAATATCCAATGGGAAGAAATAAAGGGAACAGAAACTGATTTCTCATTGGTGTCCAGTGACAGAAGAAGAGGCAATGAGCACAAAATAGAATATTTTGAGAAAATGTTGCTTAAACATAAAATAAGGAAACTTTCTTACAATAAGGGCATTCAAACAGTGGCCCAGAGAATACACTGAATCTCAATCTCCATCTCCATCTCCTTAGAGACATTTTAAACCCAACTGGACACAGCATTGAAATGTCATGGCTCTGTGTAGGGATCCCCAAAGGCACCTTCCAAATGGAATGACTCTGTGATTACATTTGGTAGATAACAAATAAAGACTTGTTAATTTGATTCCTGGATACAGAGCAACCATTCTATTAATACATTTAATCTGTTCTAAGGTCCTGCAGCATGCATCACAAACATTCATAGTTGGTTCATTTGATGCAGGTGGTCAAGACAGTAAATTGAACATAGGAAGGCAGATGCTAAATATTTATGCTAATAGCTGAATAAACATTAAGAAAAAATGACAGGTCTGGAGCTAATTCTGCAATGTGTTCAGTACAGTTTGTAGGAGAAGTTGAACCCAAGTCCACCCACCAAGTCTGAGCTATGCTAACTAGCTAACACACAACCATTTTGGATTTATGTGAAGTACAATAAAAACCCATTTTAGAAGTCTCTGGATAACATCTTGGTTGAGTGCCACTGTCTGTTCCACTGTCATGTCTGTTCCACTGGGCACACCTCCTCTATAGCTCAAATTGAACTAAGAGATAAGGAATGACACATCCAGCAGAAAGAACTCACAGGAATAAACCATATTAAAAAAGTAATATCCTTGCTTTATGTACTAACTCCTCTACTTAAAAAAAACCAAACCCCATCATATTGGCACAAATAAGTGGTATATTTAAATTTAATTATAAAAAGCTTCATTTAAAGGGAATTGACTTGATTAGAGGCTAAGAAAAGTCCCATGAAAATGCCAGGGGGTTTTTTACCCCAGGAAAGTCTTGCATTAAATTTTATCCCTAAGCTAATGAAAACCACATCAAGTTGTCAGAAAACTAATACTGACCTCCTGAACCTTGCTGTTAGCAATCAGGTAATCTTTATGACTTATTGAAACAGCTACCCATCAATTGATCATTTAATCATTTATACTGCCATAAAAACCTAATCTCTCAGCATGTCTCACTGCCATTTCCTTCTCTCTTTAATCACTGACGAAGCATTAACCTCTCGCTTTCAGAGGCAAATTTCTTGTCATGCACCCAGATGACTGGATCAGGATCAGTGAATGTTGTAGGTAAATGTGCTGTCCATGGGCATGTCAGTGAAAGTCATCTTTCACACACTAATCTCAACAATTACTGGCAATAAAACCTAATTCCAAACTGATAACCAAAACCAATGTTATGGGCAGATCTGCTCCCACAGATTAGCTGACTAAGAAGTATCCCATAAGCTGCTTAATTCTGTATCACTGTTTTATAATCTTAAGCAATCTTACATATGCTCTAACTTTCTGTATGTAACACCATCCAGCAACTGCCTGTAGCAATGGTGACTACCAAAAATTAAGGAGTAAAGTGGGAGTGAGAAGGAGACATTTGATACCTGCCTACAAAGGGAGATAGGCATTAACCTCTAGTTGTTCCAACAGTGAGTAGTACACCACTGAAGTCCTACAGACCTGCCTGATTACAATATCAGCACACTGTGTGATTGACAAAGACACTTACAAGAGATCCTGCATACAGTATAAGGCAGTCACACCAAAAATCAATGCTTGAACTGATGGGCAAGACCCTTCTGTTTCCATTTAAATAGAAAAGCAAAACCTTCATGGTCACATACCTCATTGCAACATTGCTGCCATCAATAACTACTGGCCTCAGGCTGTCTCCATCCTCTGTCACATCCTCCTGCAGTGGAGACTCTGACCTCTGAGACTCTACGGAAGACACTTCACGCATTACACTAGTGTTAGCATTAGTTACAGTCTGATCAGTCTCAGTTTTATTCCCAAGTTTGACAAGTTCTCCCAAAATATCATTTATTAAAGCATCAGTACCAAGTTTATTTAGTACAAGTTGAACCTGCTCTTCAGAGTAACCCAACTTAAGTGCAAACTCCAGTTTGGTTTGATATTCTTTCACCACATCAGGAGGCTTTTTGACTTCCTTAGGTACTATCTGAGCCTCTTCTATCCTAAAGTCTTGCAAGATTTCATTTCTTTTTAATATATGAGGCTCTAAGCAAGGAGATCGGCACAACTGTCGGTGAGTCTTAGGCAATAAATGTGACTCCGATGCAGAATTATTCAGTCTCTCTGAATCATTATCAGAATTTGTGCTTTCTTCAGAGTCACAGCTGGAGCTTCCAGAAGTCTCTGGAGATGCCTCCTTTTCTCTGTCTTCTTTCCTAGAATTAACCTTATCCATCGTTGGCTTCTCCACCATTGACCAAGGTACAATTGCATTTATCTGTGTGCCAGTGCTCCCCACATAAAGGTGGCCTAAGTCATGCCCCAGATGATCCTTCAAGCCCATGAAGCTGCTGCATGTAGTTGACTCCACTTTGCTGTCTTTCTTGTATTCCTGAATATAAAATGTTCCGTATTCCTAAAGAGAAAACAAAAATGTTGCAACTGGTTACACGCGTTACTTGTTTTCTATTTTCTTGCTGCTTCCTCAGAACTGCATTTATTCTCTTGCAGCAGAAATATCAAACGTTTTCTTTTTTTAAACATGGAAAGCTTTTTGTGGGAAAAACTCTTCCTAAGGAATATCTATAGCTAAGTGGATAAATAACTAATCACCTGTCTTCTGAATGTATCAAATGTTTTTACTTACACATTTCTAGAAATGAATTTATGAAAGAATACAAAACCAAAGACTCCAAGTTTACCTACTGTAATGCAGAGACAGGAGTATAGTTGTTATTTAAAAACAGTGAGATATTTCTTCCAGCATAAGGCTATGTTGTAACAATGAAAAAAAAAGTGACCCTAAAATACATTAGAAAAGGTTTTCAAACGAAATACCTTACAGTATGTAACAGCAAAGAAATTAGTGTAGTGCTAGATTCTCTGGCTTACTAGTAACAGAAAACGCGATTAAATAAAAACTTACTGGCCCTGAAAGACAATATCAATTCAACTGAATACACTCAAACTATTTCTGAATTCCCTTATAAAGTGATAATTAAATCAAGAAAGACTAATTGCTCTCAACAGAGTGTTGCATTACTCACACATACAGCATTTAGGGACATGGATCGATCTAATGGCCAATAAAGCCAATGGAAGTCTTTGCACTAATTCCAAGAGACCATACATCATGCCAACAAGGCAACAAAATTAAAAGCTGATTTCAGCTCCTGCACTAGATTTGTGCAATCCTTCTGATAAATCAAAACTATAAATGGAGAGATATAAGCCATTTAGGAAGAATGGAAGAAAAGAAGTTGCAGTTTTCTGGACTACATGTACTTGTACTTCTTGAGGAATTTTGCATAGCAGTAGTTATACGGAAGTTAGTTACCCATTTCATCACAAACATTAGTTCAACAACCTACATTTAAAGGCTATCTCTTCCCCTTACTTTGTTCTTTTAAACAGGAATCTTTGCTAACTGCTTCAATAAAGAAAATAAAACATAAAATATTTCTCATAAAATAAAAATGGACCATATGGACCAATTGCACTGGAAGGTCACCATGAAAAAGAAGAATTTAAATTAAGGAAAGACTACGAAACAAAGAGCTCTTTCAGACTTCCATCTTGTAAGGCAGAATATAAAGCAAAATATAGAGACAAAGGACTTCACTTGAACTTAAAATTTCTGTCAGCAAATACATTAACTCTCCCATCCCCTTACAGGTGAGCATTTAAGAGTGACACAGCATTTTTAAAATACAGTGTACTTTCCTCTTCTTGTGATGAAGATTTGAGAGTGTGCACCAGAGAAAATCATCCAGGTTTAAGATTAGAGAGAATCAAACAAATAATCCAATCCATGGTTCAGTAGAGGTAGATTCTATAGGCAGGGAGTGCCAAGAGATCACCATTGTGGTAGAGCATTCTGGTTATGGGGCACAAAATCTTACTTTACCTAAACATTTCTAGTTAACATGAATAAATCTTATCTATCATCAGTGCTTTCATCTCCAACACCTTAATCTCAGCAAGACTGATAGGGAAGAAAACAAAGTTTTATTTAGATCTTATCTTGCTAGAAGGCAGTAGGGCTGTAATTCTCAGGCAGCGTATTAATGAATATTGCCTTCTCAACGCAAAGCTTTAGGATTTTAAGCAACCCACAGATTAAGCACAACAAGAATTTAGGAAATGGACCTTTTCACATGGTGATTTATTAACTAAGATAATACACTTGATAGCACAGAGGTAGTAACAAATCACAATAATCCAATAAAAAGATACAGTTAAAAAACCAACACTGTGGCCTTCGCAGAACTGACACACACACACACACAAAAATTAAAACAAATCGCAAACAAGCAGCCCCTATTGGAAGCCAGGCTGCTTAGCAACCAGCCTCTAGTTGCTAGGATGCACTCCTTTAACATACCATCATGAATACTAGCACAGCCAAAGAATAATTTGGTATGAACAAAAGCCCATGAAAGAGAGCGGGACTTAAGTGCGTCTGGTTTCCCCTCGGAGAACAATGCAGCTGCCAAACCAATCTGGAAGCCCCGACATCATTGTTCCACCAACCCCACAATCTGCTCTGACTCGAGGAAGTCTAGTTAATGGGCAATACTTTTAAGCTCGACTGAAAAGTTGAGCTGGCTCATGTACCACCGCTGCAGAATACAGGGAGATAATGGGTCACTGCCTAAATCCGTGTACTGTGAAATGTCATTTTAGTATTGAACTAAAAGTGAAGGGGGGGGTTTTTTGGAAGGAGGGGAAGAGAGTATGTATATTAACAGCATCAAATACTGAAAGCTTGAAGTGCATAGATTAGAAAGAGGATTTTTTTTTTTTTAGTGTTAGTTAAAATAATACTTAAGTCATTCTCCAATCACTTCTTTCTTGAAGTTTAACTGCTTTACAGCAACTACAATCATAACACCCTCCAGTGGGATTCAAAGAAGTCACTAGCATATGAATGTGTCTGAAGATCAGGCATTATATGAAACGTATTTTAGATGATTTGCACATCAACTGCATATGAAAAATGACCGCAGCCCGAGCTTGGTCCATTGTTAGGAATATATACATAATCACCCTCACATCTATCTGCTTTAATTCTCCTGTCAATCTCCATCATGCTCCAATATATAATTGCTTGTTTTGCAAAGAACTCTGCTGTTTTTCAGAAACTATTTAAAGAACTTAATAATGAAAGCAGCAGCTTTAACATCTCCCACAGATAATATATAGTCATTATACTACTGCTTTAAAAGGGTAGTTGAAATTGTATTTGTACTGTAAATCCAAAGCTACATATTTCTGAAACAGTTTTGCATAAGCAGTACACTATTCCTGGCATTTGGCCTAAACCCTGCATGCAAACTGCATTTATTTTCAGACAAATTTTTACAATGCCTGGGAACTTTGTATATCGTACTTGTGGTCAGTAGCATGTCTTGGAAACATTACACTTTGGAGCTCCCATCATGATGTCCTTTATGAGATTCATTGACTAGAACCATGAAAATCAGATGTCACTGTTGAATGCTGCTGATTATTTTGTCTTGGTTCGGTTAGTGACGAGCAACATGCCAGGCAGTCAATTTGAATAAATTTGTATTCCAAATAAAAACTAGTGTACCTATATACAGGACAATGATGCTCATGAAAACCAGAAAAGGTCACATTTATCTAAGGAGATTCATCAGCTAAGAACTCCTTTATTTACAAGGAGCTTTTATCACACACACGTTTTTAAAGTATGCTGACTGATACAATGCAATATAGCTAAGAAAAGCATCTACTGTGAATTCTGATTCAAATGAGAGATAAACAAAAAAAATCATCCAAAAAATTCCAGTCATGAAAGTCTTCACCTTTTGGTTATGCTCACCACAGCTCAGTAAAAGAGTTTGTATTTATGAAAATGTTAATAAAACGAGTAACTCCCAATTTAGACATACCTATGATAACATAAGTCTTGAACTGCAGCCTGTTTGAAACTACAGTATCTCACGCTGTGCTCACTGTTAAAGGCTTAAAGTACTGTACATACATTTATCAAGCATAAATATAATAATCCAGATGAGCACTCCATTGCAGAAGTATAATCTTTTACCATTTCTTAGAAGTTGCCACTATTTCCCACTAACCATTAACAACAATCACCCCATCGGTTCACCTCCACAAAAACCAGAAATATTTCTCAAAGGCATGTGGGCAACTAGATCACCTAATCTTTTACTGTGTATTCAGAATATTTTCCACTTACAGTTGAGCACAAAAGAAGTAATTTAATGCAAATTTAGTTCACAGAGGAAAATAACAGAGTAAAGTAGTGTCATGTGGCAGAGTATAACAGAAAATGTGTATTCTCTAAAGACCATCAACAAGTTTCTGAAGATACACTCTACAAGGAAATAGCTCAACATGTTTTCACACAGGTAGACTTTTCCTAAGTCTTCTAAACACAAAATGGAAAATATTGAAATAATTTTGTTGAAACACTCACTGCTTGTCACAAACAGAACAGCAGAGCTGATCAGAAAAAAAAGAACGTATCTGTTATCCAAATGATAAAGATAGTGCAACAATGCAAATAAAATAATGAATATGTAATAAATACCTACTGCTGTAGTTTCTATGTATTTAATTACCATTGTATTTGAGCGAGTGCTGTTGTCTGCATCATTCTATCCAACAAAGGAGGGATGTCCCATTGAACAGATTGGTTAATGCTCTGGGGCAACAGATGTCTACTGGAAGTGCAGGAGACCAGCAACTGGTGGCCTGCCCATCTTCTGAAAACTTTCAATAGACTCATGCATATGTTCACACAATAGGGCATGTGGTAGAAATGCAAACCTCTTTTTAACCCTTTTATATGCTCTCTTTCCCTCTCAACTGATATATGAAGGTCTTTGTTTTGGACTTTTTTTTTTTTTCTTACAGGATCCTTGGAACACAGGCCCATGGAGTACAGAGTGTTTGCTCTTCAGCCTAACATCTGAACTCAAAACATAAAACAAAACAGATTAGAAACTTTATAAAAACAACTGGACTAGATCTGAGACACTGATAACTGGTTTTCAAAACTCAAAACCTTTGACTGTAAGGCATTCCTATCTGAGAGCAACCTGATGCTCAATTGTACATTACAGTATCTTCAGACAGCCCATAATGGAGCTCTTCCTATTTCCACAAACATGGTAAATTTCACCCATGGTGTGGTATAATGGAAAAGGTGTCTAATTTTGTTTTTCTTTAAGAGCTTTTTCAAATAGTCACAATTTAAGTAACAGCTCATTTGCAAAAAAAAAAAAAAAAAAAGGTAAATACCTGCAACTTAAAAGTTGAAATCTCTCCTTCTCCCCAGTGGGCTAGAGAATTCATTCTGTTGATGGCTACTGCCTACCCTTTCCAAATTCTGGGAGAAGCACCATTGCTGATACTTTCAAAAGTTCCTTAATAGAATGCACTGTGTGAGATCAATGCTCTTCATTATACCTAATCTTAGCACATAACTGTTTTTCTTTCCCTCTTTTTCCAAGAGACACTGAAAGTGTGCAAATGTCAGCCGACACGCAGGCTAGCTTGTTGTCCAAATAACGCTGCAATAGCAGAAAGGTGAACCATCCCGTTTGTGCAGAGAGAAGCCCCTATACTTACGTTGGCTGGAAAACACACAGACATTGGTTTCTCGTAGCTGTTCCAGAAGCAACTCCTTAACACGATTTCAGCTGCAGACTTCAGGCAGGCAAGCAGAACAATGAATGGACGAACAGATGGACCCGCGATGTCTTTGCTTAACCTACTACTGAGCGGCCGCGGAGCCAATCACGGCCCGCAGAGCTCACAATTAGTCGGCTGGGCAGATGCAAGGCAACCTCCCCACCCTGCATCAGGTTCGGAGGTTTCTAAGATAAGCAAGTTGATGTCATTCTCAGGGTCTGCCCCGGGCAGCATGTGTATTAACGAGGGGTGTGCAGCAACAATAGGCCATACAAAAGAGACTAGCAGGCAGCTGCTGTATGAGAGCCAGAGTCATTAGGGAGCAGGCTGCCAACAAGAAACACCTGGCTTGGGCAGACTTCAGCTTCTCCTCATTGTTTCTAATTCATGAAACAAAGAAAAGAATTATTTTTTAAGTAGTAAAAATTGTGAGTTTCTATTAAAATATATCAGTTTGAAGGAATACAACTCCTTCTATTATGGAAACAAAAAGTTCTTTGTCAGGAAAAATATTAAAGAAAAATAAATCTATCAGGAGCTATTGTAGTCCTCTTTTCTTGTTAGCAAAATTAATCATAGTGCTATAAAGCACAAGGAGGTATGAAAGGAGCCCACAATAAATACTGAAATGTATTCAGAAACTGCTTTCTGAATTTTCTGACACTTTTCTACATTAGTCAATAATTGCGACAAACAAACTTGCATTTACACACAACTCTAAGAGTACTCGTGGGTAATTTCAATGGAGGGGGTGAAAGTGTTTAAACTAAAACCACATAAAATTAATATATGGAATAATGGATATTTTTAAGTAGCTGAAACATTAGAGCACTTGATAGAAAGGAACTATGAACCACTCTTTTGTTCTGGAGTCCCTTTTATTTGTTTGCAACAGAACTTCTTTCCTCTTTTTTCACAGATCTGTTCTAGATGCCAGGATCTTTCCATCTCTTCTCGATGACAGATATTTGAACAGAAGTCTGGAGCTAGGCTACAGCCAACTCTTTATTGTTTTTATTTTCATTTGAAGTAATCCACACAGAAACACGAACTCCAGTCCACATCTCCCCTCACTGCCCAACACTTTCATTGGCCAACACAGACTTTAGCAGCATAATCAAAGCAAGGTTTGATGCTTGATAAAAAAAGGTGGTGCACTATGGACTTTCATATAAGAATTTGCCACTGCTGATAACTTCAACTGAAGACAGGTCAACACAGAGAAGGAAGGGATTCTGCATTTGCAAATGTTCATCTGAATGACTACTAGAAAAGTGTATTTACTGAACTTCAGCATCATTACATGACTAAAAGCAATAATGAGAACCACAGAGGCAGCTGTCCTCCTCTGCTTGCGAGGACAGGCAAACTGCTGGGAAATATCTACTGTGATTTAACAGAAGAAAAGAACGAGAACGGGTTCGTTAGAACTGTTTCGAGTAACTTTCCAAGCTTTATGTGGATATCAAAGCGATTCAACACAGTAAATGAAATTACATACTGTCATGCTATTACACTGATGCACTTATCAGGTGCCCAGATATTAAACTTCAAAGAAGAAACCCCAACTATAGTTTCTCTGCACTGTCCATTAAACACTCCTAAAAAACAACTACTAACACCACAATTTTGGAGCTTTTAAGTCGGAGGCAGGAGGAGACTCCACACTAATTTCTGCCACTGTGAACACAAAGACTGAGAGAAAGCTACCCACGAGCACAGTGGGATGCCTGATCCCCAGCACTGGATTAAGCCTCTTCGCAAACAGGGAATAAAAGCAGTGATCTGAAAAAGCTAATCAGTCCCTGCTGTGGTATTTAGACTACCTCAGTTGCTGGTATTGGATAACGTTAAGCATATTAAAACTTCTGTAGGCAAAACTGGAAGCCAGTCCACTTCACCTATGCCCAAGAACTGCACTTAAATGCAAGCAGGATCACTTGGCTAGTCATTTGTTATCTCCCTGATTAGAGCCAAGCATTTCTTTAGCAATACAGAGATGCTTGCTTTGCAGAGACACATGTGATACCCTTTATATATGTCTACAACACAGAACTCGGTGGCAGAGAAATGCTGTACTTATGGCTCTGTGAGCACAACTAGTGCAAGTGTATTACCCAGCTTAGAAAACTGCCTTAAAAACAATCCTGTAAAAGTTCACTTGGAAACACCTGCTCCCTCTACGTCTGCTACAGTAACAATAAGAATACTACCTTATTTAGTGTACCCCCCAACTCTCCATACACCAAGCACATGTCTTCAGGGAACTAGGGATAAACTTCAGTTGCAGATTAAAGTTCATGCAAACACTATGCTGCAGCACTATGACCAAAATGGGAATAGATGCCATCTGAAGACTTACATTATATTGTCAAATTTACAGAGAATATTCTAGCAAGCTATAGCTGTGTGAATTAAAAAGACATTTTCTAATTCTATCTTGTACACAACATCAGTTACTTAAACCAGCTGCCTCTTCTGGAATCATCTTCTCAGCTCTTCCCTAAAAGAAGCTGGGTTGTTCAAGGTTCACATGATGTCAGATCATCCTATTAAATCATGTTTGTGATGACAGAAAAGCATTCATACTAAAGTTTATCAAGTACATGAGGCTTCCTCATGAGAATGATGAGCTCACCAAAGAAAAAGAAAAAGTGGGGTTCTGCCATCACATCTGTGAAAGGCTGTAAGTGCATCACCAGAAAGTACAAAGCAAGCACAAGGTACACAGCACTAAAGGACAAAGCAAGTTCTATTTCTTGTGCTAAAACCTCCAAATCCAATAACAACTTCAACAGCTTCCTATTGCAATACACAAAATACAAAGAGGTAGTAACGTAAATCCAGACACAGCAAATCTAACAGCTCCTTCAAATTTCTGGTCTGGCAAGATGAGTAAGCTATAAAAACCTGTATTTGTGGCTGCCAGGTATGGGACATTCTGTACAGTGCTTGTTAGTCCTTAGTGCCACTTGATTAAACAGCACAAAATCCTGAATTGCCTGGAGGTGAAGGGCTTGGAGATTCCACAGTGGAAGATTTCAGAATGGCACACTGGAAGGGGATGGGATGGTGCAGAGAGACACAGACCAGGGTGTCTCTTGGTTTGGGCAAGGGGTGGGAAGGAGAGTATGCCCTTTATGCCCCCCACAACACTGCCCAGTGTGGTGTGAAAAGCACGCATGGAAGGACCAGAGAGACCATAGGGGGGAGAGCTGGAGCAGCTGGGAAATTCAGACAGCACAGGCAGAGGATATTAGGGAAGCACTACTGTAAGGCAGAAAAAACCCCGCTAAACCGCCCCCCCTCCCCCCACAAGCTACTAGTTCCAGCCAAATCTTACTGTTTTAAACACATTGAAAACAAAGCCTTACTTAAAAAGAAATTATTTTATGCAAACATACAAAATGGTCACTCTGTAACTCCAATAGCATTACTGCAGCAATTAGAAAGACAATTTGTCCCATTAATGTGTTTAACTATCTTTTATTTTAGAACTTTGTGCTAAGCCTCTTGTAATAAATGATGCCTTTGCAAGAACACACTGCACAAGTTAAATCAATCACACACCACTACATTGATGAAATAGAAATTTAAGTTATAAGCTACAGACAAAACTCAGCCCCCCAAAAAAGTAAAAAACTATGTTTATTGTTGGACTTGGGAGCTGCAAGGGAGATGCTCATCTTTAAAATTACAAGGTGGCAATATACAAAAAAAATTCTTTTCAAGTTATATGAAGAGATAGACTATCTTAAGGGGAACACTTGAAAGAAGTTCACCTAATTTTGAGGAGTGGTAAGTGGTGCTCTAGACTGGATGTGCTCACAGACAAAACCAGACAAAAACCACCACTCTAAAGCTGTACAAAGGAGTGAATTAAATAACCCATAAAGAGTGTCTAGAATTCAGAAAAAGAACTGATATTATGATAAACATGAGCAATGTTTTGCCTACAGAACAACTAACCTTTTAAAACCACCATATTTTAAAATGAGGTTCAACCATATTTTCAAATGCAGTGCATTTGCTCAGTAGAAAAATATGCACTTTCAAATGCCTTAAAACAAAGTGGTGAAGAGTTCTTTCACTCTTTGAAAAAAACCTCATCTCTCTCTAGTTATCCTTAAAATTAAAAAAGCAGAGCCGCATTTTCCAGTAGGCCATCATCTGAAAAGAAGGTCAGAATGTCTACAGTTTCTGGTATAATCCCATTAAATCATCAGTACATTGGCTGCATGCAAGACTTGAGCAAACCACTGCAACATTTATCAGGATGACCTCTGAGATTTTGAAGAGAAGCGGAAAGCCCCAAATTTTATCATAAGCAGTGATTACTTTTTTGCTAACCACAGCTAGAACAGATCCAGTCTTTGCTCTTCTGTTGGTAGACAAAGGCAATGACCATGTGCTGTTCATCACAGCATGACAAGGCACCCGCCTGCAGCTGCAGTTTGCCTGCATTAGGAGCCCAATAGGCTTGAGCTACACCAGTCAACT
Source organism: Trochalopteron elliotii (assembly GCA_024734555.1). Taxonomy (NCBI): domain Eukaryota; kingdom Metazoa; phylum Chordata; class Aves; order Passeriformes; family Leiothrichidae; genus Trochalopteron; species Trochalopteron elliotii. The sequence goes on along the minus strand of JANPWX010000449.1, from coordinate 6,295,008 downwards.
ACACAGAAAGCATAAAGCAGCATTGTGTGTCACCAAAAAACACTGGAGTCACCCCTCACTATCACACTGAGATGTAGCACCTGAAATGGTGAACACATTTTCTGAAGCAGGTTTTAATTTTAAAAGTAAATAGTTTTGATCATGTGACAAAAAGACCAACTCTGCTATGTTTACCTAAGAGGATGATGACAAAAGTCATTGCCTCAGTACTGTAACTTACAGATATTCATTTAGGCATGGATTCCTAAGCTGTGCTCCTTTCACAGCATCACAGAATCGCTGAAGTTGCAAGAGACCTCTACAGGACATCAGGTCCAACTCCCCTGCTCCAGCCCGGCCACCAAGAGGCAGCTGCTGGGCCCTGTCCAGACAGCATCTGAACATCTCCAAGAATGGACACTCCACAACCTCCCTGGGCAGCTGCCAGTGCTTGGTCATCCTCACAGTAAAAGTGCATTTCCTAATGTTCAGAAGGAATAATCGGTGCCCACTGCTTCTGATCCTGTCCACAGGCACCACTGAGAAGAGGCTGGCTCTGTCTGCTTTGCACACACCCTTCAGGTATTTATACATTGACAAGAAACACACAAGCCTTCTCTTCTCCAGGCGGAACAGTCCCAGCTCTCTCACCCTTCCCTCCTTGAGGAGATGCTCCAGTCTCTTCATCATCTTTCTGGCCTTTTATTAGATTCACTCCAGTAACTCCATGTCTCTCTTCTACTGGACGGCTCATATTTATCTTACCAGTGCCAAGCAGAGGGGAAGGATCACCTCCCTTGCCCTGCTACACCACCCCTCCTGACACAACCAGGCCACTGCCGGCTGCCTCCAGCACAACAACATAGAGCAGGCTCAAGGATTTACCAATCGTTAAGTGGATGCTACAACTCAAGTGTGGTTAAACCACAAACACACAAGCCACTGTAACCACATTTGCACAAGCATACCAGGGTATGCACACAGATGGACAATCACAGAAGTCTTGTTTCTGAGGGCAGTAAGTCACATGGCCAGAAATTCTTGGGGGGTTTTTGGGGAATAGACACAAAGTTCTACTGGAAAGTATTCAGGGGTTTGCAAGCCAGAAAGCACTGAAACCCCCTTCTACACACTAAGGTGGCTGTTGGGCAACTGCTCTCATCACCACCATCTCATAAACTTCAAGTGTGAAATGCACTGTCCATTTCTGCAACAAATGGGGGAACAGTGCTAACTTTAAGATTGTAATTGTTTATTTATTTTTTATTTTATTATTTAGGAATTGAAGCAGACACTGAGATACAAAGCATTCTAGGGAAAAAAAAAGTTTCTACCAATATGTGCACTGGATTTGATCTCCTCCCAGAGATCTTCCAGAAAGAGTCACGTTGTCTGAATGCTTTCTGAGCATGAAAATTTGAACTGTCTAATTAACTTTCCCTGTGACAATACTGGGCAGCCAGACAATGCCTACAACTGTACAAAGTGTATACCATCATGCTTAGCAAAGTACTTTTATTCAAATTTGTTCTGTCAGAAGAAAATCCTCTAACAAAACTAACACGGTTATGTGAAAAAAACCCTATTCTCTTCATTTAAATACACGTAGCTAGTCAACTTAATATCTTTTATCTGTGCCACAGACTATTGTTAAGAGTCTGAAAGGTTCATCAGAGGAAAACAGGCCTCTCAAACTGTCTAGAGACACGGCCAGATTGTGTTTCAGGCCATGTTGCTGGCAATAGAGCCCCATAATCTCCAGGGTTCCTGGACACAGTTCAAGGTGTTGGTTGGACTCTGTGTCACCCTAAATGGCTTCACAGTGTTACGCTTATTTGAGACACAATTCCTATGCCTGTACCACACGGCTGCAGTTGTCTTTTTGGCCTGGAGCCTTCTGTGAGAGCGCTGCCAGCAGCGGATTTTCTGCACGACTTTCAGCCTTGCCATTTACTCTCTACTGGGATGAAAGAGTCAGAGAACATGTTAAGTTGAATTTTTAAACCAGATTTAAAAGTAAGCTAAGAATCAGGGAAGCCAGAGATGATCATGTGGTGAGACACACTTAGAATATAACTGTTTCTTACTTTCTGAGGAAGCTTTTAATACACCCAACATGTGGCAACAATAGCCAGATCTTACACAAAGTGGGTTACTGTAGCTGCAAATCAAAGTCCCAAATGAACTTGGATTCTTGGAATGAAAGAAAATAGCAGCATAGAAGTCTATCTTACTACCAGTCATTTAAGTATAGCTTTTCTTCAGATTTACTATATTCCTGAACTCAGGAAAGACCCTCAGAAAGTCTCCACACCGAGCTACATACAGGCTTTGAAATCCTAGCATTTTACACATTAATAAAACAGCTTGCTCATGTTTAATAACCTAATACATCAGAAAGAGACAAACTGTGTTAGTGATTTCACCTAATTCTTCCAGCTATTTGCAGTCTCAGAGTCATTCTGAACTCAGAAGTCTGCAGCTTTTAAAGCAGTAATTAATTCTGCTGACCAAATTTTCTTGTATTTAGTTGAAAAGCCAGCTAGATTTTAGACCTGTGAATTCATGCACACATTTCTTTAATAAGGCTAACATTTTGAGCCCTTTTGAGCCCCCAGTGCTCATACTTTGCTCTTCAGAATCCTTGTCATGAAGTTAGATCTGATAAAGACATGCAAATGGGAATACTTGATTCAGAACTGGTGATGCTATTAACATTTAGTATTAAATAATTTAGTTTAGAAGGAATCTCTGGAGGTCAACTAGTCCAACAAACCCCCACTTCATACAGGGTCAGCTACAGGAGGTTGCTATGTGTCTTTTCCAAGTCCATTTTTGAGCATTTCCAAGGCTGGAGACTCCACAACTTCCCCAGACACCCGCCCCAGTGTGTAAGTATTCTCATGGAGATATTTTTCTTCATCTTCAGCCAGAATTTCTCACTACACCTTGCCAACTGCTGCCTCTTGTCCTTTTGCTATATGCCTCCAAATAAGGGTACTTTGTCTTCTCCAACCAAGTTACAGAGCTGAAGACAGCTGTAAGATCCTCCTTTGTCTTTTCTTAAAAAAGTCTGAACAAACTCAGCTCTCCCAGTGCCTCTCCTTGTTACACAATGTACTCCAGCCCTCTCATCAACCTGGGGGCCATCCCCTAGACTGGTCCCTGTAAGGCAGTGTCTTCTCCTGTCCTTTAGAGACCAAAACTGGACTCTGCTCCACATACAATCTCACCAGTGCCAAAAGAAGGTAAATGATCACTCCACTTGGCCCGATGGTGATCCTCTTGCTAACATGCCCTATTTACCCTTATTATCTCTTTCTGCAACATCATCTAACACTTATCAAGGGATGAGGCCTTACTTTCCTCAAAGGGATCCCATGTCAGCAGATGAACTAAACCCTATTTACAATGCCCACCGGAGGCTTCTGTTTTCAGTCTGCCCACTACAAACGTTTTCTTGTCAGAGATCTCACAGCCAAAATGATGATCTGCATTCAAGCTACAGATGAACAATTCAAACTGCTCACAGAAGTAGCAACGAAGACCAACTTCAAGATGATGATGCCTATTTCACACCAATGAGTTTGCTTTTCTGAGGTCTCTCCTGCAATATATGTATATATCAAAACCAAACTGATTTGTTTTGTAATATACTAATGTCCAAAATTCATCAAGGCATTCCATGTGAATCATAAAGGGCTACCACAGCCTTATAAAACTTTGGAGCAACCAGTTTTATGAACAAATCAGATGGCAGACTATCACCAAATACTGAACAAAACATTAGGGACAGACCATGCACTGTACCAACACCATTAAAACTTATCAAAGAATAATTATTCTCACTCCTGAAGAAACTGACTGCATAACTTTACAATGCAAACACACACTAAATCTCTGTGAGGTCTGTAGTTTAGCTTCTCGTAAATTATCAGGCAAGGGTGGTTTACCAAGTTCCACTTAAAATCAATGCTCAATTCAGAGAAGATGGAAAGAGCTCACACAAAAGTCGTGACTTTGAATGAATCCTGGCAGTAAGGTCAAGCTCCAGGAAGTGGGCACTACCTAAACACATTTAGCCACACAGTCTTTTGCAGGAACCAGATGAAAGTCCCATCAATGTATGCACAACACCAGATGTTATTTTCTTCCACAGAACAGCTACAGCAAAAAAGCTATAAAAGACAAGTGAACAAGTAGCTGGGGAAACAGCAGCTGAAGCAGAAAACTCTGATTTTAATCTTTTACCAGAAAGCATGGGCTGTAGCTCAACAACTTCAAGAAAACCAGACTATAATCCCAACAGTGACAGTTCCAGAAATTCTAATGAGTCCAATTCACAGCTCAGCAAGGATGGCAAAACCCTAGCTGGCAGGCCAGCAAGAATGGCAGTACAAACCCCAGAAGCAGCTGCTACAGAGACTTGTGAACCCACATGCACAGCCCTGGGCACTTGCACATCACAGTCCTTCCCTAGCCAGAACAAACAATTTCCAGAGGTGTATCTGGCATTTCAAATAGCATGTATTGGAATTATTGCTGAAGGAAAAAATCATCTGAGGTTTCCAAATTGGTAGAATGTTTTATGGTGGAAAAGCCTTACGAGATACTGCTGCAAGCTATGAAGCTCTAAGGCTCTCCACTAAGATAAAGTTGAGATCTCTATGAAAGTGTTTATGGCACTTCTTATAAGAAGAATGTCTCTCATCAAGAATGAGGCAATGCATTGAATCTGGAAAGATCAGATAACTCAGCAATTCAAATATTAGCTTTACAGATGACAAAGGATTGAAGAGACCTGTTGAGAGTCAAGGCACCAACTATAATGGTGACTATGAGAGCAGAGAGATGAAGAATGAGATACCAGCTACTTATGCTAACAGTTTAAAGAACAAAAGTAGCCCAGGAAAGTAGCTTCTGCTAAAGGAAGTGCAATCTGTCCCTTTTCCAGACAACCTCTGCCAAACCACCAAATTTCATTAATCCTAAGATAAAAGGTCTAAGTCACAGCAACACTGAAATTTTCAGTTCATTACAAAACTTCAAAGCTTCGTGGGACTGATTCATTGATTTCACAACTCAGCACATTACTTTTTACAGCTCATAGGGGAGCATGGCTCACACGAATGGTCGTTTAGGAATTATCATGTGAGTTTCTGTCAAGAAGTAAAGGGCTCAAGGATTTTACTCTTTAAGATGCTCCCCAGACTCTGAGCCTTACCTACTCACAGCAAGCAAAATGCTTCTCAGGTATTTGCAATATCCTGTGTCACATTTACTGAACACCTCCAGCTTCACTGATTCTCCAATCTTTGGCACTCCTCTGCAACTTTCAACCACCTCCCAAAACATTCCTTTCATACCAAAAGAAATTACTCTATTTCTTCCATTGGGAGGATTAATAACATCCATTAAACTTTTCTGCACTCCCTTCCACTGAATGTCTTGCCCCTCCCTCCTCTCTACCCACTCTTTTCTCAAAATACCAACTTCTCATAAGTAAAAACCCTCCTCCTGAATAAAGCTTTAGTTTCCTCATTATCCACCCTGAAGAAAACTGTAATTTTAAGAAAGAATACATTTTAAATACTTTGTATAATACTGCAGAAATTTTATGCAAAAGAACAGCTTTATCCTGAAAGAATTTAGAATCAAATCACTTTGGTCAAAAACAGAGGTATTGGGAGCTACATTTATAGGCACATAGAAGGTTTCTACATTTAAAGGACAGCAGAAGCTGGGACGGTCTAGCATTCTATTCTGCATCCATCTACCCGCACACACACACATGTACGTATAAATATAGAAACAGACACGCACTCTCCCAGGGAGGAGGATGACGTATGTCAAATTCTAAAGTGCTACACAGGTATCATAAATCAAGCCAATATAACTTTAAAACAGTCAAGCCAACAGGAGAGATAGTCTGGTGCACACTGTGACGTAAGCCTGGAAGAATGATAAATCTCAGAGCTGCAGAGGGTGAGCTACGTTACTCCCCAGGGGAAACTTTGAAAACGTCTCGTCTGGACCTTTCAAGTCGGGAGAGCAGAGGTGCAAGTCTTAAAACTGAGGTATGCTTTCAAAGTATTCTCATTCTGCAGCTATGACTCAAGAGTGAATGGAGCCCGAGTTTACCAAAGTGCTAAAATAATCCCTTAATGGGTAGTAGGACATCCTAGGAGAATGTGAAAGTCAGTGTCAAATGTTAAGCCCAGCACTTCAGGCTAAGCAAAACACACTTTGGATTTCTGGTAGTGCAAGCTAAGCTTTTTACATAAGACATGTGATCTAACCTGAAGTAATCAATCCTGATAGGTAAAAAAGAAATGCCTGGTTCATCTAAGCAGAAAGCCCCAAGGTTAGGAAAATCTCTGTCAATTTCTACTCACCACTAAACAACTTGGTAAGGAACATGTTTTTTGACAGAGCCTCAAGCTGTTACACAAAAACATTTAAAGATTAAGAGCTCTTCAATGAAAAATCTCCTCTAGCTCTGGAAATCTGCCTATTCCACAAGAGATACAGACAAAAAAATACAGGCAGTGAGAAAAAAAATGGAAAAAAAACCCCCAGAAGTCAAAGGAGTGGGGGAGAGGGGAGGTAAGAGGGAGTGAAATGCCTCATAACTCTACCAGGAAGGCAATTATGAACAGATTACAATTGATTTTCTATCTATTTTCTAACTGAAAATAACTACAGTTTGAGGCCAGGAAGTAAGAAAAATTACTCTGATTCTCATTACACCATCTCACCTCTGCTTTTTTTGTCTACTTTTAACATATAATTTAGCAATTAAAATGAAATGTCAATTCTTTCAAGCATAAAAATATGGGCTGGTTCAATTAATGGGTATCTTGATTCAAACATATGGTAGAATTAGTACATTCATTGCAAATATTTAGCAAGCTTGGAGACATGAGGCATTTTATACATAACTATACATGATAAGAGATATAAAGCATCACTCTATAACTTCAGTCCAAGGACAGAAACACTTCAGTCTCTTTATAGAAACAACTCACTGCAGTCTTTGTACAACATCTGTTTCTTACAGTAGCTCAGACACAGTTTTCAGTACCCCAAGTCAAAAAATGAAGTGTAATCACCTCGATCATCAATAAGGCCGCTGGCTAGCTCCCATGGCAAAAAACACTTTGGAAACGACTGAATGATTAAATATCTCTTGAATAACTAGAAAAACTCTTATCTACGACTACCTAGCTACATGTGGAACATTGCTTCAGAGAACAGCAAAAGCAGCAGAATAATATTTGCAGAAGAGGAAAAGGAGAAGCTTTACATCACACATTTTCTAGCCTTCCTCCTAGTTACTATAAACCTCTCTCTCCCCTTTTTACTACTGTTACTCCCTCTGAAGCATTTAAATTTTTAATAATTATTTAAAATACAGATTATGAAGAGATTGATCACTGGAGGCTGAGGCTACCAAAATCCAGACTATGATCTGTTTAAATTAAAAAAACAACGGACAACCAGGAAAAAAAAAAAAGAAAGACTAGTTCTCAAGGGCACTTTTTTTTTTAATAACTGGTTCAAGATAGAATTTAGGAAGATGATGCAGAAAATACCAAACAAGATTTTATGACTGCTGTAATGAAAGAAGTCAAACTAAATCACACACCACTTTTCTACCAAATGGAGTTGCTTAGCTGTAGCCATTTCTGAGGACAACTAAAACTGACCTGACCCAGACAAGTTCCTCATTTTACTTCACACTGACTTTGAATTGCTTTTTCTCCAGCTTGCTTACAGAGTACTTTCAACCGCATGTAGCATGTAAAAGACCTCAGAAAATAAAATTTCATAAGGTTTTTGACTTACCTATGTAAAACTGAACAGTTAAGATACAGTGAATAGGTTTCATCAAATATCTAACTGCATCTCCAATCTTTTCAAATCTCACCAACTGCAAGCCTAGTTTTCTTCAAAAATATCAACAGCTCTGCAACACCAACAATGTTTTTAAAGGTTGGTACAACCCACAGAAGCAGGCAGTGAAATCACTGAGCAGAGTGTTGCTCAGCACAGCGGTCAGCATGAAATGCACAGTCTGCACAGATGAGTCAAGTCTGGATAATCCCTTCATGCTCTGTCAGGTTGAGAGTATGGGGCTTTTTTTTAAATTGCATACCTCCAATTAACTCCAGTTTTCCGCATTCACATTTTAAGACAGTATTTTTAATGTGTGTTTTGATTTGCAGATGTGTAAAAATACTGCTAGTGGAGTTCTATCAGGATCTCATAAATAATAACTGCCTTTTTAAAAGGATTGCAAATGACAATGGCAATTGCAGCCCCACTGGCTGACTGCTGCCCAGAAGTCTGGTGTAGTAATCAAGGTGTAATAATCATGGCAAGACTTGTAGAGAAATTAAATACTTCAAATTGGTTCAACTACATCCATGAGGAAAAAACAAAAAGTAAGTTTTTGAATTTTCAAGAGTAAGTAGTCTAATTAATAAAGAAAGAAGGGGGAACAGGGAGAGAGAAAACACAAAATTTTCCCCCTAATACCCTAAAATAGTTGCAAATGTGTTTTACACCGACATAACAAATTCTCTTTAAAATGCCAACATGCTTCAGCTCAGATTCATTCATGACAGATTACACTCTGCTGAAGTGTAGGATCACCCTGGAGCATTGCCAGTTAGAAAATTCAGTTCACTAAGATACATCTAACATAACCCTTGAAGAAATCTTATTGTGAGCTCACTGGCTTACTATACAGGAAAATGCTACATGGTAAGGAGACAGTGGAAGAGGAAGTACCCTGCCAGTTTGAAAACCCAGACATACTCGAATGGATTATTTTCCTTCCAGATCGAAAGACTGTGCTACTGCTATCTTAAGTATGTTGTTAATTGCATAACCCTCAGAGCCGCAATTATGAGTTATGTCGCCGCTTTGCAAACACAGATCAAGAGGACACGACACAGTAAACATGACATTTCAATAAATCTGTTGTTCAAGAAATGGGGTCTGCCGCTTAGTGGGACGGATTTACTTAACCCAATTTTTTGGCAACACCATCGCTTAAGGGTTATTTGGCCCTGTCAGACCAGAGCCAGGCACGGGAGGGAGACAGGGCCAGGTCCGGCTGCCGAAGGTGCTGCACAAGCACAGCCCGGCGGAGTTTCCTCCCTCGGGCATTATAAAATAGCGTCACCGCTCCACAAATACAACCCTACATGCCCGGCGCTACTCAGACATGCCTGCAAAATTACACCCCAAACACACAGGTGATTGAAAAGTAATTCTTAGGAGAAATTAGGACTTAGAAGCCACAGCCAGATCTCAGAATGGTGAAACCAACACTTATTACGGTTCGGTTAAATAGAGCAAGCCAAATTATGCAGCCTGTCTTCTCACACAAAGCGGAGGGAATAAATCTACGCTTTCCTCACAGAATTACGAAAAACAAAACATCCACAAAAACAAACCCAAAAGTTAGAAGCAGGGGAACGGCAGGGTAGGTAGGTAGAGTACCTGAAACAAGTTTTAAATTCCTTGCCAGCCTCCCGGTGCGCGGCGGGCACGCGTGTCCCCCATTCCGTATTCCATTGATAGCCT
>JANPWX010000449.1:6248349-6285091 GCA_024734555.1 Trochalopteron elliotii | reverse complement strand
TCTGTCACAAAGGGAGTTCGTGATCCTTGCGAAAAGCTTTCCGACCGACGCGCGAATGCCGGAAGGGGCACCGCCCGGCCCGGCCTCGGCAGCGGGTGGTGGGCAAGCCGAGGGTCGCGGCTCACCCCCCGCGCCATGGGTTCCCGCCGTGGATTCCCGCCGTGGATTCCCGAAGGTTGCCGCGGTGTCCCCCTCCCTACACGGCGCTACGTTACCGGCCGGGGCCAGCGGGGAGGGCCTGGGCGGCGCGGCCTGAGCAGCTGGTCCTCCGGCCCGGCAAAGGTCCTGCCGCCATCGGAGAAATCTCCGGCTGCTCACGGGCGCTTGCTGTGCAAGTGTCCCTGTGCCCCACCGCCCCGGCTGTGCAGGTGGAGAGAGGGCGGTCGGAAAGCTTTTCGCAAGGATCACGAACTCCCTTTGTGACAGAGTTGGTAGAGACCTTAATTTCCGTCCCGTGTTCTAATTACGAGATGTTTCCTCCCACCCCGCAGTTACTTTTATGCAGTTGAAGTAATCTACCTCTCACCATCCCACCCAGCCTTCTGTGCTTCTGCCGAGGCGGCTGAGCGCCAGGAGCTGCTTAGAAGATATGAATGAAAGTCTGGTGTTGTGATTACGGCTTGTAGCTGATGGAGCATATCGTATACACGATAAGACATACAGTCATTGCTACTCACAGGCTGCAAATGTTTGTGTGTATATATATAGAGAGATAGATATGTAACTGTTACCTTCTCTTATTTTACTATTGGAATTTGTAAAAACCTCTTCTGGTACCCAGCAGAAAAACGGGCTAAATTTTAAAACATTTGCATCCAATTTACACAAATTCTACACAGAAATATGAGTCCAAAGAGCCACTTTGCAGGGATTATTTTTTCAATAAAATGTGATAGATTTGCCTGGACAAAAGACTGTGGAGGCACAGGGCTACTTTCCTCTATGTTACTTCCCTGTATGGTACTTTCCTATATGTTTCCACAAACCCTCCCTCTTAGAGTTGACATAGCCCATGGAATGATGGCAGGATTTTGTTCATTTGACTCATTCATTACAAAGTCTGTTGAATTTTTCAGTGGATCTCATCCCCATCCTAGGCACAAGTTTGGAGGGTTCAGTTCATGATCCGAAAGGCCATCTCTCTCCCCTGGTTAGTTTACTTAGCTGTACAGAAGGAAATTGAGGCCTCTAGTTAAAAAATTAAAATACTTGTTCCCTCAGTCCCATATGCTGATGCTGTTTCAGAGCCAGAGTGATGTCCAAATGTGACTATGAATATTAATTTAATAGGGGAAATTGGTGAAAGCAAGATGAAAGGATGAGACATTTGCAGTGCTACTTTGCAGCTTATTATGGACGCCTTTGCCGGTGATTGAGGAGCATATGAGTCAGTTAAAAGCACTGCAGTGCTGGAGAAAATGATTCTCAATTATCAGAATAAGAGAGAATAGAGCAATATGGAATTGATTTTGAAACTACGTAAAATTATGAGAACTTCACGTTAACTTCTTTTTCTTAGTATACTATAGCTCCTCCTCAGTTTGGCTAAAGGGTCTTTTTGACCTCATCTCCTGTTTAGAAGAGCTTGTGATTCAGTAAACCTACAGTACATTGTGAGCGATTAAAACATGCCACTCATAGGCATGAGTTACGTCTGCTCAGATGGCAGGGCTGCTCAGAATGAAGCGAGCTGCTTGATGTCACTGCACTGCTCGTTGGTAAAACCTCATTTCCTCCTTATTGCCTTAGGAAACAACTTGCTTCTCAATTAAAATAGGAACAGGATTCTGACTTGGGAGTCAGAAACCAGGATTTTTCTGTCCTGTGACCATACACCCACGATATGGTAATAGTACTTTTGAAGGAGGATTTGTAAATGTTAAAAGACTTTCTTGGGGTAGGGTAGGACAGTCAGTGGCTGGGGATTTATGTGCCTTCGGAACTTCCCGCATCTCTTTCTTCTTTCTCCATTGTATGTCCCCAGTCACTCCTACGTTACTGTTCTTCAGGATTTCCATGGCTTCTTTGGGACTTTCACATGTTTCACAACCCTTTCCTGGTCAGCTAATGAAAAAAAAAAGTTGTGAATACATGAGAATATACTCACAGGATTAGTCAGTTCTAAAAGCAAAAAGGGAAAATGGGACCAGCTGCCTTCTTTGGAAACCAGAACCTCCTTTGTTTCCAGAATTTGTATTGGCATAACTACAATGTAATATAGGATAACAAAAGTTTATAAGCAATACTTTTTCTGTAAAACTGATCTCCTGTATGTGTTAACTCTGATTTCCCTTCTGTCTTCCTTCTCAGTCTCTGTCAAGTCAAACTTCCATTAACAGCTCTACATCAGTTATCTCTCTTTTAAATATGAGAAATGCACATTCATCTTTTCATAATTTCTTTACCTTCTCAGTTATGTTGTGCATCAGCTATTTTCCATTACTTGAATATTTTCTGCCTCAGACAGGGAATAGCTCTTTTATTCCTTCAGTTGTCCAATGCACTGGCCAGCCCATGTAATTGAACCTACTCCTCACCCTCTCAGCCTGGGAAACCTGCTTCTATATCCACAACAACCTGCTTCTAAGGTAACCCCCCAGACTCTTGATCCAGCTTGTGGTGCTTGAGACTGTCAGATGTGCCAGAGCAGATAACTGATTTCAGCATTATGTCATCAGTATCAGTGCCTGTTGCTTTTCTCTTCTTACATAGCTTTTGCTTTACTTGAAGATCCTGAATATTAAGTGTATTTCTTGTTGGCTTTCTGCATTGGTTGTTTGAGTACTTTTGGCAGGTAGACACTTATCCTTTCCTTCCACTTAACCCCAGTTATGGTCCCTGATTCCAAACTGACATCCTTGAAATATCCAGATGATTTGTCAGCTTTTCGTTTAGCCTTCACCTGGCACTATTTACCTTTTTTAGCTATCACATTTTGTCCAGATATTTTTTCATCTGAGAATCTTGTGCTGCTTCTGCCATTATTTGCGTGGAAAAGCCTACGTACTTATATGACAAAGCTGCTACAACAATGTACATATTGTTAATTTATGTTACCACAGCAACTGAGTCATGCAAAAATGTTTCATTGTTTGGTAGTGCACTTTGGCATTCTGATAAAAAGCTAGGGGAAGGTAGTCTGTGTGCAGCTGCTATGGAGCTGGGTCTGAACTAGGTAGATAACTGTGTCTATCGAATAGGTATCAATAGCTGCTGCCAAATGGGCTTACCAGGTAGGATGCTGTAGGGATCTAAATCCAGCTCTGTTCATTTCTGTGAGGAATTGCAGGCGTGCTGGAAGAGGGGATTCTAGAAAACACAAGACACAGGTTGGGGGGACAAAAGCAGTGAGCCTAGCCAAGTATAAAAAATTGCACAACTTCAGGAAGTGAGCAAGGGGTGAAAGAGTAATCTTCCAGAAAAGAATCTGGTGCCTACAATAAATCACAAGCTGAGTATGAGTAAGCAATGTGTTTTCCTGGTAAAACCAGTAAACATTCCAGGAAGATACAGATGTGGGGAGAAATCTGTGGGCTCTATGCAATATTGGTAGGACGTCAGTGGAAGGGCTAATTTTTTGCTGCCAACAGGAGTCAGTGCGGTTGGCAACAAGGCTGGACGGAGGACTGGGAAGACTGAGGAAGCTGAAGTTGCTCAGTATAGGGAAAAGAAGGCAAAAGACAGACATGCTAAGACTCTTCATATACTTAAAAGGCTATTGCAAAGAGAAGGGGAATCATCTATTCTTGGTAGGTAGGGTAAGATGTAATGGACTTAAATTGCATCAAGGAGAAAAAGCTTTTCTAATGGTAACATTAGTGAGACACAGCTTTATATCACGGGGTGTAATGGTGTCTCTGTTACCGGATGTCTTTAAGTATGTACTGGACAAATATTAAGTATTATTGATCTGCCATTGGAGTTGGAGGATGGACTAAGTGACTAATCAAGGTCTGTCACAGACCTATTTTTCTGTGATTACATATAATCTGAGGCTTCTCATTAATCATTGTTTCTTAATCCAGTCCCATTGTACATTCTGTTTTCTTTCCAGAAGTCATATCCCTGGTCATCTCTCTCTTCTCTGAAGGACAAAATAAGGTTTTGTCCCTTTTTTCTTTCTGTGTAGTTAAAGGTCAAAGCTTTTCTTGTTCTTTTTGGTAGCCCACAACAGACACAAATTGATGAGTTACATTGCATTTTGCTGCTGAGATAACTATTTCAATTGCAAGTGAGTCAAACATGCAATAAAAATTATTTTGATAACTGTTGTCTGTCTATTCAGACATGTTCTACATAAACCATACAAAATGTTAATATAAATCTGAGATTCTCTAGTCATATACTAGAAAAAAATAACAATTAATAAAATGTTACTGGATTCCAGATCAATCTAATGCACGTAATCCCAAGTTCTCTGATCTGCACTGACAAGCACCCATGAAAGTTTTTAATGTAAACTGTACTATGTTACTTATTTTTTAGGTGTGATTTGGTTTTGAAAATTCTTGTAGGTTTAAAAAACTCCATTCACTTCTGCATTTCAGTTTAAAATACCTTATACCAAGAATAATTGGCATTTGTTTACTTGACAGATCTGTTCAACAGACAATATTCCTGATAGGATTTCTGGGGATTTTTGTGTTGGCTTTTTTTTTTTACCATGGTTTCTAAGTAGGTATTATTTTTTTTTTCTACAAACTTGTATTTATAGCCTTAAATCAACATCGCTGTCAGAGCAGATCCATGTGTGTTTTGGGCATAAAAAAGTAGATGCATTAACTGCCAATGCTAAATACTTTAATTCCTAAGATTTTAAAGCTTAGGAAAGCATCAGAAGTTTAAACCTACTCTTTTTCACCTTAAGGACAACTTTGCAAAAGTGTACAGTCATTTTATCCTGTCAAAGAATGAGAATTTTCTTTCTGTAATGATTTTTTGTTAAATATTAGTAGTGTGCTTTTCTTCATGGAATATATATTGCCCATGTACCTGTGCCGATCCATGTATTCATAGGTGATGGGGAAGAAAAAATGGGGAAAAAAGTGACAAAATTTCTCTATAATACTGAATTTCTCAAGGTCAAAAAACCTAAATTTTAAAATGAAGAACAATTGACTTCAATAAGGCCAAGGATATTGGAATTGTGATGAAAATGTCAACGTGGCTGAAAGAAATACATATTAATAAAAGGATAGGAAATACATGGCATAGTTATGCCCCTATTTATGATGATCCAGTTTTTTATATGCCACAAGCTCTTCCTGCCTTCACATCTCGGAAGAGATGCAGTGGAACAAGAAAAAAGTAATATGGATAATTAGGGATATGGGACATCTTTTCCATAAGGTGTGGCTAAACAGACAGTTCCTTTAGCCTGAAAAGGATCCAGCCAAGAGAGGGCATGAGTGGGATCTGTAAATCATGGAAGGAACAAAATCCATGAACAGAGTAGCTGTCACAACAAACTGCCATGACATGGCTCCCTCAACACCTTTCTGCATGGCAAAAGACTCACCCCTGTGCAGCTTTCACTGCTCTGCCTAGGGTTAGAGTTCAGAAAACCAGAAAGCCCAGAGATCCAGTGATTCTGCAGCTACAGAAGTCATGCCAGTGGGAACAGAGGACTGCCATGACATGGCTCCCTCCACACTTTTCTGCAGAGCACTGATGGAGGCAGTACAATTTACACCTAAGGAGGCTTCAAGCATCATCACCTTGTTATCTAAAAGTCTCTCCTTTTCTTTGTAGCCTCCTGTGGGCAGCACCTGCTCTTTCCCTCTTTCTTGTCCCTTCCTTCTGCACTTCCAGCTAGATCCTTCCTGCCCCTAGCACAGCCACCTAACCCTGTCTGTCCCTTGTACGACATCTTATCCTTTGTCCCTTGCATGACCTCCTGTCCCTTCCTCCTCACAGCACAGC
This sequence comes from Trochalopteron elliotii, assembly GCA_024734555.1. NCBI lineage: Eukaryota > Metazoa > Chordata > Aves > Passeriformes > Leiothrichidae > Trochalopteron > Trochalopteron elliotii. The sequence goes on along the minus strand of JANPWX010000449.1, from coordinate 6,279,169 downwards.
CAGCAGACTCTAACTAACCACTCTGCCAGCTAACTCACTCTTTTATCACACCCATGGCTGTGAGGGCAAGGCTGTTTGCACTCTTTGGTAATTATCAGAGCTGCAATATATTGGGGGCAAGATTGCCTTTAGCACTGTCTCTATCTGTCCTCCCACATGGCACCAGCCTCAGCCCCAGGGTGCTGTTACTGGTCCACCTAGGGTTAGGGTTCTGCCTAGGGTTAGGGTTCAGAAAACCACAAAGTCCAGAGCTCCAGGAACTCTGTGGCTTCAGCAGGCATGCCAAGGGGAGCACAGGACTGCCACAACATGGTTTGTCTGTCTTCATATTTGGGCTGTGAAGCATCAGATATAATTGTCAGATGCAGTTTTCAGAGACACAAAAGGAGGGGTTCCCTGCAACTATTCACTTTTTCAGAAAGCATGTGGGTATGCCCATGGAATAAAAATTAATTTAGAGCTGTTAAAGCTAAAGTGCAGAGATCTGTATTTCAGTATGTCCCTAATGCAGCCCCAACTTTCGTCCTTGCTGGAGCTTTTACACATTTGTTTCATTCTTGTGTTTGGCAAAAGTCCTGCTGGCCAGTCTCAGAGGGATCCTGGGTTGGACTAAGACATGTGCTGCAGTGTGAGCATTCTTACTTTGTTGTTAATTTGCCTGCTGACTGAGAAGTCTCTGACAGTCTTTGAGTTGTGTGAGTCTGTGCTTCTGCAGCCTTACAGCACTGCAGGAGACACAGCCTGGGAAGTGATCAAAGGAATAAGCAGGAGGCAAGAATCTTTCTTTGATACGTAATTTTTTTTTTAAGTAAACTAAAAAACCAAGGAAAAAAACAAAAAAAAGTTTGCTTCTCACATCCTTGGACACAGTCAAGCATGGTCAGATGCCTGACTCCATTATCACCTTCTCCTGCATCCTGATAAAGCCAAGCAAACTCTTGAGGCACTTTAAAGCCACAAAAAGGGTCAATAATGCTGGGGGTGGGGGAAAGAGTGAAGAAATTCCCTTGCTGTGCCTGCCAGAGAGTGAATTAAGCAGATGCAAAACTACTTTCTGCAGCTGGGAGACATCACAGGGTATCCCTGAAGCGGGTCAGGGCAGGGGTCATGCTCACTGTTACCAAAATTTTCAGAGCATCAGCAAGAAAGAGAAGTATCCATTGTCAACATATCCAGAAGTATGATTGAAAACTAGCATGGGAATCTTCTTCACTGCAGAACACAGGAAAATACGAATTCGATGCTTGAAAAAGTCTGACTGACAGGAATATGAAACAGGCGTTCAATTAGCAGGATGCATACGTGTTGGCTTCGGAGACCAGGAAGGGTACAAGTCATCTCAAGCAGCAGTTTGCTGGGAAATTGTGGGACTGTACAGGCAGAGGAGGAAAGCCAGTGCTGAGGCATTCTTCATGCCTGTGATCCCCTCTGGGCTGTGAAGAACACTGGTAGAGGGTGATGGAGTAATCCAGCAGTAAAAAAAAAAAAAACAGTTCGGGGAGGTTTTTATTTACCTCATGTATTCATCTACTGTGACTGTCATGCTGTGGTTTAGTGAATAAGGAGAGAAGGATGTGGGAGTGTAAAATGACCTCATACCATATATTTAGTATTCGTTATTTGTATTTTGAAGCAATGAAAATTCAAACAAAAGTAGTTGCAACAACATTTCAAATTTTGAAACAAAAACCTTAAAACATTGAGCAGTTTTGCATTCATACATTTTACAGAACTTTTGTTATGTAAAATAATTTGTGCTTCCATCTTTAGTTGGGGTTTTGACTCCTTGATTAGGAAGAAATTTTCACTGAAATTTCCTTTAGTTTATCTGAAAATATTTTAAATGCTAAAAATTCAAATGAAAGAGCATTTGGGAGACACTTTTCAGATACTCAAATGTTTTATTTTCTTCACAGCTGTCAAAAAATTGCCAGAGAATTACAGAGGGAAAAGCTCTTTTCTGTTCTTCTGCAACCAATATGACTCTTAATCACATTCTGCTATTTCACCGGGTAGTATTTTTATTATGAGTTTTATACCTCAGTAGTGTGGGAAGTTGGTGTTTCTTTGAGGTGAAGTGATACGATTTTGTTTCCTTCATTCTGGTGAAATCTGATCTTACTGATACAACCCCCCCCCAAACACCAGTGCTTATGCTTTTTATTCTTCCTGGAGGGGGGATTAGTGTTATTTCCTATAGAGTTCTGTTTCATAACAGCTCAGAAATGAACACAACAGTTACCACAAATGAACAAAATGGCTTTTGACTGAAGTGAAAATACGTTTTTTTCAGGAACTGTGCAATTTGCCCAAAAGCTGCTAACAACATGCTACCATTTTCTTAGTGGTTTTGCATTTCATTAATGAGAATGCAGTAATAGCTTCTCTCCTAATGATTGCTGTTCTTTATACTTCATCTCCTTGGAGATAAGAATCTCTACTTTCTTTATTCCCTCCATTTATATAATTTTCTGCCCTCTTGTTTTGAACAAAGACCTGAAAGCAAGCAAGTGTTGTATTGTCTCAGTATTTATTAATTCATTATAATTGAGATAGAAATGCTATAATAGTTGGGACTGAGCATCCATGTTGTCAGACTTTGTTTCACTTTGATTTCTTTAACATTTTTTGAACTAACAGAACAGTTTCCAGTGTCTGTATTTTAGTTGAGGGGCAATATTGACTTTAGACACTTACCTTCACTCTGCTCCAGTCTTTGAGTCTCTTGGAGCCTTTCCTCCCCATTACTGGCCACCTTTGTATGTCCTTTACTGTGATCATGGTGAGGCACTGGCACATGTTGCCCAGAGAAGTTGTGGATGCCCCATCCCTGGAAGTGTTCAAGGCCAGGTTTGATGGAACCTGGTCTGGTGGAAGATGTCCCTCCCACAGCAGAGGGGTTTGAAGCAGATGGTGTTTAAGGTCCTTTCCCACCCAAACTGTTCTATGATTTTGTGAATATAAGCAGAATCATAGAAATCATAGAAAATAGTAAGAGAAGAGACATTATTTGGCCCATCATTGTACTCCACAGCAGAATCATCTCCATGTAGATTAATGCTGAAGGTGTTTGTCCTGCTTCTAGGTAATGTGTGTTGATGGAGACACCATATACTCTGTAGGCAAAATTCTCTAGTACTGACTGGTCTGTACTGTTTTCATTGTTTTCCTGGGAAATGCCTTTCAAATAATCATCAAAGGATTATTTCTTTAACTGTATGTGTCTACAGGTATATACCTACAGATACCGTAGGCTTCTAAGTTTCTGCTAGAAGAAATGGAGGTATGGATTGGTCTTTGTATACAGATGGGCCTTGGGACCTGTCTGAGACGGAAAGAACATTTCTAATGTCTAAACTATATTGAAAACCATTCCACTCTGTCTCATCCATAGGACAAGGATGGAGTGCAATTTATTCCTTTCCTCTTTGTTGTGCCCTTTACCCTTATTTTTCATGTTGCTTCTCATCATCTAAAGGCTAAACCAGTAGCTATTTCGTTAAACACTGTTTATTTTCAACTCATCCTTTTTGTTCCTCTTTCGATCCTTTCAGCTGGTTCACACAGTTCTCATAATAAGGAACTTGAAACCAAGCACATGGTGGGTGAGAGAATGCATGGCATTAAACGCCCTCTGTGAGAACCTCAGTTTATCTTTTAGGAGGGCGGGTGGGGAACTTGATCAGAGGAAAAGCCCTCTCCAATTACATCACCACTGAAGCAAAAGCAACCCCTGCAGCTCTGCATGGCTCACTTCAGGCTGTACTTGCTGTGAAGCTGAGTGCTGCATACGAGTGAGCCACAAGGCCTGGTAGGAGAGTATCAAAATCAGCAGGCACCACATCAGCAAAAGAGTGCTGGCTCTTTCTCCATGTTTTATGTGTACAATGCTTTAAAAAAGATGCATGCAAAAGCAAAATGCCAGAAGTGCTCTTTTATTGTCTTTATTGTAGGTTTAAGAAGGTATCAGCTTCATTCTTGAAGTTGTGGAGTAAATTTTCAAATTAACATGTGAGGGAGGAATACTGAGAGGATTTTTTGCATATATCTGAAAAGCAAGTTGATCTAAAAATATGGTCCATTGTAGTTCAGTGTTCAGAAATATTACTCTTTTCAGTTCTATTTTTATAAACAGCTTAAACAATAGTTCCTTTAAAAAATCCTTATTACTATAGTACATCCTATGATGGAGGATAATTGCTTCTGAATCTTCTACTTGTTCATCTGTCAATCAATCTATATGAAACTCAGAACAGTTTTGTGAGAATTACAGAACAAACTTCAAGTAGAGTGAGTTGTCTCAGGTCAAATGAAATACAAAGGAAAATGAAGTACAAATGACCAGACTGATGTTAGGACTGTGGGAGAATGCATGAGTATCTGCAAAGAGCATTTGGGATAAATCCATGCTACTTCTATCATACTCTAAGTTTAATAGCATTATGATACTAATAATGACCATAAGGCATATGTAACCTGGGATTCTAAATTTCACATGATTATCATTGGTTTAGAGAAATCATCAAAGTTTCAAGGATAAAACTAAGACTGAAGACAGAAAATTTATTTCATGTGCTGTTGCTAGTGTTTGTTCATCTAGAAACTTCATATTTAGCTCCTACTACTTTGATATTCTGGGTTCAAAGTCATCTGAGAGGAAAGATAGGACATACTTGTGTTTGTGAAGACAGAGATGAATTAATTTTCCAAGTATAAACTGTTCTTGCACCTCCAGATCCCTAGGGCAGAGCCTACTGGAATGAATTTTTTTGATCAGTTGTTTTGATGCAGACCCTGGATGGCTCCCAGCTATGGGACCTGGTTGATGGACCAAAGGCTCTTATGTAAAAAATCTGAGAATTCTTTGGTTTTGTGATTCTGAAATTGAAGACGAATCAACATCTTGATAGAATACCTTCTGCTTTGTGGTAATATCTAATAATATTTAAGATTTTCCACTGGCACCATAGTGCTTTGAATTCATATTGCTATTCATTAACAAATCTCACCTGCAGTGTTCTCTTACTATTATTACTGCTACTTGATATAATGTTAAAATTAAGTTATTGGCAAATCAGAATCAGTTCATTCATAAAATCACAGAATCACAGAAAACTCTAAGTTGGAAGGGACTCAAAAGAATCATTGAGTCCAATTCCTGGTCCTGCACAGCACCATCCTCAAGAATCACACCATGTGCCTGAGAGCATTGTCCAAATGCTCCTCTGTCAGGTTGGTACTGTGACCACTGCCCTGGGGAGTCTGTTCCAGTGCCCAAACACTCTCTGGGTGAAGAACCTTTTCCTAATGTTCAGCCTAAACCTCCCCTGACACAACTTCAGGCCATTCGCTCAGGTCCTGTCACTGGTCACCACAGGGGAGAGATCAGTGCCTGCCCCTCCTCTTCCTCCCATGAAGAGACTGAAGATTGCAATGGAATCTCTCCTCAGTCACCTCTTCTCCAGGCTGAACAGAACAAGTGACCTCAACCATGAGGGGGGCTTTCCCTCAAAGCTTCACCCATCTTCACTGCCCTCCTTTGGACACTCTCTAATAGTTCAATGTCTTTTTTATATTGTGGCACCCAGAACTGCCCCCAGCACTGGAGGTGAGGCTGCCCCAGCTCAGAGCAGAGCAGGACAATCCCCTCCCTTGGCCGGCTGTGATGCTGTGCCTGGTGCCCCACAGGACAGGGTTGGCCCTCCTGGCTGCCAGGGCACTCCTGATCACTGTGATGTACAACTGCTTCTGTTTCTCCCCGGCTTTTGGGGTAAGGGTTTTGTCTTTATAAGGCTTTACATTGTTCATGACTTGCTGACATAAAGGACAACTTGTTTCTTCCAGTTATTCAGTTATTATTTATTGTTTGCATTATTGCTACACTTGTTAATAGTAGTACATCGAGGACTTGTTCTGGATGTTGTATAGGGAATGAAAAGAGGATCTCTGTCCCTTTCACAGCACACCTAACTTAGAACAAGAGAAGACAGTGCCACAGTCAGACGCATGTGATCTGAACAACCATTGGTTTTGGAGATATGAAATGAGGGATTTCAAGATTTACATGTGGAAAGTTCCATTTTTTTCATTTGAAAGTGACTTTTCTACTGAAACTGTATGATGAAAAAACCCCAAATCATCAAAACTGAAATGAAATCACTTTTTAAAATTTGGGGGTTTTTTTGTTTGTTTGGTGGTGGTGTTTTTGTGGGGTTTTTTGTTTTGTTTGTTTGTTTGTTTTGTTTGGTTTGGTTTTTTTGGTCGATTGATATTCTTATCTTGATTAGGGGTGGAGAATTTTTCTTGGTTCCTGAAAATTTTTTTCAGGTGGCAAAATCATTTCCAATTTGCTTTGTCCCCAGAGGAAAGTGGGATGAGGGAAGACTTTTTGGGTCTTGTAGCATAGACTTCACAAACACAAGGCTGCATACTCTAAACTCTACAGCTTTGGATCAATATTGAGCAATTTTATAGTCAATCTCCCTGATTTTGACTCTTCCAAGTAATATATAATAGGAATTACTAAGCATGGCACTAGTAGTTCTCAAAATTTAAGGTTAACTGTGGTGTAGGTCACCTGTGTTAAAGGACATATCTAGAAACACCACGAGAAACAAACTGAAACCATGGCTCAGCGCTTAGCATATGAGAGGTAGGATGTGGAAAAGGCCCTGATCCTGGTTCTCTTTTTTTTTTTCTTGTCAAATGTCATGATAATTTTAGTTATCACTAAATTGCTTTTACAGGATGTTTGTCCTATCTGTAGTTGGTTGGAATTTGTTTGAGCACTGCAGGCTATTGAACTTAAGGCAGAGTGAAACTAGACAGGGTTGATTCTGTCTTAGCAGAAGATTTGTTATTGTTTGGGCACGGTATTGTGGGGTGAAATCTCACCCTCTATTTAAAAATGGTGCTGTGAAAAGATGAACACCTTAGAGAAGCATAATCATTTCCAATTTGATGTTTCAGTATGTCCTACTGCAGAATTGGCTGACTTGATTGCTCTGTGGGCAATTTGTAAAAATTACTTATGCAAAACATGATTTGAAAGGGTGGCATCTTAGGCAGAGGTGAAAAAACTGCTCAGAAATCCTTTCCTAGCCCAAATATACTTGCCTCATGCTAGGCCTGTCCTAAAAAGGGATGATTAATCTTTCAAATGTCTTCAAGTCCCCAAAAGTATTCCTGTACTTCACTGTCTATAGAACACGTTAGCTACAATATATTGTGATTGCCTTCATGGTTCATGTAAAAATAATAGTGCAATTGTTTATTAAAACCCAGGATTAATTTAGCACAGGTCTAGAGGAATATACATAATGCTGGATGGAAAGCTGCTTCTCTGAATACCCCCAGCATGTGGGTTTTCAGTAAACGAGAACATTTGGTAAAGTTTCAATTTTCACAGATGAAAGGTAAGAAAGATTTACATTTATACATAAACATGCACAGCAGGGGGAAGGTTTGTCTGCCTCACAGCTTGCAGCAACTGTTCAAATGAAAATGAACACTTCTGAGGAGTTCTATTCTGGGAAGAGCTACGAGTCCATGCTGCTCACTGTGCCAATGGCCCCAAGAGCAACACACCTTAGAAGTATCCCCCAACACAGGCTGGCTAACAAGCATATCCTCAGCTTCAAAAGTTTATGGAGTTCAACAATTGTTTATTGATCATACATGAAAGCGTTCAGCAGCTCGTGGTGAAGTTTCCATTGTATACCAGAAATATCCAGACTGAGTCCTAGGGAGAGACACAGGTTGTTAATGAAACAACATTAGTACAATTACTAAAGCAGCAGGAGCTGGGGAGGTAGGAAGATGCTGGGCTGTGTATCTGCCTTGGCACCAGAGCACCTGTATTGCTGATTTTAAAGAAATGCTGCCCAGTTTGGGACAGGCTTCTGTTGCAAAATCCTCAGTGGATTTGTCTTAGTGGAGGTAAACCTGCCTTGATGTTTTTTGAAGGGATGAACACAGAGCTGCTCTCTTCCTGGGATAGATGGGATAAATGGTGTTCCAGATTTATGTGATGCTGGAGGATCCTCTTGTTGGGATTGGAAGGAATTGCTTGAAGGTGACATTAGACAGCTTGGATTTTACTTCATGTTGGTTGGTGGGTTTTGCCACAGCTAACAGTCCTGCTTCAGGGGCGTGTTCAGGGAGCTGCTGCCTAGGTGTCCTGCATGAGATTTATGTTCACTTTGAATCCTTGAGTGGTTTTTGATTGACAACCAAACTGTGCCTGTTTATTGAGCAGGAGAATTAATCCCTACAGTGGAGAAAACAAATCCCCAGGCTGCTTCTTAAAGCCATAACCTATTAGAGATAGAGCTCGGTGTTCCTGGAACAATCTCATGTCATGTGAGAGGGAACCAAGTACTAAAAAGAAATCACAAGGTCTTTGCCTCATCCAGGTCTTACTCAAAAGGGAATAATTTGGTTTCATATTTGCTCCTTTGTAGTAGGTAGCAGTGAGACTATAGAGATAGTTGCCTGACATCAGCCAGGCCTTGAATTTAGTGTTACCTCCTCCTGCAAGAGGGATTGCTAACCAAAGAGTAGATGCTTGTAGCCTAGGCTCAGCTTAGCCCTCTTTATAACAGTTTATACATGTCTTGCCAAAAAAATTAGTATTATATGTATTAGGACTGGCTCTAGACATTGCTGCATGAAGGAAGCCTCTTTCTATGCTTCTCAAAATGTGTTGCTGAAGGCTATAATTGCAGGGGGATGATACTCCAATAATGGTTTGCATAGAGTTAAGTTTGTATCCTGTTATCCAAGAAGAGCTTGCAGCAAGCCTGAACAAAAGTTGCCATTCTTGCCCCATTTTCTGTTAAAATATTTTCTGATCACCTTCTAGTATTACTGCATGTTTGCATTGTAATTAATCAGTATGTTCCATCTGCCATTATTGCACAAGTGACAATCTTCTGCGCTAGGAAAATGCCAGGTCTGGCTTTCTGACACTGGGATACTGTGGCATGCACTAGAAAGCTGATAAAGCCTCTGAAAGTTCTGTGCTGGTCATTGCACATGAAATAACATTTTATACTGAGCAGATGTTGTCACAAAGTCTTTATTTTGGAGGCTCCTGGTTCAGCTGAGGGAGCAGATTCATAGTGCAGTTTCTTACTGTTCATTCCTGGCTTGATGGCACTTACACTTCACTGCTGGGTTGAGGGGATGTGGAGGAAATGGAGCCTTTTGGGAATTTTGTCTTTTTAAAAAAAATTATTTGCATTATTGCAAACTGCAATAACTCCAGCTGGTGCTTGTATGTTTTTAAGCCCTCCAGCTATTGTTTGTGGGAGGCACATATATATATATCTATAATTACACATATAAAAGTATAAGATTAAATACTTTCTGCATATTCATCTTTGAACTCCTAATTTATTCTTTGAGTAGCAATTAAATGAGGTATGTTTTAAAATGTCTTTTTTTCATTGTGCCCTGGTAGTTATGTAGTATCAGGGAGGCTGGCATTACTGACCCATACCATGTGATGTTCTGTACCTGATGATTGTGCTATTTTTTACTTTTCATTCTCAAGAAGTGCAGTACTTAACAGATACCTTGAAAAATTGTTCTATGTTGCCATATATTTCTTCATATTTGATGAATGTGGTTTTGCCATGAAAGATTTTGGTAGAGGATTATTTTTCCCTTCTGCTTTGTGATTTTGTGCCAGGCTTTATGAAATGCTGATGTGCTTTTCTGTCCAGAGAAAGCATTGAATAATGATATTAACATTTAAGGGGAAAATGACTGATCACAGAGGATTTTCACTAGTGGCTATGGGAAGAGCCTTGTTCACTTCAAATACTAATGGGTATTGCATTAAACTAAAAAAAAGGTTATCACAGGCTTATTGCAGTTATTTGCAAACCAACCAGGGTCAGATAGTCAGCTGGTCAGATAAGAGTCCCTGAGCTGTTCTATTTAGCAATACAGGTGTAGCAAATACTCACACGAGCCTCATTGTCTGTATTTATTTATTGTCTATAATTATTCTCTGTCATGTGAGTTTCGAAAGTATTACAGAAGTGCTTTGAGATAAAGTATATATTGAGAAAAGGCTGTGAGATCCTCAGAAAACCTGTCTCAGGACTGCAATGTGGAACACAGTATTTAATGGATCTCTGCCATTTCTTCTTCTGTTTTAATGTTCTTCCATGCTCAGCATAAGTAACACTCGAAAAGCACGGAGAAGTAAGTGGATAGTATATAAACCCTCGTCCTCAAAATAAATGATAAGACAAAAATAGCCTTGTCATCAAAGGCACGTATTACTCTATTGCAAAGCATGTGAAAGTTTCAATTCCTGTAGGAGTGAGTTGTTCTCACCCATTGTGACTGTTTGTTACTCTCTTTGACATAAGGAAAAGCATTTTTAAGGCCCTCTTAAAAAATTATGCAGTGTGCTACATGCTACTAAAAGCAGCTGTTTCTGCATCCAAGGAGTCCTTTTGGTCTCTCCTGCAGTATTTGTAACACACAGCCTGACTAGAAGAATAGAATGTGCTGCTCTTCCCCTACTGTCCCCAGGGCTGTCCCTGATCACAGAGCACAGCCCCAGCTGTGACATGCCCTACACTGGAGCCCTTACATGGGTCTCAGTAAGCTTAAAGACAGCAACACTTGATTGTGCTGAGTGACAGAGTGTTTGCTTTGTGACTGTGCTCTGTCTTGTATTGTCTGCCCTCCCAGTACAGTGCCTGCTCCATGGACAACATCCCCTGCAGGCTCCTGATGCCCCTAGCATGAGCCTCCTGAGCCCCTTCTCCTGCTGTTCTGGGGTGGTGTGTGATGGAAAATGATGTTCTTTTCTGAGGGGCATTCTGGACTTGTCCTATGGCCAGGCATACTCCAGCTTCCTCAAGGTCAAAGGCAGTGCCATCCTCTGAGGGAGGTGTAAAACCCTGAGTGTGCTGGAGCTTGTTTAATGTCAGAGGAACTCACACATACTAGCAGCTAAATAAATACCAAACTAATTGCAGACTCACAAATATGGAACCCCCTTTCAAACTGAGCTTTTAATTAGGAATCACCATTCCCAAAATATCCATCTAGCTTGTCCCATGGGTCATCCCAGCTATCTACCACATTTATGAGACCAGGAATCACTCTGTCTTCCCAGAGCAGGTGCATCCTTTCCAAGGTCGAAGGCCAGGCTGAATGTTACCTTTCCAAATTAAAGGTCAGATGTGCCAGCAGAGAATTGCAGGAGCCAGAAAAAAATGCCACTAATCAGATATTTGAAGCATCTTGGCCCAGGGTGAAGCACGGGATGGAGAAACAGGGATCCTTATCTCTCCTGTCCTACAAGATATCACGGCTCTGAGCTCTAGCTCTCTGTGTTCCTTGTGGACACTGTCCATCAGGTTCCTTGGTCTCTGAGTGGCAGATTGTCCATCCCTGATACTCAGCAGGGACTAGCTGTTTGTTGCCCTTGTAAAGTGATTATTTTGAAGGGCAGCAGCCCAAGGGAGGCAGGGTAGGGTTAAGGATTGGAAAGATGTTCACAAAATACTAACATCAGTTTTTTGAAAGGTTGTGACGTAGATTCCTACATCCCCCTTCTCCTTTCCTCTTCCCCACTCAAATTGCTGATTTTTTGTTTAAAACACTTATTTTTTCTTCTGGCCCTCCCTTCCCACTGCCTGCTTATGTCTCCATACTTTATTCCTGCACAGTAAGAGTTAGAAATGGGATTAATTTTTGCTAAAGGCTAAGTTCCTCATTTGACCACTGGCACCAGGCTTTGAGCTGGAAATGGGCAGGAGTTCAGGTTATAGCCTGGTAGTTGAAACTATGGAATTCAGTCACAGCTGAGGATGGAGACCCCACTCCCAGATCTTAGCCAAATTCAAAGGGCAGACGGAAAAGGCAAAAAGAAAAAAAAAAGGCACGAAAATGTATTTTAACAGGGTCAGAGGAGCAGGACTGAGAATGAGGGACTGAAGGAGCAGTTTTGTAGTTCTGTGCAAAAAAAAAAAAGGCATTAAGGAGCAGCATCAAGGTGTGAGATCTCTGCCTTCCCGACTCACTAGTGGGGTTGCCTATGGCAAGTGCTTACCTTACTTTAAAATTGCTCCAGGACTGGAATTTTCTTTCCTGAGAGTAATTAAAATGCATAGAAAATAAGTTTTTCCTGGTGTCTTTGCTGATGACTGCTGTCAGCCTGTTGCAGACATTTTGGCTTGGATATGTCAGGATTAGATCTGCTGTTAATTGGTGTCCTGCATGGGCTTGCTCTGAGTCCATTTTATACTGCATCCTGCTATCTAGACCTGAAAGACCATTAGAATAAACTCAAAAAGAATTTAGGAGAACACTGTGCTTTGAAGAAGACACTGGTGGTTGGAGCCAAAGATGTCAGAATGTTTCTTTTCCACTAACTATCGGTGCATAAAAACAGTGCTCATCACTCGTCTTCTGCAAAATATATCCCTTAAAGATGCAAAAAATTGTATATAAAAATAATTTTTTTAAAAATCAGACTCTCATTCATTATGCATTTAGTTTTTTTGGCTAAGAGGATTATAAAAAAAGAAATGTAAAATGGGTGAGCCCTAAAAACAGAATACAAATAATTTTTGTCCCTGTTACGAAATATAAGTTCCCATTAGCTGAACTCCTCTCCTGGTGGGTCAGTTCCAGCAGCAGGGCTGAACTCTCCTTGCATTTAACACCTCTGAATGCTCCTGTGGTCATTACTTGCAGTGATACCCAGAGGTAATTTGTAGAAACAATAGGCAAGAGAGGGGAAGTGAACATTTTGTCCTTGAAATTATAGGAAAAAGTTAATAACATAGCTAAAACCCTAATTAATATTATTTTTAATCTTCTTTCTGAACCAGGGCTACTAACATCTCTGACGTAATCTCCTGGATGCAAACCTGTAACAGCCTTTGCCCACATACCCCATATTGTAGGAACCAGAGCATCTGAGCACAACCTTGTTTGTTGTCCTGTTCAATCAACCTTATGTACCAGCAGCTTTCCCTCAGTGGCAATGCCTTGGGCATGATTGCCCATGCTCTGTGCCCTGACTCAGTACCTTGCACTTCACCCTGAATGTAACCTCCCTGTTATTTCTTCAAAGACATTGAGGCAAAAAACAATTTTCTGGTAATAGTTCTGCTTTTATATGGATGGAGAAAATATTCTATTTGTGGAAATGTACATTTGCCTTTTATATGCTTTTCCTTATCCTGTTAGCTAAAAAGATATTGCAAGGGTTTCTTTTTCCCTCAGCGTGTTTTTACACATAATTAATGAGAAATTGCAATTGCAGTGTTCACCAACAAATCACATTCAAGCACTGTGAAAAATGTAGTGTCATTTCCCACCAAATTTAATGAACAATACTGTATCACCTACTAGGTGGCAATCTGTAAAGCACTATCTGCTCAGAAGTTGATGCAGAATCATAATTTGGTGGGTGGTATTCTCTGTTTACTTACAAAGCTTAAATAATATAAATTTGTAGTCCAAAAGATTATGCATGGGACATAAGTTTTAATTCACAGAATCCCTTCTTGAGTGCCTGTCATGGTTTTGGTCTGTCTGAAAAACTGTCTATCAAACAGCCTCAGGTGTAAGGGCCATACAGGGCTAAATATGGACTAACTTTAGCCAGCTCTCTCAGGAACTGGTAACAGGGTAGCAGTGATGCTTGGCTTGTGCTGCCCATTTGTCCTTTGTCCCAGCCTGCTGAGTAAAGCTGGCAGCTTTGGGGGGGCAGATAAATTCCTATTAATAGTGGAACTAGGATCAGAAACCTAGTAATTTCTAAAATTACTTCAGCCTGACAGGCTGAGATAAATGGGCCCTCTTGGAGATAAAAAGTCCTCAACCCTTTCACTGAAGCCTTCCAGTGAATCCACCTAGGTTTTTGTTGGGATGAGGCAAAGATACACTCAATGCCCTATTCACTGTCTTGCCAAGACAGTCATGAAAATCTGAGGACTTTAAGTAAAGGAAGGTCATTAAGTACCAGAGAGAATTCAGGTCCCTCCAGGGGGTATAGTGTCCCTTAAGCGAAGCAGCACTTCACTGCTGCTACACCATGCAACAGTTCCTCATCCTCATCCAGGTGCCCTGGGTGCTGTACATGTACTGTGTGCAACATCCTGAGCATAAAATCTGAGTTTACCTCTCCTGGCCAGATCCTGACTCTGGAAGAGTACAAAGGCCTGATCCCATGGTCCTTCAAAAACAAGAAAATTACTGAAGTGGACTTCCATCCATTACAGAAAATGCTCCATCATGGAATATTTAGGTTAACTTCAACCTCTGTTGAGCTCAGTGTAATTGCTAAATATTTACCCGGGTATAGCAGAACAGGAAATCCAGCAGGTTATTTCTGCAATGAACCTTAGTTCTCAAGACTGCAAACTCTCAGCCTGGTCATAGAACACACGCCTTACTATGTGCTTAGAAATCAGTGCAACAGAGCTTACTTTCTATTCATGCCTTTCATTGTAAATCAACTGTAGTATTTAACAGCTTTCAACCAAAGCAATCTTTCATACTTTATTGAAGAAGCCACTTTAACAATTACTTGTTAGGTTACATGGAAAACCATAGGAAACCAGGTGCTGTTTGTTTTAAATGGAATCAGAATCAGTACCCTTTTAAACAGATGTTTTTCTAGCAGTGTCAAAAATGGGGATATTGTGGGACATGCTATACTCCTAATTACTATATGGGAACTCAGGTGTGATATTGGACACCCTGGCCCCTTTTCTTGTGCCAGTTTCCAAAGTGACTGAGAATTATAGCTGGAAACCAGGCTGGGTGTTCCTTACAGGTCACCTACTTGTCCTTTTACCTAAGGGAAAATGAACTGGAACCATGCCATCTCTGAAACATGTTTATCCAGTAAGCTCTTAAGGGTGATGGGGATGATGAGCAGGCCTCAGCTGAGACATCACCTGCTCTGAGCTGGTTGTCAATATCTTGCCCAGGTTTCCTGCTGGTTCACCTTCAGTGTATTCACCCATTAGGTGATTTATGTCTCTTTGAAAGAATTTAACTTTTCTTTATCCCATGCTTCTCTCTAGCTTTTCCCTTTCCTAAGCAGTCCTTTGTCTTTCTGTCTGTATATAGCATCTGTAAATGGGAATTATGGAAGTATAAATATTATGCCAAGGAAAAACAGAAATATTTTTTCTCTTGTTTTTCAGCACAGGAGACTGGGGAAAAAAGGTGACACTTCTCATCTTGGTTTGGCTAATTCATAGCAAAGTTTCCAGCTGTACTTAGTCAAAGCCATTATGGTGCCTCTTGGTTGCCTGGATAATACAAATCAGCTGGATGCATTGTGGATGCATCAATTATCACGTCCCCCAAGTCAGGAGGAACCTGAAAAGTGATTTAGTTTTTTTACTGAGGTGTAAGCCTAGTGCAGACATCCTAAGTTTGAAATAATGAGAGAAAGTGCCACTTTGGGCTGGTTCAATAGATGAAGAATTTTAACATTTGTAGCTAAAAGTTGACATGGTCAACTTGCACCAGATTTATGCACACTGAGAGAGAACAGAATTATTTATAGGAGAGTGTCACAGAAGGAACAGATTAACCAAGATCATGGTGACATCTTTTCAAAATTCAGTAGCAGACCTACATTTCAAGAAATAGTTTCTTTCTGTTTCCTCTCAGCTTAATTTCAGCAGGGTTGAATTCCTGTTTTGAGGCTGGTTTGCACAGATGGATTATCTGGCAGGACATAATACAGACACTTGAAGAATTAGATTTCTGTAGCTGGTTGCCATAATTCACAGCATATTTGAGCCTGTAAAATTTTGCAGCAGAAAGAAAATAGAGAAGAAGAGATGAGGTGCAGGAGAAATTATGTTAAGGTCATTTGAAGATCATTAAAGTCACGGAGAGGTGATTCATTCATTTCCATAGCCTTTGGTTTGGGCCCATAGAAGACAATTTATGAGAGTCCAAGGGCTTTGGAGTGAGTTTGTCTCTGCAGTTTATTACAGGTTGTGGGATTACAGCAAGTGTGAATTTAGTGAAGTCATCAATCTCTCAAACTCCTCAACATGCCTCCTCCCCTTTCTCTTCTTCTCTTGTGCTGTTCCTCCTTGGCAGCTCAATTTTGCAGCACATGGAGTAAGAGGCAGATGCCTTTCAGGTGAAACTGGGTTGGGGTATTGAAGACTCACCTGATTAATATGCTATGGGAAAGGAGGGTAGGTCGGGGAGAAGGGCCAACACCAGGAAAAGTTCATCTAAAAGTCCTCTGCTTGAGAGGTGCAGGGAACTCTAGAAGTAGATAGTCCCTGCACCTGTGAAAAGAGTGGAAAAGAGAATTTCTCTAGGCCTTTTGGACCCATGAGTATTGCTAAACCCCTGAGAATTAAAGGTCTCTAGAGGCCACCTCTAGAGGCTTCTTTGGCAAGAGAGTAAAAGACAAGAAAAAATTGTCTAATGTTCAGGGTAGGACTCAGTTTGAGATTACAATACATTAGTGTGGGGACTAAGAGCTGTAGTGCAAAGGAACCCATCATGGGTCCTGGCATCCTAGCTGAGACATCCTTAGGGTGGAGGGAGCTCTCAGTGGCCAGGCACTAGAGACCTGCATGCCTGGTTGGGTGCCAGCACAGAGTGTCATTGAAGTTGTTTTGCCTCCAGCAGGCCATGGTCCTTTGTAGGTTATGGGCAGCATCTGCCAGCCCCGTCTTGGGTGTCCTGTGGCATCCCAAAGAGCACTAAATCTTTGTGTATGCAGAACTTAGTCAAGCAGTAAGCAAATACGTCAGGGTGGACTGAAATATTTTCTGAGGTCTCCAGGCTGTACTTCTTCAGGATTCAATCCAGTTGTCTGTATATAGGTACTGATTGAGATGTGCTTGAGTATCCAAGACATCCATGTGGGCTGGTACACATGGCATAGGCACCCACAGGAGATTAATGCCTTATGTAGCTGCAGCTGCGGACCACAAGTGTCAGATGGCACTGAACACCTAATCTGAACTGAGCTCTGTATCTCCACTGACCACAGTGGGCCCTTGGTGCCTTATTCACGTGTAGACTTCCCTAAGTAAATCCTAAAAGTACAAGGACACTCTGCAGCTGCTGGCTACTCTGGACTAGCTACCCTCATCTCCTTCACTAACCATACCTTGAGACAGGGATGTCATCTGACAAACCCAGAAGGCACTTTCACTAATTAAACATGGTTCTGACTGTAGAGTACAAGATCTTTACCTTTGAACAAAATTAGGTAAAAATAACTGAATATGGACCAGAACTTTTATTCTTTATGGAGGCAATACAATGTTCAGGGTTGCTGGTGGTGCTGGTGAAGAGCATTAATTCATATTGAATAATTATTTAATGCTGTGTAATCATGCTAAGATATTGCAGTCATTTCCCAGGCACTAGTCTCTAAACCACAGAGAATGATAAATTGACTAACATCCATTGATTTGTTTGTGACTATTTAAAAAGTAGAAGTTATCAAAGCACTGCTTTGAGCAACATGACTTCACTGATTATATATCTCATCTATCTTGCTAGGTTGATTTCTCTCTATATTATTAACTCTGAAACTTGTTTTTCTCTAACAAAGAGTTATTTTAAATCCAGTTTTTCCATTACACAGTTATTTCCATCTGGTTTTTGCGCATGTACTGCTAACAGCTGACAAGTCAGTGTTGGCAACATGGTGTTATGTGAAGTGCCAAATATAGGAGATGAGGTACCCCAAAATTCTGACTGGTTAGTGACAGACACCCTTCATATACTGCTAACATGCTTAAGAAATCAATGTCACGAGGACATTACATCACCTGGAACATTTTCTTCACACCACAAAGACCCCCTGTGCAGGGTCTTTACCAGTGGGGCCCTGAAGCCATGGCAGACTAACTCCAGTCATCCATAAGTAAGGTCCAGGCTAAGCTTTTGAATAGCCTCCATCAATGGCCAGAGAGGCAGAGGAAGACATTTCAAAGAGTGGTTCACTTCCTCCTTGACTAGAGAGGGAACTTAATCTTTAACTGAGGCTGAATACCTTACTTTTAGACAGCTTAATTTATGTGAAATGAATACCTCCAGAGTCCAAAATCTGTAGGAGTATTACTCTGGAACCTTTTGCTCTGTGCTGAGAAAATTGCTGCGTCTGCTATGATTTTAAGTAAAGGTCTTTTGTCAGTAAAATTGAGGCTTGAGTAATAGGCTTGACATTTAAAATTGTTTTAATGAATGGAGAGACCTAGAAAGGCCATTTAAAGTTCCTTGTCTTTTTAACTGTGCACTGAGTAACTAATGCTGGTTTGGTTACCAATTTTTGCATGGTATAGGAGGTTACTCAGCCTATTATCTCACTCATTTCATCTAGACCAGAATTTGAGACTGACAAGTACCACTGTGCAAACCATTATCAATCAGTGTCACTCTTTCTGCAGGTGCCTTAATTGTGTTTTATTACTTGTACCAGTCTCTTGCATTCCAGGACTTTAAATAAAATGATCTTAGTGTTAAAGGTGCTAGTGGAGAGGTTGGTTTGGACTTTGGCATCTCTAAATACTGTTTGACAGTGAAAAGTTTGCCAAAAGGCAGAAAGCTTACAATTTTTTCTTCTACCTGATATTAACTTTTCTCTAAGATTTTAACATTTATTTTCCATTTCAATGACTCATATGTAATGGATTGTATTTTGATCACCAGCTCTGACTTTAGAGTGAGGTTTGAATCTCCTAAAAGGACCTTGATTTTCAATCATATGACCCTATGGCTTCTTTATGATGGCATCAAGAACCTTGATTTTCCATCTTGAGTTGCCTTTTACAAATGCAGCTTTACTATTTTAAACAAGAAAACATTAACAGAAGTACCAAAAAATAGGCAATTGTTACCAACTGTGCCCTAAGTTTCATTATGGTTACAAAGCATTTTAGGAGTCATTGAAACGATCAAATTCTAAAATGCAAATCTTGGCCAGTACCCTTCAGAGCTGACAAATCACTTAAGACATCTTATTTCCTAAGTAAACACCTTGACACCTTCACAAAAATTGTTGGATTTAACAAGCGTGCCAACTCCCAATCTCTGAAAATCAATTCTTTTCATTCAGTCAAACTAAAACTCTAGAAACATTGACTGCTAAGTGTACTGATCTTAAGTTTAGGAGCAAAAGGTTCACTTCTCACTTCCCAAGCTATTTTTTCAATCAATCAGATTAATGAGCTATCTTGGCTTAGAAAGGGATTTTCTATACAGGTTTTCTTTTGACCTTGAATGTTAAATTTGGCTCTGACAAGCAACACCAGCCAGAATTTAAATATATAGACTTGGAATTTCAAGTTTTGTTTTTATATTTGTGCCCTTTATCTAGTGCCACCAAGTCTTTTATTACAGAATTATTTTTTAGCTCCTTTTCAATGAATATGTAAAATTCAACCTATGGCAGAAAATTATCTCCCTTTTGATAGGTACGTTTGTAATATTTTTTGTGCACTTCCCCCTAACATCCCAGTTCTACTGGATTTGAACTGCATAAATTTCCAGTTATGATCAACAACAAAAGTAATTCAGTTTTGCAAATGCCTTGCTGAGAATTCTGATTATCTCAAACAAAAGAAACAGGGGGCTGGTATTTACAAACTGTGTGTTATGAAGATCAGAGAATAGAGCTGTGATATTAAGATGATTAAGGCTACTTATGATACAATCTCATATTCAAGGCTTAAGATTTTCTTTAATGAGATGAGGAGGTGTTATGATATAACCCCAGCCAGCAGCCAAGCCCTATGCAGCCTCTCGCTCATGCCCCTACTGGTGGGATTGAGGAGAAAATCGGAATGGTAAAAGATAAAAAACTCGTGGGTTGAGGTAAAGACAGTTTAAAAGAGAAATCTAAAGCCGTGCACACAAGCAAAGCAAAACAATGGATTAATTCACTGCTACCCATGTTCAGCTATTCTCAGGAGAGCAGCATCGCATCAGATGCAGTGGTGACTTGGGAAAACAAAAGCCATCACTCCAAACGTCCCTTCCTCCTTCTTGCCCCCCAGTTTCTAAACTGAGCATGATGTCAGATGGTCTGGAATGTCCCTTTGGTCAGTTGAGGTCACCTGTCCTGGTTGTGTCCCCTCCCAGCCTCTGATGCACCCCCAGCCCCCTCCTCAGCATGTCAATACAAAAGCAGAAAAAGTCTCTGCTCTGTGTAAGCCCTGCTCAGCAATAACAAAAACATCTCTACATTGTCAGCACTCTGTTCAGCACAAATCCAAAACAGACCCCCACACCAGTCACTGTCAAGGAAATTAACTACCCCAGCTGAAACCAGCACAGGAAGAAACCCACCACCTATGACTCCAAAAAGTATCTTACACAGAAAGACATATAGCCTATAATTTAGCTTTTTTATTTGATGTGCAACTCTGAGAGCTCCATCAGACATTGATTCTTTTAAACACATCTTTTTCTCTCCTTGTTGCTGTTGGTAGCTGATGGGAACTTCACCTTTTTGATGCCAGTGTCAGCTTTTGGTGGGAGATCTTTATTCTCCTTTGATTATGGATCATCCTCAGAGACCTGCCTGTCTCAAAGCCTGTATATACGCCTTACTTCTACTCTGAAAGCTGCAGCACTCCCATTAGATGACATTTCCTTGTATTCCTGAGGTCATGGCTGATGAGTCTATTTGGCACAGAACACCTTAGAGCAGAGGGCAGATGTGGCAGTGTTCTTGCCCTTAGGTATGAAGAGACTGCTGTCTCCTGAGTGAACAGAAATTGAAAGGGTTGATGTGATTTGGAAGATTTTGAGAGACTTTATGGGCTGGTAGGTAAAAACAGGCTGCTCTCTTCTCCTGAGCTTTCCTTTTCCCACTGCCTGTAACCCATCCAACAATAAAAGTGACAATGCGGAGCAATCAATCAGAAATAACTAGTCTAGGATTAGACTTGGATCAGAAAAATCAAGAAGAATTTGTCTGATTTTTAGAGTAGGAGGCTCTGTGCCATGTGCAAATCAGATCCTCTATCCAGCTTCAGGTCAAATTTCTCGAACTGGTCCTCAGACACCAAGGTCACCAGAATCAGCATACGCTTTTAAAAATGTGGACATTAATCCCAAATGTTTCACATTGAGATCAGAGTATGCACAATTGAGATTCAGTGGAAGAGACATGAATATTAAGAAATTAGAAGATGATTTAGTGATTTGTCTGCTGTTACTCAGAGTGCACCACTTAAGTGAACCTAAAGTTTCAGCTTACTTGTGGAATTTTCATCGTGATGTGAATGAAGAGGTCACAGAAATGTTTTGCCAGACATTTCAATGAGCATATCCCTTGGAAGAGCATGGAAGCACAAGGAATTGATTCATTGACTCAGTGCATTAAATCATGTTTTAAGCATTAAACTGGCAGCTGCTAAGCAATTAAACGATATGCCTATTTCCAAGTGCTGCTATAAAGCATATAACCAACATCTTCAAAAAAGTGTACATTACAGCATACTTTATGAAAGGTTTCAGTCCCTTACACTTCATGAATTATTTGCAAGTTTGACAGTGTAGGAAGGCTTTGATCAAACCAGTCCAGAGCTTCAACATTTCCCCAAAATGGCAGACAGGAACTCCTGGAGAAAAATGAAATAAGTTTCCTCCCTGCCTTGGGCTACAGTGAGGGGAGTGTAATTGCTGTTCCTAAATAATTTTGTATATGTAATACTGGAACTTTTTTTTAAAAAAGGAGCCTGTATCACAAAGGGAGACTAAGTTGTTTACAGGCATCCCCTTTGTACAGGCTGACTAGGAGCCAGACACTGGAGCCTCCCTCTGAGTCTCATATCCTGCACTGGCACATGAACACAAGCCCCAGCATGGTGTGGAAGTGACAAGTGCCCCACCAGCATGCACCACCAAAGACACTCCTGGTTCTTTTTCGTTACCAGAGACTTTGGTCGTGGGGATGAACTTCGCAAACTCAACACATCCTAACAGTATCTTGATGAGATGCTGGGCCTGTCTGCCTGCCTGCTAGGTTCAAAATGTGTTTTTGCTATTAATTTTCAAAATGTTTTTCAATAATTGTGCCTCTTGCCTTATTTCCCCTGAGATTTCTTTGGTGAAATAAATGGGTCTGTAGCTGTCTGTTTAAAGAAAACCCCTTCCGTGCTTCTGAAGACAAGCAGACTGTACTTTTGGTATAACTTGCCTGTGTTAAACCGTAGTTTGAAGAAGCTTATGATTCACAAGACATGTATAAATACTACCTACCTACTGTTCACCACCTCTTGCTGTTACACAATCTATCAAATCTGATAAACACTTCTAGAGCTTTGTCATATTCTCTTTGTTCGGGTACATGAACAGTCTTCTGTAGGATAACACGTAATTGATATAGTTTGACTTTCACTGTATTGCAGATTTAAATCCTGCTGGAGCATCCTAGTTTATCAGAGGAGTCTTCCTATTTGGGAAAATGGGCTTAGTTCAGTACAAACTACTCTCTAGTGAGGCTAAGAGGCTAAAAGAAAGCTAAGCTGGAAATAAAGAAAAATGTTCATCATCAAGACCTTGAGTCAAGTGATAAAAAAATCTTACCTCTAGGCCAGCTACACAGACTACTGCAGAGAAAACACTCTAATGGCAGAAAGGCAGCAAGCTACCAGAGAGGGAAATTATTCTGTTGATAGACCCCTTCTGCCTCATGAGGACTGCACCAGTGACACTCTGTTTGGGAGTGCCATGGGAAATTCCTCCTCAGGGATAGGAAGAGGGAAGTTAAAATTGAAGAAGCTTTAGTTGTCCAGCATGTAGATAACTGGGTTTTTGATGCCTGCTAGATGCAACAGCAGGAGATCTTGTAGATCTCTACCTAAACTTTTAAGGAGTAGCTGCACAGTGGTCTGCCTTTTCCCATGGCTGTCTTTGCTGAAATGCTCCCAGTGCCACATTTCACCACAGAAAGACTGAAAATCAGTGTCAGATTGTGATTTAGGAAATGAGGAAAAGAAATCATACAGTTGACACACACAGGAAGCTTTTGAAAATGTGGGTTCTACGTTAAGAAACACTAGAAATGGAAGGTGGTACTCAAAGGGGAAAAAGTTGTATGGGAAATTAATGAACAACTGTGAGAAAGCATAGAGATATAGCATCTGAAAAGTAGGTCTTCTGGTACAAAGGCATGAAAAACAACATCTTCAGATGAGTGGCAGTGTAGAGGCTGATAGCCCAGGAGAGAAACAGTTACAGTTTACAGTTTACAGAATCAGAAAGTTATTCTGAGGAAAAAAATTCTGTTTAAACAAGGTGCATGTGCATGTGATCACAACACACACACACATACACAAACGCACAGAGGTAGCTGTATCAAGGGGTGTGTGCTTCCCTGAAATACTAGAAATCTAAAAGCTGAAATTATGGAACAGGTATGTTTGCTTTTCAGTTTGAAAGTTGACATAGCAGACACCTCAGAACTGGAAAGCAAAACAATAATTGTTGGGATATTGTAATAATTAGGAAAAAAATGTAAAATATATATATTAAAAAAAAAAGGAAAGAGGGGCTGCCTAGCTCTAGCAGTGCATCTGTATAATAAAGAAAACACACAGTCTAATCAGGTAATTAGTTTAAATGATTGACTCAAAATGCAGTCGCTGTAGGTAAAAGCCTCAGATATAAATACCATAAATGCAGTTTTATGACTATTCTTTGGCCCAGGATGGATAGACAGAATTACTACAATGATGACAAATGCAGGAAAACCAATAAGAATGAGATCCATGAGCTTCTTTATATGAATTAAGTATGTGCAGTTCGATTGCATTTGTAGACTGCACCACAGAGGAGCTACTCAGAGAAAAGGCAGGTGGAACAGAAGCTCTCCACTGAAAATGGAGCTATGCACAGGCTGGGGTTAAAATCCTACTGTCAAAACCACAATGGTCAATTGAAAAAAACCCTAAAAGAACAATCAACAATGCAAATATTAGATTTGAAAGGAAACAAATTAAAGGGTGACCTGTTCACTGGTGACATAAGAATTGTCTGAAAATACCACAGATTTGAATAAATGCATGGTCATTCAATACCAGGAAGACTAACAAAAAACCCCACCTTCAAACTGCTGTAGTTCAAGATTGAGGTAAGGCCATCCTTAAAAAATTATCATGGGATCTAAGGCAATCTGGTTCATATACTTGGGTTTCCAGAAGGTTTTCAGGAAAAACAAAGCAACACTAAAGGCTTCAAAGATAATAAGTTGCCAAGGATCAAAGAACACATTTGCTCATGGATTAATAACTCATTTAAAACCAGAGTTAAATGAAGACATGCATACAGAGGTATTCAAAGACTTTTGAATCTTTGTGGGAGTTATAAAATCTCTTGCTGGAGGTGGGAAGGTATCAGACAAGTGTTTTGAGGAAGTTCATCACTGTACTTTTATGTAATAGCATTTCCTTCTAGAGTGACATGTGCTAAATGAAACAAATGACTCTTAGTTGCATAAAAGCAGCAGCATGTCAGGACCTCACAGCATTTCATTCAGTTTCTTCTTTTGCTGTCAAGTCTTTCAGTGAAAGTGATTCTGCACTGTGAAGACTGGTGGTTCTATTTTTTCTTCTAATGTATTTGGCTAAAAAAAGGAACTTTTAATAGAATCCACAGAATCAGAGAATTATTTAGGTTGGAAATGACCTCTAAGATCATTAAGTCCAACTATAAAACTAACATGGCCAAGTGCAGAACTAAACCATGTCCCTAAGTGCCACATTTTTTAAATACCTCCAGGGATGGTGATACCTCTGCTTCCCAGGGTAGCCTGTTTCAGAGCTCAACAACCCTTTTCATGAAGGAATTTTCCCTATTATCCAATCCAAACCTCCCCTGGTGCAACTTGAGGCCATTTCCTCTCATCCTATCACTTCTTACCTGGGAGAAGAGACTGATCCCCACCTGGCCACACCTTCCTTTCAGGCAGTTGTAGAGAGCAGTAAGGTCCCCCCTGAGCCTCGTTTTCTCCAGGCTAAATACCCCCAGCTCCCTCAGCTGCTCCTCACAGCACTTGTGCTCCAGACCCTTCCCCAGCTCCGTTGCCCTTCTCTGGACACGCTCCAGCCCCTCCATGTCTTTCTTGCAGGGAGGGGCCCAGAACTGAAGACAGGATTTGAGGTGTGGCCTCAGCAGTGCCCAGTGCAGGGGGACGGTCACTGCCCTGGTCCTGCTGGCCACACCATGGCTGATCCAGGCCAGGATGCCATCGGCCTTCTCGGCCACCTGGGCACACCCTGGATCATGTTCAGCAGCTGTGACCAGCACCCCCAGGTCCATTTCCACCAGGCAGCTTTGCAGCCGCTGTCCCCAGCCTGTAGTGCTGCCTGGGGTTGTTGTGACCCCAGTGCAGGACCTGGCACTTGACCTTGCTGAACCTCATACAATTGGCCCTGGCCCTTTGATCCAGCATGTCCAGATCCCTCTGCAGGCCCTGCCTGCCCTCCAGCAGATCAACACTTCTGCCGAACTTGGTGTCATCTGCAAACTGACTGAGGGGGCTCTGGATTCAGGTCATCAATGAAGTTTAACAGAGCTATCTGTAAAACTGGTCACTGGAGAATGCCACTAGTAATCAGCCCCCAGCTGGATGTAATTCGATTGAGTATCACTCTCTGGGTTTTGCCATCCAGACAGTTTTTTACCCAGTGAACAGTGCATCCATGTAAGTCACGAGCAGCCAGCTTCCCCATGAGAATGCTGATGGAAACAGTTTGAAAGGCTTTACTAAAGTCCAGGTAGACAACAACCATAGATTTTCCCTTATCCACTAAGCAGTAGAAGTCACTTCAGAGTAGAAATTTGTTCAAGGAGGACTTGCCTTTCACAAACCCCTGCTGTCTGGTCTTGATCCTCTTCTTGTCTTGAATGTGACATGTGATGGCACTCAGGACGATCTGTTCCATGACCTTCCATAGCACCAATGCCAGGCTGACAGGCTTATAGTTCCCTAGATCACCTTTTTGATCCTCCACATCAGTGGGTGTCACATTTGCCAACTACCACCTGGGACCTCCCTGGTTACCCAGGACTGCTGATAAATTATTTGGTTTCTATTTAGGCTCCTGAAGATTACTACAGTAATTCTAAAAGTTGACCTATCCAGGTGTCTCAATAAGAAGCGTACACTGATATATCCCGAAGACAGGGAAGTGCCCTGCAGGGGTGCCTCTGGAACTGTAGAACTCCATTACCTCTGCAGCATCTCTCAAGACGGAGGTTTGTGCTGCAGCCTTCTCTGGTGGCCTTTACCCCTCTGAATGAAGGGTTACAATGCCTCTCAAGGCTCATGTTGACCTTCCAGGGTCAGTGTGTCCAATGTGTTGGCATACCTGGAGTGTAGAGGTGGCTGTGACAAATATCCTGCTGTGAAGGCTCCTCTCAGGTGGGTGTCTTCCCAGGCAGCAGGGCCAGTCATGCCCCAGGCACTATTGGGCCATGGTGCAGAGGCCCCCAGTTCTGAGGGCTACTGAATGTATTCTGATGCTGCAGGGCCCAGAGGACAAGCTCTCATGCAGGAGCCTAGGCTGTCCTCCAGCTGCAGGAGGGAAGTCACCCATCTGGATATTTGAGATCCATTGGGCTTGGTGTGATGCTCAGAAATACTATTTGGGTCTCTTCCATGGTTTGCAACAGGGGTTTCAAAGTCTGCTTTGGGTCCAGAAAGCCTGAGGGCAGGTGATCAAATTTATCTCCTCAGTGCTGAGAATAATGCCACAGGAGGCAGAAAAGCTGAGGCTTCATTGACATCCTCACTGTAAGCTACAATCAATGTAAACTAATCATCTGCCAATGCAAATTTTAAGAATGATTAAAAAATTCCAGATACATGTTTTGTTATTAATATAAACCTCTGAAAAAAGTAAGTTGTGATGAAAACTTTCAAAATGGGTTCTCTTATTTTGTGCAGCCTACATCATAGAGCTAAAAATGATACTTACGTTTCAGTGTTGCTGTGGTTACTGATACCATTCCTCAGAGTCTTCAGAGGAAATTAATTTATTGTGTTAAGAAGGGGGCTGTATACAGGAGCAAACCTTGGACCTTCATGATGTTTTCATTTATATTGGTTTAATTTCAAACTTCCATGGCCTAATCTATGCTTAGCCAAAGTAGCTGTAGTTTAATTTTTCTGGTTTTGTACAGACAAGTTAAAACTCCTTCAGACAAGGCTAAAATTTTTGTCCTGAACTCCGACAAGACAGAATTTATTTTTCATTTACTATTGCTTCCCAAAGCACTTCATGAGATAAATACTTTGTTGAATGTTCAGGTAGACTTTCCCTTTTA
The DNA here is from genome assembly GCA_024734555.1 of Trochalopteron elliotii. NCBI lineage: Eukaryota > Metazoa > Chordata > Aves > Passeriformes > Leiothrichidae > Trochalopteron > Trochalopteron elliotii. Next base: position 6,251,845 of record JANPWX010000449.1, on the reverse strand, counting down.
TTTTGATGAATTCCATATATTTAAGAATGGAGAAAATACTTTTTTCTCTTGTAGTAAAGATGATGTGACAACCAAAAATATTTGGTTTTGGAAGCATTTTTCCATACCATTTCTCCCAAACCCAGACCGATTCTATGTGCTATTTGCTGTGAATCACAGCACCACAGGATAGCTCATGTTAGGAGGGAGCTTGGGAAGTCTCTCCTCCAAACTCCTGCTCATAGCAGGTTGGCTCTAAGATCAGACCAGGCTGCTCAGGGCTTCATCCAGTTGAGCCTTGAAAACCTCTTAGGATGAAGTGTTGGTTCCTGCCCCAAAACAATTGTGACTTTCATATACAGGAGAGACAGAGGCAGAAGAGGAGCTAAGTCACAGAAAGGGTTAGGACCATAGAGAGGGCTGATGACAGAGCCAGGAGCTAAGGCCTGATCTGTGATACTCAAGTCAAGAGAAGCCAACAAACTGTTTCACAAACACTGCCTCTATGTAGTTCTCAATTTGTCCAGAAGCAATGCAGCTATGCAGCCCTTCACTGTAGGCAGGTCTCTCCCTGGGAAATGCAGTCATGTGATGGTTAAGAAGACAATCTCTTAGCTCTGGTGCCAAAACTATTCAGGCCCATTTAGCTTGTGGCTGTGCTGGGAGAAGATGAATACACAAAAGCTGACAAGATTCTGCATTAATCTTGCTACCTGGTTGTGCAGGATGAAAAGTGGATTATGGCTATTAGCATGTGATGGTGAAGCAATGCCCCAGAGGAGGGAAGATAAGAGGTGCTGCTGCTTGACGATAAAGCCTCTCAGCAACGAACTGGAAGTGATTTGAGTATGTGGATGATTAAAAACCAGGAGCCATGCAGGACTGGCCATGTTCTTGGTACATTTGTGCCGTGAGCACGCTGGTGACACTCATCTTCAGCTAAACATTAGCTGCGTTCAGAGCCTGCTCGTGGCAGCTTATGTCTCATCCCACAGTCTCACTTACTAATGAGACCATTTGTTTCTCCTCTGGAGAAAGTAAAAGCATATGCAGTAATTTATAACTAACACAATATTGTAGGGACAGCTTAACTTTATCGAAGCCCAGTTTATCTTAAATCAATTGAGTAGTTTGAATTCACACACACAATGCTTGTATTGTTTTCACTAACTCTGTTGGGAAATCGTTGTAGCTAAATCAGGGCATCCCCTGGTGTGATATAATGAGGTCTCTCCACAGATGAGTTACACTGATATAAAGAAGCTATACAGTAATGGTCAATGCAGCACAAAACTGTTTGTAAATAAGCCTTAAGGCACAGCAGATTTAGATACCCTGCTCAGGCATTTGCACTGGTTTAATTAATTTGCTTTGTTAATTAAATTCCATTAAATTACAGAAAGTTTTGATTTTAGACAAAGCCTCAGGCCCTGATCTTCCATTTGGACCTGTGAGTAGCACTGGGTGTACTGCTTTTGGTGAATGCTTCATTTGCAACAGTACAGTGTTGGTCATCACCAGGCTATTAGTGAGTATGACCCAATTTGCAAAATGGTTTCCCTGAAAAGCAGTTTTGGGGCTGATGATGAGGTGGTCTCCTATTTACAGTCTCTGAGCTCATCTGGGTAAGACCCAAGTTCACTTTGAATCATCTGCCCAAGGGGATATGAACTGATAGCTCCATTGCTGAGCAAAAATTTTCTTCTTCCTCTGCCTTGAGAGCTGTGTGTCCTGCTATGCCATTTCTTGTAGGGTTCGTTCACAAAGAAGCTTGGAGTATCTTGGTTGTGTCTGCTCCTAGACTAAGGAAAATTAGAGAGAAATAGTGGGGAAGCAAGAAGAACGTTTTGGCTGAAGTCAGGAAACACAGCTTTATTGGTGCCCCATCTGGGAACCCGACTGACATTGTGTTAGGTGTCTGTGCCTTGTCTGAGAAAAAGCTGTGGGCTGTGCTGGTTCTGCCTTAGACATGAGGTGACATTTTAATCTGGAGTGAAAGAGACTTAAAAGGGATTTTCTCTTGAAACCACTGTGAAGATCTAATGTTGAGATTGAATCCCATGTTCTAACTCATTGGGTCATTGTGTTTCCACCTCTGTTTGCTTGTGCCACGTTAAAAACAAACAAGCAAATAAACACCTAGGAGTTTTGGACAAGAGGGTAAGTCACTCCAACTGGGATGGTGGTATAGAGGATAACAGTTTTTTCTGTGAACTCCATGGTTGTAGAAATGCAAGATAGGACCTTCATGTAAAACCATACAAATGTAATGTAACTTGATGAAGCTTTCTGTGAATGGTACATATTTTCTTAGAGTGACAGATATGAACAAAAAGAGATAATCCAAAGAGTAAACTGCAGCATTTTCTTGGAAATTACTCCCTAATTCCTGCTTCAGATTTCACTGGCAGTGATGCTGCCACTTCTTCTGAGGGTCTGGAAATTACCTGTGTCTCACGGAAGTGGCAATTTGGGTGATTAACCCTTGCATTTTCCTCCTCAGGTGTGCTCTCTGCCTAAGTGACACTTTCCTAGGGCAGCATATCTCTAGGGATGCCTTGTGGCAGTGCCGTTGAAAAGGAAATGTAGTACATCCCAGAAAACACAGCCCCCTCTGGACAGTCAGGTTCAGGGAGAAGGGAGCAGAGGGCCTTAATGTGGGCAGGGTTGTGGTACATCTCAGCTTGCTTATTTGGTGCAAAGTGGGAAGTAACTGGCATGAAGATTACCACTTTGATAACCAAGTTTCATGTGCTTGCAGCTCTGAGATGCTGTCAGCATGATGTGAAACTCTTTCCTTACCCTGGAGCCTGGCGCTCTGTGAGGAGGGAGAGCCCGTCATTTCACCAGTCAAGGGGATATGGGATAAGACACCAGGAGGTGTTAGCAGGTGGAAGGGTTGGGCATTTCCTGGAGCCGCTGGTACTGGCGTCCCCTGGTTCGAAGGCTGGACTGCACACAGGGCTGAGCTCTGCACCCTCCAAGGGTGCTCTGCCAGGTTTGGGAGTGATGGTGCTCCTGGCCACGGCATGCAGGTGCACCTGGGTGAGGAAATACACCAGCACTTCCTTGGAAATTTTGCTCGTCTGGTGTGACTTGCCACTTTGGCGTGACTTTTCTTTCTTGTGGTTTGCCACTCTGCAAGGACACATGTCTGGCTGTATCCATTGGGGACGGGCTGGGGCACCCCGGGATCCCCGGGCCTGCCGGGGCATTCCTGCAGCGCTGCCCGTCACCGGGCAGGTCTCACGGCTGGGGCTCGGGGAGCATCTCCGGGCTGAGGACCGGCGAAGACGGTCCTCCTGCGGCCCCAGGGCTGTGCCCGGAGCACAGTGAACAGCCAAGGAATCCCCTGGGCACACGTAGGGCGTCTTTCAGGAAAAATGCAGAGTTGGAGTCTGACAGTAAGGGTTTTAGGCCTTTAGGACGGCACCGTCTAGCGGGCCGTGAGAGTACTGCTGAGTACCTGCGGTACAGGCCGCGCTTCAGGGAGGCGTACAGGAGGGAGGGGAGGGGA
>JANPWX010000449.1:6213961-6247971 GCA_024734555.1 Trochalopteron elliotii | reverse complement strand
GGGGTCATCTCCCTTCCTTGGGATTGCAGACATTTTCTGACAGCTTTGGAAAAGAAAGACTATACTGCAGGGTAGAGCTGTCAAATTAGGTCTTTGAACATTGACTGTGTTCTTGAAACTGTGTTTTAAGAAGTAGAGAAACATATTTGCTGATCACAAAACTGGTCCCACATGGGAGAGAAATGAAACGGTTTTGATTTGAGGGAGGACACAATGGATATTTCTTGGCTCTGCAGAGTTTGTAGCAGTAGTATTGCTCCATACAAGCAAGAAGAGGCACAGATTTCTGGAAAGACAGCAACTGCATGTTCCAGGAACACTTATAGTGAGTAATAGTTGAACTTCTGAAAAAAAGCTGCAAGGTCAGTTAGTGTCTTCTGTTAGCACAAGCAATAGGTAGAGGAAAGACTTAGTTTTTGAGATTAGTGAACTTGAAAAGTCAGAATGTGGGTGACACTGTTTGTCACCCCTGCCTGCTAAAAAAGTGGTCCTGCCAGAGATTTTGTTCCCTGGGGTTCAGGGATACCCATGACTATTTGAGGGTGGAGTGACTGAACAGTGATCAGTGCAGGCACATGAGAGTGAATTGCAACAGGGCTGGGTCATGTTGCACAGACCAGAGTGCACTGCTCAGTCCCACTCTCCTCCCCTGTGCACACAGTGGGTATGGGATTTACCACTTGCCCCACGTTTCACAGCAGGATTTGGAATAGCTGCCTATGCTTAAGTTCATAGAGGCATCAGGAAAGGAAACTGTTGTGATTATTCTGCATAACCAAGGCATAAGAGGCTGGGAGAGGGAAAGGAAACCCATGTCTGTAGCTCTCTGCTGCGTCACACAGCCATGGCACTCCCTACTCACTAAAAGCTCATTTGCCCTTCAGTAGTTTCCACATGATTAATGCTTAGGAAGAAAGGGGTGAGCTCTGCAGAGATCTGTGTGATGTGGGGCATGGCAGATACCCAGATTTGGAGCCACAGCAAGTATCAAGGCAGAACCACACCGGGCTTCTAGCCCTGCTGGCTCTACCCGATCTCCAGTGGCTGGATGTTTTCTGTGGTGTCATATGCCCCTGTCTGCCTCCCAGGGCAGAGCAGCACCTGTGAAAGGGGCTGGGGAAGGAGCTGGTGTGAGATTGGTGCCTGGTTCCCAGTGCCAGTGGCAGAGCTGGACCTGTTGCCACACAGGCCATGGTCCTGCATCCCCTGTGAGCTGGAGAACTGAAAACTTGAGAAGAAACAAAATGACTGAATTTTAAAAAATAAATCCCCTCAGAAGCAATATAAAGAAAAGGATTTGTGCTTGCCTATGCCTTCTAATATAACCATAAAAGAGAGCAATTTTGCGTACTTATACTTCTATTCTACACAGACACCTGCTGAATATTTATTATAGTAATGTCTCTTGTGCTTTTCTGTCTGTTCATAAACTGCTCAATACCAGTGATTTGAGCATTCATCGCTTTAAACTGAAACAAATAGTTACTGAAAGCGCTTATTGCCCACGAGTTCCCCTTGTCTTCAGCAAAAAAGGTGATTAAGGGACAACTCTAACTCTAGAATATGATAATGATGCCCAGCCTTTGGGAATGAGCTATAATTAATTACCTGCCTTGGAGCGATTTGATTCTTGCTGGTGGGTTTCAGACAAGTCAGCTCCCAGGTGCACTTCTCATTTTCCTCATAGCAGGAATAGCATCTGCATAGTTGAACTCAGCATTCCACAGCTGGAAGCCCTGGATCTCTAATGGTCTGTAAGTGCCTGTAAGCAAGTGCCTGCAAGTTAAGAGCAAGGACTTACCATGTTTGCATGCAAAGGACTGACGGTGAGTCACTAGTGATGTGATGCCCAAAGCTGCCCCCAGCACTGTAGGTGAGGCTGCCCCAGCTCAGAGCAGAGGGGACAATCCCCTCCCTTGCCCAGCTGGCCATGCTGTGCCTGATGTCCCCCAGGACAGCGTTGGCCCTCCTGGCTGCCAGGGCACTGCTGGCTCGTGTCCAACTTGCCATCAACCAGAACCCCCAGGTCCCTTTCCACAGTGCTTCTCTGCAGCTTCTCATTCCCCAGTCTATACACACAACCAGGGTTGCCCCTTGCCTCATCCCAGGTGCAGAACTCAGCAATTGGCCTTGTTAAACATCATATGGTTGATGATTACCCATCTCTCTCTCTCTCTCTCTTTTTTTTTTTTTTTTTTTTTTTTTTTTTTTTTTTTAGTAAGAACTTCACAAAAAGGTCAATTCTCTCCCCTAAAAGTGGCACTTGTGCTTTGTGGAAAAATAACTGCCAGATCTGTGGGATGGGGATGCTGATGAAGACACCCAGGCTATGGAGCATGTGCTTAGAGCTGAAACTGAGCTGGATACCTGCCCTGAATTCTGCTGATTCCCAGAGAGGCAGCACCTGAATTCTGGAGCTGATCTGGCCATGGGAGCACACTCTACTCTGGTTCTTGCTGACAGAGCTCCCTCAGGATGCTTTTCCTGATCACTCACAGAACAGTGACTTACATTATCATGGGGTCTACAGTTAGAAATTTGGCCAAGATGGTGATTTTTTTCTGTCTTCTCAGAATGCATTTCCTTTGGAGTTTTACTGGTTTTGCCCATCTTTTTTTTTTTTTTTAACATGGGAAGGTGAGAGGAGGATTGGTGTAGCAGATAATCTACACCAGGACTATGACTAGTTTTGGCTGTCTGTCCAGACAGATTATCTACTGTTTCTTGGCTGAATTTTCTCAGGAAGTTAGGTTTATGGGATCAGGTCGTTGTGCTTTCCCTCTGTGCTTCTCCCGCTAATAATTTTCGATTCAGTTGCAACCCCACTGGACAGGAATGTAGATATATTAGATAACCAAATAATCCAAAATGTCAGCACATATTTAGTGAAATTAGCTGGAGAAGATTGGTTTCTCACAGAGGCAAAAAAAGGAGGTCCTGTCTTATGAGACACCAAAGAACCCAGTCCAGGTGGCTGGGATTGAGAGGGAAATGCTGGATGCTGGCACATCCTGATTCTGCTGCTCACATTGCTGTGAGAGTCAGTGTGAGTCAGTTCAGCAGAGGGAAGACACAACCCAGACCACCTCCAGATGCTCACCAGCAGGGCACTGCTATGAGCGCCAAGTCCTGGTCTCTGCTGCCATTTGTGTATGGCTGCTTTGGACAGTCAGTGTCTAGAGAAGGTCTGGCCCCACTGCTTGAATAGGGGTGGTCAGTGACTGGGCCAACAATGCCTTCAGCATCTGGTGGAAGAGGCTGCTGGACCTTAACTGGGTGACAGGATGGTGCAGCCTCGGCCCAGACACTCCTCTGCAGGTGTGGTTTGTGGTAATACTTGGGCACATGTGTTTGCTGTACCTGTTTTTTTTCAGAAGTGGGAGGGAGGCAAGTGTGGACAGAGTGTCTTCCTGTGCTCCAGAGGGGATCATCGTCCAGTGGGACTCAGAATGTGCCGTTGCAGAAAGGGAAATAGAGCACCAAGTTGTTAATCCTATCACTCTGCTCAGAAAAATGTGATCGTGCTTAAACATGGTGTTCACCTTCTTTTTCCCCAAGCTGGGTGCAGAACTGAGACAGATGGGTGCAGTCTGTATTGACAAGGGCAGCCGCTGTCTAAGGAAGAGTTTCATTCATCCATCCATCTGCTCAGTATCCATGCAATAGCAAAATGGAGCAGCTCTTGCCTATTTATACCCTTGTTCAGCCTGTGGCATTATGAGAGCCAAATGACATGATCAAAAGGACATTTGCCTGTTTAGAAAAACCCCAGAAACCACAGCAGGATAAATGTGAACTGAGTGTTATAATTTCATTTTTGTTAATCAATGGTAGAGCTGCCCTTCAATACGAGAAATGGTTCACACACCACATTGAAGCAGAAAGCACAAGACCAGGCTTAATATAGGATAGCCTTTGGCAGGGTGAGAGAGGCTGTGAACAGCTTATTGACAGTATGGAGACAACCAGGGTTAATATCAGGACTTCTGAACTCTTCCCATGAAGAGACAGATTAAAATGACTTCCATGGATAGCTCCCAGACACAAGAAAATGTGGATCTGCTAAAATATTTGCCAGAATACCCACTACTGTGTAAAAGAACATTCTGGCTCACTGGATTTTTCATGCTGCAGCAGGATGTGTATAACACTTTTCTATGTGTCCAAGACACACACCCATATACACGTTCAAAAGAGATTATGATGGATAGAGGCAAAGCAAGCACCATGTGCAGAGGCAGAAATGGCACATTTTTGGAAATTGCCTCGGGAATAACATATTTAAGAAGGGAAAAATACTGTGCAGCTAGAGAGAGGAGTGAGAAAATGTGAGAGGAGCAGCCTTGCAGACACCCAGGCCAGTTCAGGAGAGGCAGAATGTGCCCCAGCTCCAGAGCAGAGATTCCCCTGCTCACTCTAGCCCCCATGAGCACATTTTCTCAAAGCTTGAACTAAGATTGAGGACATATCTTACTGGGGACTATTTGCATTCAATTTGCTGTGATTGGTGCTTCAGTTGCTCTTTACCTGCCATAAAGTATGGATGGGTCTGGGCAGTAGTAGCTGGAGGTTTTGAGCAGCTGGGGGTCCTTACAGGCATCAGGTCTTTTTTTGGGTCAGGTCTTACAGTTTGTTCCTTTTCCAGCTCTTGTGGTTGAGTTAATTCAGTTCTTAAAAGGCACTAAAATTTGCCCCTCTGCCAGCATTTATATTTTCAACTTAAGTCCTCAGCTCCATGATCTGTTGAAATTCCTGCTTCTGTTTCTGCCTCCAATGTTCTGCAAAATTTCTGGCCTTTGCCTCAACTTTGAAATACTGGTTTTCTCCATTAACCTTCTTTTCTTTGGAGCAAAAAATTGGTGACATTGTTGCTGTCTGGTTTGTTTCACAGACCTTATTCTTTCTCTTTATGTCTTCTAGCTATCTGTGCCTGGTAAAATTGTTCTGCCAGAATAATTTTTCTCTTAAGCTAGAGCTGAGTCAAATGCTGTTGATTTACGGGTTCAGTAATTGCCCTAGCAGTTGGTACCAATTCATCCATCATTGCAGGTTCAGTTTTGAACCTCAGCATTAGGTTGGTGTCTCAATGCCTCCTGCATGAGAATTCCTCTTGTATTCAGTACCTGCTTTCTTGATTAAAAACACCCCCTTTGGTCCTTGCTCAGCTTTCTCTTCTTCCAAACTGAATACCTGCACCATGTTAGGGAGAGCAACAGTGCCTCTGCAGTCCTCTGCAGTGGGCCCTGCTGTTCTCCCACAGCTTCTTCCCCTGGTGCTGGTGGCGCTGGGACAAGGTTTGACAGCACTGCCATGGGGTTGTGATCTCTCCCAGCCATTCCCAGGGTTTTTGCAAGTCCCACTACTACTGTGCAGCAATATCCACATGGGGTCCCAGCTGCCACCACACAGCTCTGGCTTGTGCCAGGCTCTGACTGCAGTCTGGACCAAACCTGCTACTGCATCTCCTCAGCAGCAGCTCTGTGCCAGCAGTGACTGGGGACATGAGGAGGGTCAGGGGTCCAGAGCTTTGCTGAGGAGAGGTCAGAGGGGACACAAGAACCTGGTGGCTGTGCATGAGCCAGCCTGGGATCAGGCCACCTAGCTCCCTTCCCTTGTCCAGGTGTAAATATCCCCCTGGAATTTTGGAGGGCTGCAACCACTGCCTGGACAGCTATTCCAAAGACTCAGTCATCCTCTGGCAAACCAAAGCTTCAGATCCATGCCACTCAATCTCTCTTGCCATTGTCCTCACTCACAGGTGCTTGTTGCCAAGCTGGATCCTAATCTCAAGTGTCTGCTTTATTAGTTCTTGTAAGCCATCTATCACATCCTGCATGGGCTTGCTCCCCCACTGGTGTGGATGAGGACCTCTGCTGCAGAGTCACATGTGGTTTTGCCTCAGTTCTTTAGTAATTCAGTCTCTTATTTAAAATCCATCTTTCCTTTTTCTAGACCTGCAATTTTCTCTCCAAGCCTTCCCTATATCATTTTTAGTAGTCAATGTAGCTTCAGCTTTCCACAAAGCCCGTTGCCAACAACCTCAATAAGTCCTGACTTTAGTGCTCTCCTGGCACTGTAAATGTTTCCTTCTGCTTCCTCTGGAGCACTTTTTACCCATGCAGCTCACCAGCTGCTGTGGCTAGGCTCATACTGCATGACTCAGATCTTAAACTTTGCTGTGTCTCTCTTCTCCCTGGGAGCAGCCTTGTTTATACCCGGTTTGTGGTGCTTAGCACAGGAGCCCCAGAGAGAAATGAGCCTCCCCCTGGGGTCACTGTTTTCATGTGCAAGGAGGTGCTGCAAGCAGGACACACAGACCTGTGCAGAGCAAAGCTTGTATTTGGTGGTGAACGCGAGCTGCCCAACTGAGCCCTGGGTGCTACCAACCCCCACAGAGCACGCAGCCCCTTTGCTGCTGCACAGCCACCACCTCAGGGGAAGAGTTGGTCTCTGCAGCCCCAGAGCACATCCTCCATGGTCCTGAGTTTCCTTATTTCACCTCCTTTTTTGCTTCTTGAATGTTTTATGCCTTCCTGTGGTAGGGCTTTTCTCACAAACCCTTGAGCTGGTAGTGATGCCATCTCAGCTGCCCTGTGTGCCTGTGGTGTCACCTTTGTGGCCTTTCCTGGCTCTGTTCTGCTGATGTCCCAAGGCTTCCTGGTAACTCTAATAGCCACAGCAACCCAAGCCGCAGCCACGCAGCCACAAGTGTTGTATCAGAGCTGGGCTCAGGGGCCTTGGGGGCAGGCAGTTGGCCCCTGAGGGGTTAAGAAGATGACAACTGGAATTGCAGACAGAGGGTTATTGGAGACACTGCAGCAGCTGAAGTGGAGGGAGCTCTGGTGACCTCCTGCTCAGCTTATATAAACTAACGGGTGCTGCTGGTACCAGGTCTTCAGGACCACAACATCTCATTCCTGAGTCCAGCACCATCAGTTTTGGGACAAGGTGGTGTGGTCCACCATGCAAGTTGTAACACTGAGCAGAGACCCACACCGGTGAGCACAAGGAATGTCATTAAGATTTTTCCCTCCTCCACAGAACAGAAAGGTTTCCTCTGAGCAAAGGAACTGGCAGTAATTGCGGTGTATCAGCAGGATGTTTCAGCAGCAGTGATTACAGGAGTGCAGTAAATAACAGGACTGAGCTGCAATGGTGCAGAGAGAACTGGAAGTTGTATGTTTTGTCTGGGTATGCAGGCTCAGACATCACCTTCATAGCTACAAATCAGGCCCATCTGTATGATTTACCTTCTCCTCCTACTGTCTCCCTTCATTAAGGGAAATCAATCATCCCACTGCTCTGTGATTTATGGCTTTATGTTTAGCTGGGAATGTGTTACAAAGCAAAAAGTGGAAGTTTTGATGTATTAGTAAAACCAAACTTGTCTGCCTAGGGTGAGATTGGATGAATTTACTTTCCTCTTGGGTGAATTCTGATGGATTATAAAAATTTCCATCCTCCCTTCTTCTTCTTTTCTCCTCCTCTCAATTTACACCTGGTTACAAAGAAAGGCCTTGAAATAGGTGATGGACTAGGCTCAGGCATTTCCCAATCTGTTAGCCTGTTCTGGCACTTGTTGACCTACATCCTGCAATTACCTTTAAAGTGACACTTTGGTGCTCTGTGGCAGCTCTGCATGAAGCCATGGATGGATGGATGGATGGATGGATGGATGGATGGATGGATGGGTGGATGGGTGGATAGATGGATGAAACAAGCTTAAGAACTCAGCCATATCCCAGACTGCCCAATTGGCCTCCAACAGCTGAGTATGGCCTGCATCAGCAGTGGCCAACTGAGTGTTCAATGACCCCAATAGTGGAGATATCATCATCTATCTGTCTGAGCAGCAGTATATGGTGTGGCCAGTCTTTATCTTCACCAGGTTCATCCAAAAGAAAAAAAGATTCATCCAAAGAAAATCTGACCAATGCAGGAGATGTTGTGCTGGGGGGAAATGGAAAAGGAGTTTCTCATTGAAGTGAAGGCCCAAGGTCACAGCCTGTGGGGAGCTGCAGTCCAAACATGCTGGATTAGCCCATACCCCACGTGTTCTCTGCTCTAAACATGGACATAGAATTTTATTTTTGTGTTGGAGGAACAGGCTGAGGGGCAGGTATGGCTCTACCATGGCTCTGTTGTCTCTTTCAGAAATGGAGCCATCATCTCTTCCCATCACATCCCTTAAACTGTGCTGGCTTAACCCTAGGCAACCCCCCCAGATTGTTCTTCATGTGCCTCATCATTTTCCTGGGCCCTGGTTTACAGACCCTCATAACTATTCCATAGGAGAAGGAGAGGAAGGGGATTTGCCTGCCACCTCAAGCAAGGACCTGCCTCCATTCCCCCCTGTCTCGTAGGTCCCCTCCTGCCTGCTGGGGAGAGGATGGGGAATGTCCCACCTCCTGAGATACAGTTGGCTGGTACTCTGCCTCAGAGTGCCTGGGTTGGCCACAGGGACCACACTGTCCATTAGCACTAGCATTAGTGTGTGGTCAGACCAAGCTACAACTTTGTGAACGTGGAAAATTCTGCATTGCTTCCTGCTAATAAGACAGAAAATACAATGTTTGTCCAAAGCTTGTCTCCTCAGCCACAGGTCATGCCCCAGCCACTGCAGCACAAGGTTTTACTTTATTTTCTCTTCTGCGACCCAGAAATAAATAAAAGAAAATTTCTCAATACCTGAGGGAGAAGAGCAGGTGAATTAAATATGAGGCATTTGTAAATTCAGCAGAGCATAATGACAGCTGGACCCTGTCTGTCCAGGTGGAGCACCCTACTCATGCAAAGCATGTTCAGAGCAGGAGGAAAAGCCCTGGGAGGAAAGCCGAGCATAGTGATGGGACTGCTGTCTCAGATGACCAGGGAGAGGCATACAGTGAGGCAAGGACACGTGTAGGTAGGGTCAAGAGATCTGCAGTCCCTGGGCAAGTGACTGTCCAACATTTTCCCCTCACACAGTAACACAGGTGTTGAGCTGTTGAACAGCAAGGATCTTCCTCGTTGCAGCCTTATTCAGCATCACTGAGCAGGCAAGCTGCCACAGCCCCAGCTCAGCTCATGCTTCTCTCTGGAGCTCTGGTAGGTCCATCTGGATGGTTGGTCTCCATGTTGTGCTTCTCAGGCTTGGCCCCAGCCTGGAGTTCTCCACTGCACTTCTGAGCTTTGTACCCACATGCAGAGTGGCCAGTGCTCAGCCCCGGGCACACGGGTGGTAGAAGGCACGTGCAGACCTGGCTGCTGAGACCCACTCCTGGTCCAAGGATTCTCAGCAGAGAATTGTTCTCTAGCAGAGCAACTACCACTTCTAATACCTTCTGCCAGAACAGGATCTGCTGTACCTGGCAGCCAAACTCAGAGAAAAGGCATTCCTGGGCTACTTAGGAAAAGCAGAGGAGCTGCCAGTCTGTCACTGAAAACACCTTAAAAGAAACAGGCTTGAAAAGCTGCCAGTGTTGACTTTATACAACTGCACAGCTGAGAAAGAAAGAATGCTGTGCTTGAAGTAAAACCATGGCATATCATGTTCTCTTTGAACATATGCGTATGTCTGTGTTACTCTATTGAAGCACTTGCTTCATTTATCATTTAGGGTTTAAATTTTTCTAAACCTTGTATTTAAGTTTCATTCTTTTTGTCCTTTTCTTTTTTTTAAGTCAACCAACCAGCTCATCAAAAGAAGACACTGGAAAAGTAAAATTCCCCTGTGGAGTTTTCAGTGTTTGAACCTCTAAATCCTGCTGAGAACCATGGACACTGGCATTACAGCATCATATTAAATAAGCTGTTTGCATCAAGGGATTCTGAAAACAGAGCAGCAGATATTAGTAGATATGTTTTGCCTGTTTCTTTATCAAAAAGCAAGTACAAAGGCTGGGTCTAGGAGACTATTGTCTCTGTTAACATTAAACTGACAATTGTCTTATCTCATTTGTGCCATTTCATCACAGTACCAAATTTTAAGACTAGAACAGTATTCTAAGTTACCGCGATAAAGTTCCTATCTCTATTCCAAGCAGCACATGTGGTAGCTATTGAGCACTTCAGCTGAATGACCTGTCATTTTAATGTAATTTGTATTTACTCAAATCATTCTTGCCTAAACAATCTTTTTGTCCATGTCCACGTGGCAAGAGCCAAGTAGGAAGAACTTTTCTGATGGGGTTTTCAAGTAGCAAAGTTATTTAGTCCAGGTGATATATTAAAGCAAGTACTTCCAAAAAGTCTCAGCCCCTTGAGACAAAAGAGATTAAGTTGTTTGCTATGTTTTCTCCTGATCTTGTTAGTAACTGCCACTTTATTTTACCACCAAAAGCAATACTGTGGGAAATGATTTGTGTGGCAACATGTTGTGGTTTAACCTCAGACAGCAACCGAGTCCCACAAAACCACTTGCTCACTCCCTCCATGCTGAGATTGGAGAGAGAATTGGAAGAGTAAAAGTGAAAAAGCTTGTGGGTTGAGATAAAAACATTTTAACAAGTAAGGCAAAAACCACGCAAGTGAGCAAAGGAAGGCATTCATTCACCACTCTCCATGGTCAGGCAGGTGTTCAGCCATCTCCAGGGCTCCATCACATGGAACGGTGACTTGAGGAGACAAATGCCATCAATGTGAATGTTCCCCCACTTCCCTCTTCTTCCCTAGATTTTGTATGCTGAGTGTAATGCTGTATGGTATGGGATATCCATCAGGGCAGCTGGGGTCAGCTGCCCCAGCTGTGTCCCCTCCTGCCTCCTTGTGCACTTTCAGCATCCTTGTTTGTGGGGTGGGATGAGAGAAAATGCCTTGACTTTATTTTAAGCTCTGCTCAACAGTAATTAAAATACCCCCATGTTATCAACAGTGTTTCCAGCACAAATGCAAAACATAGCCCCATATCAGCTATGAAAAATTAACTCTATCCCAGCCAGAATCAGCACATTCTCCACCCCTACCATTTATGTCATGCTCATGTTCCACACTATCCAATACATCCTTAGTAAGAACCCGCCCTGCCTTCCCATTCTTTGATACACAGATCTCATTCACCTGAAAAATGCATGTAAAATATCCACAAATATCCACTGTGTCAATATAGTCTGTGAGTTTAGGCTCCATCTGTTTTGGTGGTCACTCAAGGCAGGAGAGTTGCATGGAGTTAATTGGGCACCCAAGTCAGCTCAGGCCGGGTCACTGCTGCTCTTGCACTGCTTCTTGCAAGGCTTTCCCGCACTTGTCCAGAGGTTTCCTGCTGATGATAAGCATCACAGCACTACGGTGAGCAGTGAAAGCAAAAAGCAGCCACCAAGGAGCACTAGGCTCTAATTTACAGCCTGGCAAGCAAGCCTCATAGCAAGTGCTGGAGCCTGTCAATTAATGGCTAAACAGCAAAACAGTGATAAATTCAGTCTAGCACATTCCAAACAAACCTATCATTATCTTGAACCCTTTGAGCCCCATGTTGGGAGCCAAAATGGACTGCTATGGTTTGAATCTAGCTGGCAGCTAAGCACCATGCAGCCACTCACTCGCTCCCCCCATGTCAGGATGGGGGAGAGAACTGGAAGAATGAAAGTGAAGAAAACTCTTGGGTTCATATACGGGCAGCTTAGTAGGTAAAGCAGAAATTAATTCCATCCCAGACAAAACTAGCACACAACAAATACAGATTAGCTGTCTGAAATAACAATTTCTTGAAATGGGGTCATTGTAGGTGTCAGCCCTTAAAAAGTTTTCAGCTCAGCAGAAATACAATTAGAAGAAACTAGCTGCTTGTAAGGCCCATGTCATTCAATGTAAGTGAATGAATTGTGAATAGGATGACATATGCAGCAGCTATAGTTTTACCAAGAAAAGATGAAAGTGATTTTGCTTGTTAGACAAATATTTGACTTGAATTCATGGCATTTCTGTAAAGTTACAATGCTTGGGCTTACTCAGGAGGATTGCTTTGGGTAGCAACCAAGTGTAAGCTTTAAGCTGTAAAGTAATGCTGCTATAATGTCAAAAAGTGCTGAAGATGGTATGAGGTATGTGAGAGACATACATGTGAGGTTAACCTGCAAAATTCAGGTACTGTGGTGTCGAAACAAAATCTAGAAGAGGAAAGGCTTGGGAAAAAAAAAAAAAAGAATGTGTGAAGGTGAAAGTTTATGTGTAGAAAGTATATATATATATATATGTTTTGATATGTTTCTAAATCTTCCCCTTAGCTTGCCACTGCAGTTACATCTTACTTTGCTATTCCATGTTAGAAACCTAGAGTACTAGTGTGCCATGACATGTCATGAGCTAAAATTGGTCTTGTGAATATGTTTTATCCCTTGATGGAGAGCAACTGCTTTGACTTAGGAATGCAGGGGTATTAACGCATGTCTGTGTTCATGTTCTGTCATGGGAACATAAGGCCTTTTAAAAGGAAATATCCTCTGCTCTCTTGAATAACCCACCTCTTGCTCCATGCACAACAGACATCTTAAATATTCCTTGTCCTCACCAGTCAGGAGTTGGGCCTAAAAACCACAGTTCTCAGGCCCCTGTTACTCCTACCAGCCTTTGAGAGGGCTGAAGAGTCACTACAGCCAGATGTTCAGCTTCTTTCCCTTTCCCTTCACTATTGGTTATTTCAGTCAAAGTTTTATACCTAAGTATCACTGAGGATCTGTTCCCAAGTACCCAGATGTGTCTAGGAAATGAAACTTAGAGTATGATGTTCAAAACATTGAAACACGCAGCAGGATAACACTTGATTTTCCTCATAAAAATTTTTAAATCCTACTCGATTCAATGTAAGTATAGACTTCAAAATCATCGTGCTTTAAATCATGAGTTTGCACTTTAGGAAAATCAGATTTTTTTTTTTATTTCTGCCTAAGGTGGTAGATTTAGTTCCTCTCCTTCCCATCTTTTACTTTCCTATTTTACTTTATGTCTTCTTACTTCGGAGACCTGAAATAGTCTGGTCCTTAGTCCTGCTGCATTTTCTGGGGAGCGCATGTTCTGGTGTAGTAATGCTGCCTGATGTCTGGACCAAAGCCTAAGCCAAACCAAATTTTTGCATTTGACATTTATGAGGCTCCTGATCTAGGTACTATTTTAATCCCAGTGCTGCTTTCACTTTGTCATTGAGAAACAACCATTAGGAATCATTAGGACTCTCAGGAATCTGGAAAAAACCCACTATAAAGCATTTTGCAAGGCAAAACACTTGCTTTAAAGAAAAGGAAATCCTGGCATGGCAATACTGTGATTAAAATGCTATGAAAAGGCTTTAATCAGCATCAGAGACATCATGGCTATCTCTTGCTTTAATGACCATTGATTAATTATCATATGGTGCTTATGCTGAATGTTTCTTTTGACAAATTAGAAATTCTGCCTCAGACCACCAGACACTGCACTCTTAAGTTGCACACAACAGATGTGTATTAAATAATTACAGGATTTGGTTCAAAATGCTGAAAGCAAGCCAAAGCAACTGCAGAAGCCTCCTCGGTCTAAGGGCATTATCTGCAGAAGGAAAGTAGAGGTTTTCAATTGTGTGTGTGAGGTTGTGCCAGAGTTACGTGGTAGGCACAGAAGACACACTTCAATTCTAGAGTCTCTTGCCTCCTTTGGTTAAGGTTAGAAGATGGAGTTAAACATCCTTGCATCTGACTTGTGTCACCTTGCTTTTGGGAGACTGACAGTGCATGCAGGTAATGCAGTAGTACATACATCTGTGTGCACTAAGGCACCTCTCAAGCAGTAGAAGAGAAGAGCTCTAACAGAGAGACTTAGGTGCCATTTCTGAAAGATCTTGTGGAGTCTGTGATGCAAACCTTTCACAGCTTGTTCAGAAGTTTATTTAATTGTAGTATTTTCTCTCCTGATTCCTCAGTAATATTGTGCTTTACAACACTACCTAAAATTTTGCAAAGTTTTCCAAATGAAATCAGCAAAATGCATATACCAAAATGAGATATTAATCTGATAAATTTTGAGTGCA
The DNA here is from genome assembly GCA_024734555.1 of Trochalopteron elliotii. Lineage (NCBI taxonomy): Eukaryota > Metazoa > Chordata > Aves > Passeriformes > Leiothrichidae > Trochalopteron > Trochalopteron elliotii. Next base: position 6,233,996 of record JANPWX010000449.1, on the reverse strand, counting down.
ACTTATTTACACATCCAGAGACCTAAGAGCTATGCTCTTTAGCCATATAGATTTGTTCTCACTACCATAAAACTTAGTGAAGTCTCAAATTCTAATTCTGCAAACCATTTTTTAGCCCTGTGAACATCAACACAAGTTCTTCTGTTTTCTTACCATGCAGTTATAACAGGCAATAAACCTTTAACCTTTAATTTTCAATGGGCAGAGTTCAAGCTGTAGTTCTGTTCTTTCAAGTATTTTAGCAAAGGTTATTGTCTCAGTGTGGCATGCTCCCCTGGCTGCATGTCCTCAGTAATCTTTCTCTTATAAGAAAAAGGAATAAGGTCTTAAGTACTTCATGTATCTACAGACTCTGTTAATTCATTTTGGCATATTAAGAATAGATCAGGAAGAAAGTGAAACTCATTCCCCCCTCTGTTATAATCTGAATTACTCTGTCTCTGCATCTACCACTGACCAATGATCCTTTTCCTTCCCTTAGGGCATTTTTGGTTTCACTGTGATGATCTTTTTCTGATGGCAAAATACAATACCTTTTCAAAGAGCAGGTCATTTTGGGGGCACACAGACTACATTTATGTTATTATACTTGGGTATATATTTCTTTTGTCAATGGGATTTACAGCATAGCATGTAATATTTCTCCATGTTTGGTCTTAAGTGACTGCACAAATCTAAGTGACTGCATGCTACTTTGCCCTGAAGAGCAGATAAGTGGTTGTTCCTGAGGTTGCCCAGCTCAGTTTTTTTGGTTGGTGTTAATCAGAGCTACACAGCTGGTCCGTAGGTAGCTTAGGATATGCTTAGCACCCCAGGATTTCAGACTGAGAAAGTGCAACAATTTGTGAGCCTAAAAGTTCCATGAATTTTTCTTCAGGGAGGCTTTAGCTGGCACAGACGTGCATAGTGCTGTCTCCCTCCTGCAAGCAACTTCTCAGTTACTCAGTATGGACCAAGAGTTTCCTCATAGGAAAACTTCAGAAGTTTCATACAAGCACCTCATTCAAATACCATCAGTGTTTCAGTGAGTACTGCTGAAAACACTTCAGTCTGACGGACACTCACAGGGCAACAGGGTAAGAACCCCTTTGTCCCAAGCAAAAATTACAGCCCAGCACCCCCCTCTTCTATGTCTGAGTAACCCAATCACCTCAATTAATTTAATGTGTCTCTGTGAAGGTTATTTGTCACTTAGAGCAATTTATCCTCAGGTGCTTACTGTCTACTTCAGTAATTTGCAATTAATTACTTGTTTACTTATATAATGTTGCTAATAAAGGGACTGTGGAGGGATCCCATTTAGTTTCCTAAATAAAAGCCATCTGCTTGGCCATATTTACCCTTACTAACTCCTGTTTTTGTAGCTATAGAGTTGTTAAAGACTTTGGCTGTTGCTACTATAACCTTTTCATTAAAATCCGTATCTTTAACAAGGTAGCAAAGATGTACTGAGCACTCCTGGTGCGTTGGTTTTAGCTCAGAGAATCATAGAATAGTTTGGGTTGGAAGGCACTTAAATGACCATTATTCCCAACACTCCTGCCATGGGCAGGGATGCCTTCCACTAGAAGAGATTGCTCAGTTACATCCAACCTGGCCTTGAACATACTCAGAGATGGGTCATCCACACCTTCTCCAGGCAAACTGTGCTAGTGCCTCACCACTTACACAGTAAATAATTTCCTTCTAATATCTAATCCAAACCTACCTAATTCAGTTTAGAGTCATCACCCGTTGTCCTAACATATCTTTCCAAAAAGTACTTCTTCATCTCTATTGTATGCCCCATTTGAGTACTGGAGGGCTGCTTGAAGGTCTCCCTGGAGCCTTTCCTTCTCCAGGAACAGCCTCAACTCTCTCAGCCTTTTCTCATTGGAGAGAAGTTCTGTTTCTGTGATAATTTTTGTGTTCATCCTCTGGACTTGCTTCAACAGGTCCATGTTTTCCTTATGCTGGAGATCCTAGAGCTGGACACAATACTCCTGGTGGGATCTCAAGAGGGCAGAGTAGAGGGAGAGTATCAGCTTCCTCACCCTGCTGGCCATGTATTTGTTGAAGCAGATCAGGAAACATTTGACTTTCTGGGCTGTGAGTGCATATTGCTGACTCATGTTGAGCTTCGCATCAACCAATGGCCCCAGGTCCTTCTCCTTAGGGAGAAGCTATTACTTTACATCCATACTTGTATCCATCAGGTTAGATCAGCGTTTTCTTCCAGAACTCCTCTTCTATGTATCAAAAGAGAATAGAGACCTTTGCAGGTGTAAGAAACCAAGAAAACAGACCAATGCTTTCAATATTCTCCTTTTCTACAACATTTTCTTAGTTTATAGTATTTATGCTTAAATATTGGTTTATTGCATCTTTATAGTTCTGGGTTTTTTTCCCTGAAAGACCATGCCCTTCTTTTCTCAGGGTCCCACTGCTGTTTGTCTGTTGCTTTTTGATGAGATTCATCCAGGCAGTTGGTGACCTTTCCTATACCCCCTATTGATTCTCTGGAATGGCTTGGCCTTGCAGGGGTAAAATATCGACAATGTTTTAGGGTGCCTAGTACTTGTTTGTTTACCTGGTCATGCAATGCACTTACAGACTGGCTGGCTGATTGATTTATTGCTGCTTTGTACTGCTGCTGGCATCTTTCTGGGAACCAGGACTGGAAAAAGCCTTTCTGCAACTGTGAGTTTATGCCAGTGTCCATGCATTAAGAAACTGCATGTAAGGCATTTCAGTCAAAACCACTCCTTGTAACCCATGACTGCTCATTTGCCTGGGGTTTTGGATGGCAAATCTAGGCTTATACATGCTGTCAGACGGCCTGGTGGCAGTGCAGTGAATTACTGCTGAGACAGACTTGTGTCAAAATCAGTATAAATGAAACAGGGAACAAGTATTGTAAAACACAGTAAAAGAGCTGCTCTAACTTCTGTCACCACTATGTAACAGCCTATAAAATAGTAAAACAGATATAGGACAAAACCATGTCCTCCTTCAGCAATAACAATTCTGTGACTGTTCTGTGAAGACCTGAGAAAAAAATCCTTGGATAACTAGCAGAGTGGGGATCTATGGCCAAAGTATGACTGTAAAGAGTGAATGAAGAGGGGAGACTTATATTGCCCTGGCAAACATAAATAAGAAGAAGAAACACAAAGAAGAAACCACTTACCATGGTCCAGAAGCCCCAAAATATTTTTTACCTCTGTAGCTAACTGGAGACAGCTGATCTATGTGTTGTGGGGGATGGGGGTGTTAGGTTAGATATAAGGGAAAAGTTTTTCACTCAGAGGGTGGTTGGGCAGACTCTCCAGGGAAGTGCACACAGCACTAAGCCTGCTAGAGTTTGAGAAGCATTTGGACAACACTCTCAGGCACATGGTGTGGATGTCTTCCAACTCAGGATATGCTATGGCTGTGTGAGGAGCAGGAATCCTTTGACAAAGGAGAGTGAAGGTGGGGTCTGGCTGGTCACAGGACAATAGACCAGTTAAATGCAGTTGTACATCATGGTCTGTCACATTCCCTTGCCCTTGAAGGCAGATCATAGCCACTGGAAGAGCCGAGATCCATATGAAAAAAAGGAAAAGAAAGGCAGGGAAAAGTTAGATTTGGGATCTGGGAAGTGGGCAGTACCAATCTTAGAGATGCTTATGCTCCTCTCTTAGGTCAGATAATTTTCTCATACTTTAAAGCAGAAAGCAATCAACTGATCCCTATAGAAAGGGTAAACTTTCTTCTAGTGACTCTGATAAGTGGCACAATACTCTGAAATGTACATGCACTGACCCACATTCTTACCTGTCTGCAAGGCTCTGGATGGTGTGATGGAAGTACCACACTACTTCTCTTGGGTGGAACTGTATGTGAGGGTAGTGAATCACAGTGGAGTAACAGTGTGTCTGGGGTGACTGATCCCCAAAATCATTGTTGAAGAGATAGATAATACCTCCCCCTTAATATGTGGGACCAAGAGCCTTGAAACACTCCAGTGAAAAGTTTCCTCTGCCTTTAGTACTAATCAGGAAAAGAGAAGAACCTGAGAGGAAGAACTATATACTATTGGAAGGGCCTAGTTCCATCGGAGGAAGCTGAAGCCATGCTGCCTCTGAAAGAAGATGGTTTAAGATTTTGGTCTTCAGTGCATGGTCTCAACAGCTGGCAGGGAGGTCCTGGCTGCAGGACACGTGCCAGAGGCACCGGTCGCCTGTGACTTTCCAAGAGCGTGCCTTTGCAGCGCCACTTCCAGACTTTCAACACTGGGTGGCACCAGGAATATAAAGAATCAGAGCCACGTCTCCAGACTTGCAAAGGGACTTGCCATCCTGGGAGAGTGAGGTGCTATCAGTTTATTTGTTTATAGTCTTGATGCAGTGGATGAAAGAAAAACATTATTCTAGAAGGAAACCTCAGGTAATGGTAGGAGCAGGTGAGGATATAAGATAGGAAAAACCTCTGTAAAGTTTGATTACTTCTGCTGTGAAACTATTACAGCTTAAAAAAAAGCTCACCTGTGACAAAAGGTTTTTAAAATATTGTTGTCATAAGTAAACCCTCTCCTCAAGCACAGAAAAAACCAAAAAAATAGTCAGAAAAGAAGTGGACCAGTAGAGCCAGTCCCAAGTTCTGTGACAGTGTTGTCCATATCTCAGAGATTGCTGGAATCAGGAATGGCCTTTGTGGCTCCCCACCTCTTTGACCACATTGCCCTGTGCAGCAGCCAGCAAGGCAGGACACCAGGGAGAGGCAGAGCCCCTCCATCAGTAACTTTTTTTTTTCTCACATCTTGTCCAACCTGGGATGCTAATGGCATCCCTTTAGCAGATAAAGCCAAGTTCTTTGGGAATTTTTTTTTTCTTTTTGGGGGGGTGGGGTTGCTTAGAGGCAGAAGTTTCTAGATGTGAACTGGGGGGAAACCATGTGCTCATTATTGGTTTCTAATTGCTGGCTCTGATAAATTCCAGGAGTATAATAACACAGAGTAGAAAGTTGTGGAGGAGCTGCCACCTTACAGAGTATTTTGCATGCCTTCCATTTATGACCAATGCCACTGAATGCAGTTATCCAATAAGATGCCAAACTGTCAGCATTTCATTAAAATATGCTGCGGAGAGTAGTTCAGTAGACTACTTAGCATGCCAAATGCATAGTATGTGCCAACACATTTGTCGTATAATGCTCTTAAGAGCTGCAAGCCTCTGTTCATTGGGAATAATCAATTCTATTTTCATATGCAGTGGACCTTGAACCTTGCACTTACACTGCAACAATTTAATTTTTCCAAGGGACGACCAGGGTAAGTAGATGCAGTACCTCTACCAGGAACATTGGCAATAAGCTTTATTGATATTCTGAGCTAAAAGAGCCCCGCAGATCTTTGCACACTGTGGGGAGGATCTAAAAATACATAATAAAAGGTTGATTAGTACAGCATGCAACAAGGCGAAGAGCATGTGCTGCTGAACAGAAATACAGTCTTGACAATGTAAAAGCAACAAAGCCAAATAAAGTAATTCAGCAACCAGAGTATTAAGCTCAGCCTCAGTGCAATATGAGAAAAAAGGCAGTTATGTTTGGTGTGGAGCTGAAAGAATCTACCTCTGTGATGGGTAATTAAAAGTTCAAGGACTGCTTCAGTTCCCTGATAAGCCTTTGGTTGCCTCATTAGACGTTATCAGTTTCTGGGACATGCAAATCCCGTGTGTAAAAAAGCACTGTTTTTCACACAATAAGTGACCTTTCTCGTATCTTGTATCCCTTCTTTCCCTTCTTTCCCTTCTGTCTGACTACCCCAAAAGGCTTACAGAGACAGTGTTCACAGGGAATTACTTGGTGTGCAGCTCTGCCACGGGTGAATACGGTCTTTTTTCTGATATTGAGAGGTAGGCAGCACTTTGTTAAGGCAGGATTTGCCTATGTGTTCAGCAACCCTCCGCAGCCTCTCTCGGTGGAAAACCCATCTCCTGAATCCTGGGGTTTTCATCTTTCCTCGGTATCAGGTGCTGTCAAATAGTTGTGGTAAAACCCCAAGGCCAGAAAAGAGTCATCAGCATGTTCCTGAGCCCTGTGTCCCTAAACCTTCCCATATGTGGAAATGGGCTCCAGTGCCCTATTGTCCATATCTCTTTCTAGGGCAGAGAGAAAATATCTGTGATGTCACATATCTCTTTAAATCCTAAAACGCTACTCTGGCTCTATAGCAACACTAATAGATATCATCTAGGGTTTTTTATAGCTAGGAGGCTCACAGAGGCCCTACTGCAGTGTTTTGCTGCAGTTAAACAGTTCAAATCTAGAAATGAGACCAAGCTAAAATCTTATCTATTATACCTCTGCTGAGCATCCTGGCCTGGATCAGCCACGGTGTGGCCAGCAGGACCAGGGCAGTGACCGTCCCCTGCACTGGGCACTGCTGAGGCCACACCTCAAATCCTGTCTTCAGTTCTGGGCCCCTCCCTGCAAGAAAGACATGGAGGGGCTGGAGCGTGTCCAGAGAAGGGCAAGGGAGCTGGGGAAGGGTCTGGGGCACAAGTGCTGTAAGGAGCTGCTGAGGGAGCTGGGGGTATTTATCCTGGAGAAAAGGAGGCTCAGGGGAGGCTTTACTCTTCTTTACAGCTGCCTGAAAGGAGGATGTGGCCAGGTGATCAGTCTCTTCTCCCGGGTAAGAAGTGATAGGATGAGAGGAAATGGCCTCAAGTTGCACCAGGGGAGGTTTAGACTGGGTAACAGGGAAAATTTCTGCACAGAAAGGTGTGCCAAGCACTGGAACAGGCTGCCAGAGAAGTGGTTGAGTCACCATCCCTGGAGGTACTTAAAATGTGTAGATGTGGCACTTTGGAACATGGTCTTGTGGGACTTGGCTGGGTTAATGGTTGAACTAGATGATGCTAAAGGTCTTTTTCAACCTATTCTATTCTATTCTATTCTATTCTATTCTATTCTATTCTATTCTATTCTATTCTATTCTATTCTATTCTATTCTATTCTATTCTATTCTATTCTATTCTATTCTACTCTACTCTACTCTACTCTACTCTACTCTACTCTATTCTAATGGTTCTGGGTCTTTATTTCAAATCTCAGTGAAATCTACAAAGAGATGTATATACATGATTTATAAACTTGAAATTCAGAGTCCACATTAGGCTTCCAAAAGGAGATGTGGAAGCCCACGTCTAAGCATCAAAACCCCAATAAAATAGGACATGGTGGACACACTAATTCTTGCGGAGACTGTATGCATTCAAAATACCCTCATAAAATCTGACAGAGGTTTCTCTCCCAAATGGATGTCTCTTCAAGACAACCTTGCTGAAGGGGAAGATCTGGGCAGGAGTGAAAGGAAAGAAAGGAAGAAGCACAGGAATAGATTCATTTAAAGTGTGCACAGAAGGAATCAGGAAACCTGTAAATATATCCAGGGTTACAAATGATAACTGAAGCAAAGGGCTTTTAAAGATGTGAAATCCACTTGCTCTGCCAAGCAGCACTGAAGACAAATAAAGACTTATGATCTGTGTGAGACCATTTGCTGCATGTTTGTCCTTGCCAGCATTGCTGTTTTTCCACTGAGGAAAATGGACTTTTTTGCTTCTGTGGAAAAGACAGTGACCTGGAGTGATACCTGGAAAGCAGCTCCTGTGCTGCTGCATAGCCCTGAGATATATAAAATGAAAAGTGCACTTAACTATAAACAAGTCTCAGACCTTGATTATTTGGAGGAGGATATTTGAGTGGTCAGCTCTTATTGCAGTCTTAATCATAGCAGAAACATAATGAAGAAATTCTTCTCCTTCTGCATTATGTAAATATTTTTATGGGCTGTGTCAGCTCTTCTGTGAGTGAGAGCTTGTTTTAATCACTCGAGAGAGGATCTGACTGACAGAGATGCAGATTTGCTGAATATAGGAATGTGTAGTCTGGTAGAGTTGCTTTTCAGAGTGAAGTCTTCAGACTTCCTATTTATTTCCAGCTGCTCTTTTGTTTCATACCTTTGGTACAGCACACGTGACAAAGAGTCAATGCCTGAGGGGAAGGCTGTATCAGACTAAGAATTAATTTGAAGAGATGAGTTTACTTCACATGTATTACAGGACTGCAGTGAGACTCTGGTCATGCATTTCCAGTGTATGTGGCAGTTTTTAACAGGGAAATTTATGCAGCCATATTTAACTGGTGCATTTTTACTGTTAATCATAGAACATGTTTGGGCAATGGGTTGATAACAATCCTGCTATTTACTGCTGTATTTGTGATATTTAACACACAGTTCCCATGTCTTTAGTACAGTAGTTCCTTCCTTCCTTCCTTCCTTCCTTCCTTCCTTCCTTCCTTCCTTCCTTCCTTCCTTCCTTCCTTCCTTCCTTCCTGTTCCCTTTTTTCCTTTGCCCCTGTGGTGTGCTGACACAGGTACCAGAAGACAAAAGAGGCTCATGGTGAGCTGTTCAACTTTGTGAGTTTGTCATCATTTTAAGTGTTGCTATTGGAATGGCATCTAAACACTGCTGCTACACTGTCCTAACTTTTTAAGCTGCTTTCCCCAGTATCAATGGTTACAGTGGCTAACAGGTTATGCTGCAGTCAGGTGGGGAGGGGCAGTCGTGGCACAGCTGGGAATGTCACCATTTCTTCACACTTGCAGAAACACTGGTCCCATGTCTAGGAGCTTATTTGAGTTTGTACCCTACAGCTTCTGCTGGGTACGACTTGAAAACATAAACAAAATAGGGCAAAAAACTTCTTTTTGAGGGACTTTTGAGGGACTATGCTTTGTGTAGTGCAATTTTGTGTCACACCCTGTTCTCCTGCTGCTTTTAAAATTACTTTTTCTTCTATCCAGCAAGGAGGGTAATGAGAGGCACTTTCTGTTTGTTTTGTTGTAGTTGTTGCTTTCGATTGTTTTTGTTGGATTGGGATTTTTGGTTGGTTGGTTGGTTTTTGGTCTTCTTGGTTTTTTGGTGGGGGGGGGCTTTTTGTTGGTTTGGTTTTTTGTTTTGTTTTGTTTTTGCAGATTGTGCCTATCATCAGTGCAGGAGAAAAATCGCTATTTTTTTCTCCTTGTTTTTTTACTACTTACCAGTTTCAGAGGTTCTGACTCTTTTCCTAGTGGGCTAACTAGACTTTTCATGGCCTGAGGAAGAGAAACATGAGAGAAGAACACAACGGGCCCTGGTGGGGCTGATAGGGGCATGCAGTGGGAGAGGGAAGTTTCTGAACCTCTGTGGCTGCTCTGGTCCAGCCAGCCAGCCAGCCCTACATGACACCCGTTCACCACCTAGCAAAGTCTTAACAGATTGCACTGAATTCACTTAGTGGCAGATGCCCCAGGGACACAGACATAGCATTTATCAGGTGCCAGGTAGCAAACTCTGCTACCTCAGCCAGCAGATTGGAGAGCCACTGCTGTATCAGAAAAACAGCATTATACACAAAGCACCTATTAATAGTCTTATCTCTGTCTACAGTGAATCAGCATGGAATGCTCAGGCTTCTACCCAAAATGCAAATTCAGAATGTTGTTTGGGTTGAGCACACCACGGGGCAGAAAAGCAGTTTTGAGCAAGTTCCTAATCCAATATAACTGCAACTACCCACAGTGAAGCTCCAGGTGATAAAGATTGCTCCTGAGCACATCCATCAGTCTCTGTGCAGCCTGACGTGGCTGCCCTTGTCCAAACATTGACTGTTCTCTTTTCACTGGTTTTTCTCCCCCGTGTCACAGGTTGGAGGCTATGGCTGATCTCCAGGAGGTGAGTGTTGCCTTCCTACTGACAGATGCTGCCTGTGCCCTTCTCTGACCGAAACCTCCTTCCTACCTGTTTTGCATGCCAGTTCAATCACCAGTGTTCATGGCACTAAATTCTGTCTAGCCATCCATCACAAGACATTCAGGGCATCCATTATGATATGATTCATTTAAGCAATCTATGTTCATTATTAATCTTCCCTTACTGCAGGCTAAAGTAACCCTGGCTTGTAAGGTCTCTTCTTTTCAAACCTGTCTCTACTATAATTGCATCTTCTGCTGTATCTTCTTGCTTACTTGCTTCTTAGTGCTTAACAGGGTGTTGTCCCTCTTCATAACTTCTGAACTGTGCCACTCATCCTGAAAATATTTACTAGGGGATTAATATACAGACTATCACTGGTGTGGTTCCAGCTTCTGAAAGTCTGCTTTCAGGCTGAAGGGGTTAAACACACAAATCCTGATCTTCTTTCCTAAGTTCTTGCTCTCCTGCTCCCCAAAAAAGAGGAATTTGGAACCTTAGCAGAACAGAGACAAGTTTTGTTTTTTCAACCCTTTTAGTGCTTTTTAGTTTTAATCCAAACAAATGCCACCTGTTTTCCCCACTGACTATCCTGACACTGCTGGGTGCACAACACTGTTGAATATGTATACCCTTGCAGAGGTAACTAAAATTTCAGTAACTGTATTACTTCTTTTGGCTATTGAGAGCTGGATTCCCTCCCTGCCATGCAGAATCAGTGCTGTGCCATTTTTATCCTCCTAGGAGCAGAAGGAACATCAGCTCCCTTTGCCTCCCTCACACTGAAAGAGACTACATTTTACGTTTTACAGAGGAGGGGCAAGTTGCAACAACAGAACTGAAAGCAAAAGAACCGAGAATAAAAGGCAAGCACCTCTCAGGAGAAAAGGCAGAGGGAATACACAGGAAACTTCTGCTTGGCTGATCTGATGCTCCTCTCCCCAGCAGTGCCCTTTCTAATCACAGCACATTGTGCATGCTTGCACTGCTTTTCTCACCAGCAATTTCATTTCGGCTGTCAAATCAGCCAGGAGCGGCATGGTGGGTAAAGGAAAAGCAATCAGATTGCTCGGTAAATCTTGACTCTGCCACAAACTCACTGCTCACCTCCTGTTTGCTTCCTTTCTCATCTTTGTCATCTTTGCTTCTGGGATACTGCCTAGGGTGCAGATGCTTGTTTAGGCATCTGTGGTTCACATTCTTAAGATTGCCACTGCAAGGTACAGCATAGCATGCCTACAGCATAGTGCCTGGACACTCTGTGTCTTATTCAGATCAGCACTATCCCCAGCCACCACCCTTGCACACCAAATCCACACAGGGAATTTGGGAGGTCATCTAGTCCATACCCCCACCCCAGCCAAATTGCTCTTCAATATCTTGGACTGCATATGTGCAGAATGTAACTTGGGGGAAAGCTGGTCTGGATTAGACACAGTGGATGCTATCCCCCAAAAGAGGTTAACAACAGTAATGAGAGTATAATGCACATGACAGGGCCAAATAAACAAAAGAGAAGAGAATGTTTGGTTCCTGCGACTGTTGGAGGTCAAGTTGTAGATTTAGGCATACAGACTTAGACACTCTGAATGTTGTGGTTGTGAAAGCCAAGAATGAGCACAGTAGATAAAGCTTTTTAGCTACAGCAACTTCAATCTCTTAAAAAGGGCAAAAATTATTGTAGCTTGAATATGACCCAGCATTTAGTGGTTTTCTTTCCCTGTTCAGTTGATTAAATGTCCTCTTCTATTAAAAACCTCTTGATAAGAAAATGAGACCTTCTAACAGCTTGTAAGTATCTGTGTTTGGTGTTGTCACCTGCCCCCAAAAGAGAGGGTAACTCAGGTTCTTCCTTGGGGCAAATTAGAGTGAAACAGCACTGAATGACTGGTGCTTAGAAATGTATATATACGTCTAGAGTTTATTTTAGAACAATTTGTTGGTTGCAATGGAAAGGAGGCATGTAGACATTTTGGTTATTATCTATACTAATATAGCAATATAAAAGAATAACGATATCGCTTAAGAACATACATAAGGAAAACAAAGAAAGGGAAAGGAGGGATAACACTTTGGTCTCCCACAGATGGTAAATAGAATTACAACTGTGAGCAGAAATACTGCAGATAGCATACAGCAAGTATGTAGCATGGCACTGTAAGTAGGTTAAAATACTGCATTATACTATCAGGTGAATTCCTAGAAGACAATCAGGGGAGCTGTCATAACCTGCTTGAGGTCATCACTGAATGATAAATGCAGAAAGACAGTAATATGTCACATGTACAGCTGTAAAATCTATAAACAACTTTCTTCCATTTAATGTACTCTGGCCTGAGCTCCAGCAATGTCTTGTTTACAGTAGGCAGACTGTGGACTGCAACTCAGCTTGGAAAGGTTCCCCTTGTCTTCCATGGATGACATCCTTCATTCAAAATGCACTAAGATCACAATAATCTCCCCTTATTCTAGTGCCTGCTTCCTCACATATTAAAATCCTCTTCTGTCTGGTTCAGTTGGCAATGGGAGCTCGTCTTCCACATGACAATATCTATAGTATAGGCACAGCCTCGAGAATGCTGAAATCAACCCAAGTGCCAGAGCTGCTCTTTAAAATTTTAAATACACAAATATTCTACAAATAGTATTCTAGCTGTGAATAATAACCACGTAGTGCCTGGCAGAGGCAGACAATTTACACCCTCCCTTTCCATATGAGCTGTTTTGCTGTGATTTCCAGATGCCAAATAAATTATTAATCAAATCTGAAAAATACTCTGAAGCCTTCCTTTCTGAGAGGAAGGGTGATGCTACTCACCAGATGAATTTGGCATGTAAGTCACATTTCCACAAAATAACTGATCAACATTTTCCCCACCATTTTGTTGTGTTCAGGGTTTTACTTGCCTAACTCAGAATATGTTGCAGGTGTGCACTAATTCCTCCTTTTTCAGTGGCACCAGTGATAATGTACATTTGCCCTGTCATTGGCACGGTGACACACATAGACACAATCTACAGTGCAGATGACAGAACTGCACAGGGTTTAGAAGCAAGGCTTTAGAAATCACAGGAGAAAAGCCCTGTGGATCTTTGTGTTTTGTGTTGGTTTTTATTTGTTTGTAGGTTTTTTTCATTTGAGCTGTGATTAATGGCTGTGTCAGACATCACAAATGGAAGGATGTGGTTGTGAATACCCTGCATTGACTTCAGGACAAAGTGATAGAGAAAAAGAGAAATTTCTGCTATTTTTATGGCTTTTTTCCAGCTTACTTTTGCAGTGTCTCAGGCACTTGATCACTGTATTTCTTTCTTAGCATTAGGACAGAGAACACAGAATAAGAGACAACACAGAAGACACACATCAGCTGGACTGTTAATGTATGCCCTGAGTTAGCTGAGGACTTTTGTTTTCTGAAGAAGTGGGGTCCAAGAGCCTCTCCAGATAAGCAAGTTCACCAGGAAAGGCTGAAAACAGTGGTCAACCACTATCCCCTGCCAACAGTATTACCAGTGACAATGGTTGACCCCTGGCCAGCTAAGTGATCTTGTAAAAGCTTTTCCTTGAGGTATAACAGCTGTCCACAGCTCACACTTCTGTCATAGAGAGGAAGAGAGGAAAAAATCAAACGCTTTCCCGACTGATTCTCTGCTGCTTTCTTTTAAAACACATTTGGAGTAATCTTTTAAGTGTCCAATTCTACCCTGAATATTTCATGTCAATAGAGATACCTCTCTGCAACCAGAATGCACAAAGGCAACCCACAAATGCATTCACACACAACATATCTTGGGAAGCATTATACCATTTCTTCACTCCTCTGCATGTCGCCAGCTCCCAATATATCAGAATCATCTCCTGGCATCTGGCTTAGTGATAATAAATCAGGCTCAACTGCTATGATCCAGAGCCAGGAGGAATCTTTGATACATACCTAGCTGTAATGCATCCTCTAGTAATCCAAGTGTGTATGTATTCATAATGTATCATTTCCTAATGAAGTGAGTCGTTGGGAAGTCAGACAGATGCAATCCCAGCAAAGCAGTACCAATTAATTTTCTTTCCCCTTTCTCCAATCAGAGCATGGTATAGTGCCTCTGTCTTCAGTGTGACCATCACCTTATTTTGTTAGGTACTGTATAAAAACAAAAGGCTCTGTTTCAAACAAATTAACCGTATATAAATTAGGAGGCAACTCGTGGTAGAGTGAAATGACAATATCAGGCTGCTGAAAGGATTCTTGGTGTGCAGTTGCCTGCCCACTGTCAAGATTTCTGTGACAAAAGATACATTTTCCAATTTGTTCTTTACAGCATAAATATAAATAGTTGGTGATGATGAAGGAAACCCAGAGACTCTGTAAATTACATCACACTGAATAAGACCCTGCATAAAGAGCATAAGCTGGCAAAACTTGAGACGTGTTTCTGATTCCCCCTCTTTAAAGAGAAAAATATCTTCCTAATTAATGACTGGTGGTATCAATATAACACAAGACTTTTATGTCTTCAAACTCAGTTCTGCCAAGAAGTCTGTGATGCATAGGAGTGTATATCCAGACCAACACAGACATTTTCAGTGAATGAAGACACCAAATCTGTCTCTTGTACAAGCACATCTGCTGGTTTGATCATTACTCCCAAGAAGTAGTGAAGCAGTTGGAGCTGGTTCTTAGTGATGGAATAAATATTAGAAACAAAGCGACATAAATCAGTAGAACACAAATGAAAACAGAAAGTTTGGGTTTCTCTTTATCTTCCTTCTATTTTTTTCTTTCACACACTTCATTTCAGGGAAGTGTGAAAGAGGTGGTTTTATTAGCCAAACAGAAGCTATCTCTGTTTCTTGCAAAGGCATTTTGCCACAGCAGCTGGTGGGAAATCCCCTTCCTGGGAGTTGAACACAGGGAAGGCTCTTCATCCTGCCTGTACTCTGTTTACTATGGGCATGTAATCATGTTCTGTATAATCCCCAGTGACCTCTCAAGAGACACTGTCCTTTATCAGAGAAGATATAAAGGACATCCATTTTTCATGTGATCCAAAGTACAAAAACATCATTCAAAATGGATCATAGACACCCATTTGTGAAATCAATGTAAACATGCCATTCAAATTTTTGCTTGTTTAGGTGATTAATTTGTCTATGTTACGTGGTACACAGGTATAATAAGCAATGGCTTCTCTCTCTTGAATATTATTTTCTGTTAATGATGAGGTCTATAAATAGGCACATAAGACACATAAATGTGCTTCCAGAAATAGACAGAGAGACTTCCTGAACAGAAACTTCTTGGAATTTCAATTTCATGGGATACAATACTCAAGTTGATCCTTGAATCTGATTGAGAGTGATAAAGGCAAAAAAAACAAGGACCAAATTCAACTTTTTAGGCACCTCAGAGACCATGGAAGTGAGTCTCAAGACGTGAGCTTGAAGAGGTTCTAGTTATGCATTGACCTTGCTGACAAAAAAGCAAGGAAAAGATTGCAAGGAAGATTGCCATTTTGTTATGATGACTTTTAATTGGTAAATATTGTGTTGAACAGCAGCATAATAGAGAGAAAATACTTCTTGTAAATCTTCACACAAACAGAATAGCAGTCTGCTAGAAGCTGCAAAGAAAATATATAGCAACATTTTCCAGAGCAGCTTGGAAGAATTTAACTACAAATGCAGTACACAGGGATGATTTTAGTAGGATAGCTAAGGGACTCTTAAACTTCAGTTACTACCTTCCCCTCTCCACTGGCACCTCTTGCATGTATGAACTTCCTCTGGACAGGGCACATGGGCAGCCCTGTTCCCTTTCACTGGCTCTCAGTGCACAGGATAGACTAGCTTTGACCCAGTGGTGCAAATGGAAAACTCTCATTTCAAGGTGATTTTTGTCATGGAGTTCTCCTTGAAGAGGTAATAAAATGGTATCCATGATTGCCTTTCTGCTCTGATCATCCTGTTGTACCAAATTCCAGTAAGATCTAGACATGCACCCTTGGAAATCTCCATATGCAAGTTCTCCAAGGTTCTGTGTGCTCCACAGACTTCCCTACTTGCCTACAGGTTTTAAGCAGAATTGATTCAGATCTAAACTGAAGGCTCTTCCTGTGCCTATTAATCACCTTTCCTCACGCGGCGTTTTTGCAGCTGCCACTACCTACATTCCTTGGGCACCAATCCACCTTTTTGCACCTGCCAAAGTCACACCATAATCACTAGCACTGATTTTTCATCCTAGGTGGTAGGACAAATCTTCTAGGGCAGCTGTAAGTGAGAACTAACTCACACAATTATCCTGAGACTTCACTGCACTCTCAGTCAGTTGACTAGTGATTTAAATTGCAATGATACTTTAGTAATATTCAGATCAATCAACTTTCTGTCTATCTATAAAAGATATAATTTATACCCTGTCATGGAAAATAGAACCAGAAGAAGTCACACTGATCATCTCTTCTGATCCATGCAGAAGTCTCAGGATCAAGGCCTGAGTCCAGAAAGAACTATATCATATCCTGTACAAACTTATTCTGTGTTTGCAGAGATGGATAACTCAGCTTGCAAGCTTTGGTAAGCTGCTCCAATGCTGCTAGTCAGGAGAGTGGCTAAGATGGGATAATTTTGTGTGAAAAAATCCTTTTGAATTTGTAATTACTGTGTAATTTGAAATGTCTTTAAAAATAAGATAAAAGGGAAGCATTCATATGCATGGGGAGTAGTGTATAGAGAATGCAGGTTTCCTTTTATGTTCCTATTACTCTGTTTGATCCTCTTCAGTTTCTATAATTGTCCTCCATGTGATTATCTTCAGCACAATACATTTTCAAGTCAGTGCAGACTAAAATTATATTGTAATACAGAGGCTGCTTTGTCTTCTGTACCACTTTAATAAATTCATAGTCAGCAACAGCATTATTTGGTAAATAATATAAAACCATGACAGGTTTGCTTAAAGCAGAAAAACCTGAGGGTGACTGAGGTGTAAGAAACAGCTCTGAATGAGCAATTCAAATGGAGGAGGCATTTAAATAATCAACTTTCTTTTGATAGGATTTTCCTGCTGCAGTGGAAGAAAGGAAAAATGAATAATAACTGAAACTCTCTTTCTTGCCTGAGCTGTCTCTGACTGCATGAAAATGGGCTTCTGTTCAGGAAAGGAATGGCACTCAGACTATCCTCATGGCTGAAGAAGATCTTTATAAAGGAAGAGGAGAAGGAGGTAAAAGGTCCTAGGCTCTGGGGACAGGAGGGTGGGGTGTGGGCTTTTATACCTGTACTGATGATCTAGATGAGGAGATCAAGTGCACACCCAGTAAATTTGTAAATGACACCAAGTTCGGCAGAAGTGTTGACCTGCTGGAGGGCAGGCAGGGCCTGCAGAGGGATCTGGACATGCTGGATCAAAGGGTCAGGGGCAGTTGTATGAGGTTTAACAAGGCCAAGTGCCAGGTCCTGCACTGGGGTCACAACAACCCCAGGCAGCACTACAGGCTGGGGGCTGTGGCTGCAAAGCTGCCTGGTGGAAAAGGACCTGGGGGTGCTGGTCAGCAGCAGCTGAACATGATCCAGGGTGTGCCCAGGTGGCCGAGAAGGCTGATGGCATCCTGGCCTGGATCAGCCATGGTGTGGCCAGCAGGACCAGGGCAGTGACCGTCCCCCTGCACTGGGCACTGCTGAGGCCACACCTCAAATCCTGTGTTCAGTTCTGGGCCCCTCCCTGAGGAAAGACATGGAGGGGCTGGAGCGTGTCCAGAGAAGGGCAACGGAGCTGGGGAAGGGTCTGGGGCACAAGTGCTGTGAGGAGCAGCTGAGGGAGCTGGGGGTGTTCAGCCTGGAGAAAAGGAGGCTCAGGGGGACCTCATCACTCTCTGTAACTGCCTGAAAGGATGATGTGGCCAGGTGGGAGTCAGTCTCTCCTCTCAGGCTATGAGTGACAGGAGAAGGGGAAACAGCCTCAAGCTGCACCAGGGGAGGTTTTGATCAGATACTAGGGAAAAATTCTTCATGGAAAGGGTTGTGAGGTTTTGAAACAGACTGCTCAAAGAAGTGGTGGAGTCACCATCTCAGGAGGTATTTAAAAGACACATAGATGTGGCACTTGGGTAGTTGGTTTTGTGATGGACTTAGCAGTGCTGGGTTAATGATTGGACTCAATAATTTTGAAGGTCTTTTTCAACTGAAACAATTCTGTGACTCTCCAGAACCACAGTGCCTTTACCACTTTTGAGGCACACATGCCTACTATGGTGCTCAACATCTGTTATGCTGCTTCCAAACTATCCATAGATAGTGAATGTTTTCCAGGAGTGGGACTGGAATAAGGGCTGGAGGTCTTTCAGAAAGGACAGTCAAATAGGTGGAAATAAAAAGGGAGGGGAAGGTAGGTAGATGTTTTATCTGCAGTGTGAACATGCTTCACAAAACTTGCCCAGTGCAGCTGATAGTAAAAGGCAGCAGCAGCCATCTCCAGTGCTGCCTGCCTAGTCAGCAACAATGCTCATGGGATTTAGTCACACATCTGCTGCAGGAGGCCACATACATCACACCGTGTTCACTTACGCAAATAGGAGATAGCCATCCCCTTTAAATACAAAATGTGTCTAACTGTACGACACCATCCAAAAATAGGATAAGCTCAAAAACTGTCTTTTGAATTGTCTTCTGCTTGACTGGAAAGGGGGGCAAGAGCAGTGAGCTGTGAAGCAAACACTTTTTGGTGCAGAGACCTACAGAAAGGCCATGACCTATTTATACAGATCAAGCCATATGGCAATACTCAGCATTCTCTCCTAACTATTAATTGAGAATTGACCATTCACTGGGTACCACTTAAAAAATAATCCTCCTCTCTTATAATGACAAACTGAGGACTATTCTTATCTTCAGTTTACTGTTGCTGCATAATTCAGTTTCATCCTAATCATTTGTCTTTGGGAATTTGCTTGAAAAAATAATGAAAAAATATATTAAGGCACATGGTTGGGAATAAGACTAAGAAAACATACTAGAAAGTATTGATGAGAAATGCAGACTGTTTTTCTTTACAGTCAAATGCCTAGCAGTGTATGACTGAATGGTAATCCTGGCTCTTGGACACTATATTTACGGCAGTCATTACAGGAAAGCAAACACATGGCAGAAACGTGCACAACATACACACACACACACTCTACAAAAACACCCTCTGAAAATCAGCCTGGTCTGAAGGAATGGGAGTTAAAACACCTCCCTTTAAGAGTCCAATAGAAGAGAAAACACAGGAGCTGACTGAGCTTGCCAAATCTTGATAGTGCCTTTCTGGCCCTGTGTCTCTGATCTCTGACTGTGATAGAATACTTTTTCAAGAGCATTTCCAATTTCTTCTACAACTTCAAAGAGGATGATCTGGGCAAAAATGGACAGAACATTATCTTGTTTTCTGTGAAATCTGGAAGACTGTAAATCTGGAAAGGGAAAGTATTTTTGGATGATTTCCTGGGGTGTGACATATTTAGCTCAGTCCTGCCCGGGAGACGTTTATATGGTTATGACTGAATTCTTCCCCAAAAAGGAAAAGAAGAAACAGGATCAGAGTCTAAAGAAATGGAAAGGATGGCACAACATGGACAAAACCAGCTTGGTCAGGTTGGGTATGAGGAAAAGGCAGAGAGGCAAGGTAGGTCTCCATGCCAGCGAGGAGGGATGGCAGAAGAGGAGGAGACAGAGAAGCCAGGTGGATGAAGGGAAGGCAGTGGATGTAGTTTTTCTGGATTTTAGTATAGCTTATGATACTGTCCACCACAGCACCCTTCTGGACAAGCTGCCCAGCTGTGGGATGAGTGGGTTCTGGTGTGCTGGGTGAAGAACTGGCTGAAGGGCAGAGGTCAAAGTGTTCTGGTGAATGGTGCTACATCTGTCTGGCCATGCATCACCAGCATTGCTCCTTTGGGGCTCAATTCTAGAGTGAGTTCTGTTCAATATATTTGTTAATGATCTGGATGCAGGAGGTGAATACACCATTAGCAAGTTTGCTGATAATTATCAAACTGGGAGGTGCTACTGACTCTCTTCAGGAACAGGAGGCCCTCCAGAGGGATCTAGATAGTTTGGAGCATTGGGTTATGAATAAGGGGATGAAATTTAACAAGTCCAAATGCTGGTTCCTTCACCTAGGACAGAGTAGTTCCAGACACATGAATAAACCGGGAGAGGAATGGCTGGATATCCCTTTGCAGAGGGGCCCATGGGTGCTGGTGGGCAGCAGCTCAGTGTGAGCCAGCTGTGAGTCCAT
>JANPWX010000449.1:6128599-6213561 GCA_024734555.1 Trochalopteron elliotii | reverse complement strand
CTGGTGGGCAGCAGCTCAGTGTGAGCCAGCTGTGAGTCCATGTCCAGCCAGGCAGAAGATGGGATTGTCCTCTGTGCTCAGCACTGCTGCAGCCTCACCCCAAGGACCACATGCAGTTCCATGCCCACAATTTAATAAGGATGTGAAAGCACCTGAAGGCATCTAAAGGAGGGCAACAAAAGCAGGTGAAAAGGCTACAAGGAATGGCCTGTAGGGAGCAGCTCAGGGCTTGGGGCTTGTCTAATTGGAGAAAAGGGCTCTGAGAGGCAACCTCATTGCTCTCCACAGCTTTCTGAGGAGGGGCCCTGGAGAGGGAAGTGCTGAGCTCTTCCCCCTGGTAAACAGTAGTGGGGTGTTTGGGAATGGTTCAAAGCTGCATCAGAAGAGCTTCATACTGAACATTAGGAAGTATGTCTTTACCAAGTGGGTGATCAAACACTGGAGCAGGTTTCCTGGAGGGTGCTCCAAACCTGTCAGTGTTTAAGAGGCATTTGGGTAATACCCTTAATAACATGCTTTAACTTTTGGTCAGCCCTGAAGTGGTCAGGCAGTTGGACTGGGTGATCACTGTAGGTCCCTTCCAACTGAAACAGTCTATCATGTCGTGTTCTGGTGGGGTGACAGTGTGGATGCTGTAGTGAAGATAGGTAGTGTAGTGGAGATGCACACCTTCAGTGCCCAAGTCTGAGGTCAGAGCAGATCTTTGTCACTGGTGTGGGCTTGGACCCACTTTTCACAGGAGGGATGTGGAGGAATCCCCATTCCTAGGAGAAGGGTAGAGTGCTGGTGGCCCATGTGACCTGTGAGGAGGCGGTGTGCACAAAGTTGTGCACACTGTGGGATTAGAGCTTCGGGATGATTAGATATAAAGTCTATTTTGAATTTTGTAGGTGGTTATTAATATTTCATAGCCATCTAGTGCTGTGGTTTCTCTGTCATATTACTGATATTGATCCTGCATGTGCAGTTCACTGATTGCCAGTTAATTATATGTCATTAAAAATAATCTAAAAATTGCTTTGATCCTGATTTGCTTAAAATCCCTTGAGCTAAGCAGTTTTTCCCCTGTGACAGAGAACATAGTAGCTCTTACAAGAAAAAGAAGAGTACAGGCTGCCATGGTGCTCCCTCAGGTCTCTCACAGGACTGGGCAGGAGCAGCAAAGCTGAGGTCCTCGAGCCACAGGCAAGCCTCAAGCAGCATGAAGGCACGTCCCAGGCTGGGAGGATGTTTCACAGCTTGGGGTGAGGCTGCAAGAGGGAGAGAGCCCTTGTGTCTTGCCAAGGATGGATGGAACCAGCACATGCCTGCAGCTCCCTCCCAGCAGCTTCTCTGGGGGACCCCTGGAGGACCATGGTCTGGACCTTGCAGGTCTTGCATCCATGCAGAAATTTAGGTCTCAAACCCACGGCCTACAACAGTCTTAATTTGTACTGCAGCAGCATATACATGCTGGGGAAAATGTTTCTTTCATTCTGTGCCTTGTGCTGAGCTCTACAAGACAAATAATGAACATTGCAGCCCCACTGGTTCACACAGGCTCTGCTCCTCCTCCTGTGATGGAAGATGTGATTGAGAAGATGCTCTGCATTCACACCCATGATCAGATTCAGGTCAGCCAGGGTTTTTATTCTCCTCGTTGGACCCATGTGCAGCCCTCTAGTCCACTTTGCAACCATGGTGAGCCTAATTCCCTTGTCATGAACGAAGAGGCAGCCACAAGGTGCTCAGACTTGCTTCATGGTAGATTTTAGTCAGAGCATGAAGTAAACCAGAGCGTGCTGAGGTAAAAAGATAGCTGCTATTCCTGGGGTTGTGCATACAGCCTGCTTTGCAGACATTCATCACTGAAGGCATTGCCAAGTTGTCTCCTTTCTTTGGATGAAATTAGTGAATGTGACGAGCAATTCTGTCCATGCTGTGTCTGAAGATGGATTTCACCAAACTCAACCCTGTGCAGACACAACTGAATAGTTCACTGGTGAGCTGACAAGGCTCATCTTGTGCACCTACTACAAGCAGCTGCAGGGATCACCTGCAGATCCTCACAAAGGAGGTAAGAAGCATGGTTTCCCCTTCTTCCTGTAGGTTCCTGAGTCCTCAGGCTGGGAGCACTACACCTATAAATTACATCTGTTAAGATAATTTCATAAGCTCAAGGCTTTCCCTGCTGTCTTTCCTTAATTTTTGAGCCATGAGAGGGAGCAGAACTTGGTGCAACTCTCTGTATGTCACCTTGTACAAGATGCTGCGGAGAAGCTTTTCCCGAATCTCCTGACACCTAGACTGCCTAGAAGAAGAAGAGCAGTGCTGGGACCTGACCACAGGGCTGCCTGGTGGTTTCAGGTCAGGGCCCTCTTGATCAGACCCCCTACTCTCCCCCATAAGTTGCACATGACTCTCAGGTCTTTTCCCACCCTTCAGCAGGTAGAGACAGGGCATTCCCTGCCACAAGTATCTTCCTGGCTGCAAATATGTCAAGGCCATAGACTCTTTCACAAGGGGCTGCAGAGTGCAGCCTTCTAAATCTTCCTTCATTAGAGGGGATGAAGAATGCAGCTTTAATGTAAATCATTGCAAATAGCCCAAATGTTAAGCTTTGAGCTTGTAAAATCATCTTAATAGGTACTATTTATAAGAGAGCACAGCTTTCAGCACTGCCACAACAAATTTGGAAAAACACTGCCCCTCTCCTCTATGACACCTTCAGAGAAGCAACAAGAGCACAGTTTAGCTGCAGATACCAAACAGAAGCTGCTGCTGTCACTCTATCCCTTGGACACAATCTACCTTTGAAGAAACTATATTTGTTTTAATGTTCAGGATGTGATTGAGTTATCTATGCCTATCTAGTGTAATTTTGAACTTTTGTGAGGAAATATCTTTCTGGGTCCCACACATAAAATTAAATGAAGGAGCCATGCACATTGTTTGTTGGATGTTCACCATTCATGCACCTGGGTCATACAGCACAGCTGCATCATCTCCAGCTGGGGTTAACATCTGCATCTGCACCTGCTCCTCCTTATGGGTAGTCATCTGAAAATCCCTGGGGAAAGGGAGGAGGAATAAGGGGGATGAGAGATAATAATAGTCAAATAATCTATTCAATGAGATTCATGGAATTTGGGGACTAATACATTCTATGAATAATATTTTCATTATTTTCCCAACTCCAGTGCTAACAGAAGTTATGAATAGTGATTGAAGCAAACCCTTGAATTATATGACAATGCTATTGAACTTTGGAAGCATATATTACATGAAGTGAGGGGACTTTAGTTCTGCCTGTCATCAGTTTGATGTAGATGTTCTTGAAAATGATGAAATGTGTATTTGACACTTTGGCCTTTCCTCACAGAAAGTTTGTGCTCAGATTACCTGACAGTAAGAATCAATCAATAACTCACATGCTGTTTCTCCAGAAAATTGTTAGCAATTGCTTTCTTTCAGCACTTCAGAAATTACATCCCTGGAGATAGCAGACCTCTCATCTCTGCAGTCCCCTCTCACTGCAGGGCAGCCTGCCCTTGTCTCCAGAGGGGAAACTTGTTCCTCAGGGGAACTGCAACCTGCCACTGTTCCTCAGCAGCATGTGCTGACAGCCCCTGATGTCGTGTCAGCTCTCCCTGCAGCAGCTGCAGATGGATCATAGGGGGATGCCGTCAAGGCTCTCCCCATATCTCATCTTTCTCAGCATCTCCTCACCACTGAGGGTGATGCTGGATGTGGTCTCTAGACGCAAGGGCAAAAGGAGGATTAACTGGTCTCTGTGAAATCCAAGCTACTGTGATAGGCTGAAGTCAGAGGCTTTCAGTTTCTACAGTGTTTCTGCTGCTGTTCCCCTATCCTTGGCAGGCAGAGGCACTGACTTCAGCAGGCAATAGCTGAGGGTTTGTTTCCAGCCTGTGTGCAGGAGTACTTCCTAATAAAATCAGAAAAATCTGAGAATTTGGGTAGATTTTAGCCCTTAATTATTTATGATGTCCTCTTACCTTTTTTTTAACAGAGGAGCTGGGGAGTCAGTGGATGTTTCTTATCCAGCCTGAGAAGCTGTGGTTGAGCAATAACATCTGTTCTATCACCAGCTCAAGCAGATTTAATGATTCCATACAACATGGGTCCCACTGCAACTCCTGCCATACCATGAATAAGGTTCATTACTGAAGCTAAAAGATAACATGTATTCCTGGTATCTGTTCACTGACACCAGATGTACAACATCCTTTGACATAAGTGATGAAAGATCACAATAAAGAAACACAGCCGATAATTTCCCCTCCAAAATTCATAATCTAACTGATAACTGAGCTTGCTGCAAGGGACTGACTGTTACTCATCAGCTAAATGTTCAATTCATCAGTTCCTGGAGGGCCTCTACTCAGTCAGAAATGAACGTGGTTCATACACATATTTAATTCTAGCTTTGAAAGTAGAGAGGAATTTAACAGAACATTAAAGAGTGATGAATAAATTATAAAGGCATTAATGAAGCAGATGCTTATATCTTAAGGAAAAAGTCCCAGAGGGTTCTGGGAGCTCCAAAATTACTAATAACTTATTAATTTTGGAGTTGATAGTAGATAAAAAATTAAACATACTAAGTATGAGTACATACTGTGATTTCTGCTGCAGAAGACGAAGTCTTTCAGCTTATTATACTATAGGGTATCATTTATAAGCCCAGAGAAGTAATTATTCTTTATTTGTCTCTAGGAAAGATTGTCATTGCATAGCTTACTCCTAAGCACTTGGCTACATGAGGATATTGATAAACTTTGAGAGATTCCAACTATGAACAAAGGAAATGATAAAAAGTCTCTGATAAAAAGAGTAGGGGACAAATCCTCTTCAGAAAGATGGAAAGAACTAGACATGAACAGAAAAGAAAGCTGGTGAAAAACTATATGACAGAAGAAAAAAAATTGTAGCAAACAAGTCAAAAGTCATTAAAAAAAGAATTCTTCACCAAATAAATTTGCAAAATGGTCATAATTTTTTACATGAAATACTAGAACACAAAGTGATGAATCAGAACAAAGCTACCAAAGAGAAAGAACATTTGCTGCATCTGTATGTCTTCAGTTTCCTGAGTTGTGTCCTGAGGCTTCCTGCCTTTTCTTCCTGACCGTATCTATCCAGGACCATAACTGGCAAATACTTACATAAGCAAATGCCTTCATGCTTACGAGGTTTTCAAATCAGTTCAAAAATTTTTGTGCACATGTGTGACCCAAGTGATCCTCTCAGTATTGACAGAGCCACTTTGCCCTTCACTGTCAGCATGCTGGCAAGATCAGCCCTGTTCTAGCGTCACTCTGGCACAAACATACCAATGTCAGCATGAGCACACAGAGCAGCAGAACTGGGATAAATTCACACATATCAAATAATATCTGAGAGGCTGTTGCTGAAGAGAGCCATATATATAGAAAAGAGAGGATGTTGAAGAAAAAGGAGCATAGGTGGTCACCAATCTGCCTAATTGAAAGATGTTGTAACACACGTTAGAGGGAACAGAGGCCAGGATAAGCAGCACACTGTGATCTGCCTTGCACACACACCCTCACTACATGTGAGGTAAAAAAAATATATAGTTGTAATCTGCCTTTATCCTTCTAAATCCCTGAGTATGCTTTGACTTTAGTGAGGGTTGGAGTCCACATAAAAACCAAAAAAAAACCCACCTTGAAAATCGGGCATGTGTGTGGCATTTTACATCAAGAATGAAAACATTAAGAAAGTCTGGTTGATTTCAACAGAAACTTCCACAAAGACAGATTCACAAATAGTGTGGTTTATTGGAACAACAGATTATAGATTCTTTTAGATTGCCAGTAATAAATATACTAGACCTGCGAAATATAAAATATATAGCACTATGTACATCTGTTCCCAGGTATACTCTGATACAGTCAAAGGTGCAAATCTTACCAAAAGAAGTGCTCCTGCTTTGGGGAGAAGAGATAAACAAGCCTGTTGACTTGTTTGCAAGGTGATCATATTCTCATCCTCTACCATGGAGGATTTCAAATGCCAATTTATAAATTTATAAGTGGATGTGAGAATGTAGTCAAATATTCTGTTACTACCATCATAATTGAGGTCTGTGTATGGGGCAGCCAATTTATATGTAAATGAAGAATATTGAGAGTAAGAAAGAGAAACATTACAGAGATTTGTGCAGGGACAGAAAAGGACCCTGACACCTCAGCATAACTCCTTCTCCCACCCAGTTGATTGCAGTGATAGGAGTCATCCAGCCTCTGCCCAATTACCTATCACCCCCTCAGCATGTCATCATGCCTATGGAAATCCCTTAGCCATGCATGTCCATGGCACAGATCACGGAAATCCCTCACTAAATATGTCATGGCACAGCTCATGACTGTAGGTCTCATTCTACAGAGCTCACAGGACCATGGGACAGCTCAGACTGGGAGTGACCTCAAGAGGCCACTGCTTTGGTCTTCTGCTTACAGCAGATCAACTCTGTGATTTGTGATCCTCCAGCTGGGTCTGGAGAACCTCCAAAGACTGCATAATCTGCATATCTGACTGTCCTCATAGGAAAGATTTTCCTCCTCATAGCCAAGCTGAAACTCTGCTGTTTCAGCTTCTCTTTGTTTCTTACCCTCCCTCCCTGCATGGCTGTAAAAAGCCCATCTCCATTCCCTCAAGGAGCTCTCCTTAGGCATTGAGAGCAGCTGTCAGGTGCCCCCAAAGCAGTTGCTGCTCCAGGCTTAACAAGCCCAAGATCCCCAACACCCTGCGGCCCTCACCTGGACCCATTCATTAATCAGTGTCCTTTTTCCATAGAGGGGAACACTTAACTGGGTGCAGTAATCAGGTGTAATCACTCAGTAATGAGGGCTGAGTAGGTGGCAGTAATGACTGTCCTTGCTCTCTCCTTCTGTCCCTGTTGATAGAGCCCAGGCCACTGTTGGCCATTGTTGTTCCTGTGGTTTGCTGCTGGCCCATGCCCCTCTCACTGCCCACCAGGACCTACAGGGCCTTTGCCACAGACCTGCTCCTTGGGCAGTTTTGAGTCTGTGTTGTTGCAAAGGATCCCTTGATCCACAGAAAGGACTTTGCATTTGCCATTGCTAAATTTTTTTGTCCTAGTCAGCCCATTCCTCCAGGTCCCTTGGAGTGGCAGTGGTGGCTCAGTTTGAAGTTACTGCACACTGTGTGAGAAAGGTCTCTGTTCCCTCCTCTCACCCACTGGTAAAGATTCTAAACAGGTCCTTGGGGCAGGTCCCAGTGCAGATTGCTTTGGTATTTCCCTTGTTGCCAAACTCCAGGTAAAGATGAGTTATTACTCAATCACCCTCTAAACCCAAAAATCTATCCAGACTACAAACCACCTGACTTTTTCCCATTCCTACTGTAGCATCCCATCTTGAATACAAGAATATGGTGGAAAAACCTTGAATGCCTTGCTAAACTCAATGCAAATAACATCTGCTGCTCTGCCATCGACCTGCAACACAGTCAAAGGTGGAAATCAGGCCAGACATGACTGACCCTTGGTAAATCCATGCTGACTTTCTTCTCCTTCCTGCACCCAGAAATGTGGTCTGAGAGGACTCACTGCATGACATTTCCAGGGACCAAAGAGAATCTGGCTGGTTTGTACCTGGCTGTACTCTGGCCTTTTCTGAAGGTGCTGTTTTCAAGAAGTTCCAGAACAAACGAGAAGGAAGACTTTATATAGGCTTCTAAATCTACACCTAGTGTTATAAAAAACATTTCTGAAATTATCTTCATTTGCCATCATATCCAGAGACGTTTCATACCCATTTAACAGTGTTGGAGAGTTTGCTCAGTTTTGCTTATAATTTTATGATATCACAATGAATTCCAGTTTATGTGAAAGAGCATTTTATCTTCCAACTCCATCAGGTGTTGTGAGAGAAGATGAGGGTGTTTGGTACACCACTCTGTAAAGTTCTCCATATAAAACCTGTTAATCTGGGAAATTACAGCAAAAGTCTATTTGTCTGTTTGATGCAAGTCCATATTTTTAGAGAGATAAGGCTGTTCCTAAGAAGCTGTCCGCTTCAGCTTCTTAACATCTTTTTGGTGTGTAGATTTATTATAGTCCTTTAATCACAGAGAACATCAAAAGGTTTACAGAAGTTCATGAGTCTCCATGCCCAAACTGCAAGGCATCTGAGACTAATTTACAGCTTCACACTGAAGAAACAAAATGTAAATGTCAAGTGCAGCTCCTCATACACAGCTAGAAAGAAAATAAAAACCCAGTAAAATCATGCAATTTATTCTGGAACAAATTATCTTGGAATTCCTGGAGAGCATATTAAAATACATGTGACTCCATGTACAAGTCCTCAGAAGCCCAAATGAAAGAATATTTATTGGCATTACAGGACTGGTCAGGATGTTATAAACACTGTAAACAATGTTATAAACACTGCAATACCCTCCCTCTTACACATCAATCAGTCGTAAAGGGAACATCTATATACATCCTGTGGAAGCCAAAGAGAGATGAAGGCCTTCCCTGTACCTCGGAATTCTGACTTTGAACAGCAGCCAGCAGCTGCAAGTAAATGCTTTATTAAACAGCTACTGTTAGATGCAAAATACATGTTGCTCAATTGAGACCCACTGGTGGCTAAGGAGAAAAGATTGAAATTAAGATGATTAAACTGAGAAAAAGGGCTATACTTGTGGCACCATAAAAATTACAGTAGTAGTTAACTTACCTGAAGCTACTAATAAATTATTGGCATCCTGAAAAAAAGAATCTAAGGTAGAGGTTGATACAACAGTGTATTTCTTGCAATAATTTTTAGTATTTATTAGTTCCAGTCTGCAAGCTGCTTGGGGAAAAAAATTACTATTAATTTCATCTGTTTCCTCCCATCTAACTGAACATGGATGCAGATAGCTGATTTTACAGTATATTTAAATTTTTGTAGGTAAGATATGAGTAATAAAATAAGGCTATATATACCTCTTTGCCAAGGAGCAACAAGAGTTTCTGCCCAAAAGTCTGTGTAATCAATTTAAGAAATAGCTTTCCAGAAAAGAGCAAATACTGTTTCTAACCACTCCATAAGCTATTCTATGGCTCCACTATGCTGCTACTTAGTCATATTTATCTCTGTCTCATACTTCTATACGTATTACTAGTCAGTGAAAAGCTTAAAAATTAGTTTGCAATAATTTTACTCTTTTTAGGTGAATAAGTAGTTTTGGGTTAAAATTGAAAAAGTATTATGACTATCCAATCAGTTTTCTCCTGTGCTGAGGAACCAAAGAAAGGCTCACATAAAATGAAAAAAATCTACAGAAGAGTTAGTTTCTCCTATAAAAATGAACCATGCTCTCTCTACTTACTATTTTGTCTTGTTCAGCAGGCTGTTATTTTCTGAAATAATATTCATTTGTGAGACAGGAGGGAATTTCTTCTGCTTGCTTTCATCCTCAAAATGCTGGCTGCCTAGTCTAAGCCATATAACCATTTCTTAAAGGAGGCTTTGCTTGAAACCTCAGAATGGTTTGTCATTTAGACAGGCATCCCTCTTTTCTCTGATGGTCAGCTCAGTTGAACTGCATACTTAGCTTTTAGACACCTTGAAGTGCATTTATGAGGATGTAAGAAATTCTACTTATGCACAGGAAGCTTAATTCATAAGAAGCAGGAAGTGTCATTAATAAAATGCTAAAATGACACAGTAACAAATATGATCTGTGGCTGAGATCTTAAAATGCATCTGAAGGTGCATAATTTAACCCCCGAGAGCAGTTCTACACATGCCAGTAGAACTAAGTCCATGAGCAGAGGAACGAGTGGAAGTGTATGCTGGGGCATTTGAGGTACACATAGTCAGCAGCAGGACATTTTTCAGCATTTGCCTTTTGCATCAGAGAGACCTTGGTATGACAAAATGGTTTAAAAGTATAATACTTAATTTTATAGTATCAAGACCAGGCAATCCAAGCTGGAAAAGAAAAGATGAATGCAAGTTGAGTTTTATACACAAGATATTCTCTTCCAGTTAACCAAATGCAAAGAGTATGTCACCATGTGATTAATAGCTAAATATAATATGCTACTGCATAAACAACCACTGTAAATATAGCTATCTTCACAGCAGGGGAGGCCTGAGCACATATAACAGCAGGCTAGCTGACAGCCAGAGAGATTACACTATTTCATTTTCAGGCACAAGTCTCAGTCAGAGTGGCTGTGGTCAGCAAGAAACTGTTTCTAATACGTTTGCCTGGACCTTGAAGTTAATCTATTGACTGCTGCCAGATTTACTGGGCAGGCTTTAATGGTCCATTGATTTTAATGGACTCTTAATCAACGTGGCAAATTATAATTCTAAGGCCACCAGGAACAGAGAAACAGGAGAGTACAGGCAGCACTGGTTGAATGTAGGCAGCAGTGATTGGAGAGAGGTATCTCAGTTATATGTACAATATTGCAATTCTCTTTCCATATCCTCTGAGCATACAGCAAGCATAAAACCAAAATATCATATAGTTGCCTGCAGTGGCAATGCTCAACCCCCCTGTCCACATCAGAAATAAAACTTTCTTCGTGGATTTAGGTTGGCCAGAAAATTACATGCTAAAAATGGAGCTACATACCACTGTGTTAAAAATGTGAAAGTAGATCACAGAAGAAGGCACATTCAAGCTTGTCTGCTCACACTGCTCTGTTTTTCATCCACACAGGAGGAATACAGCTGGCCAACTCCTCCGAAGTTAAGCACATCATTTACACCAGTCTCCAGGCTTTGTAATTTGATACTATAAAATTAAGTATTATACTTTTAAACCATTTTGTCATACCAAGGTCTCTCTGATGCAAAAGGCAAGTGCTGAAAAATGTCCTGCTGCTGACTATGTGTACCAGGTAACTGTCTTTTCCCTGAGGGCTGGTTAGGTAAGATCCCCAGATATTTGAACTCCTTTGGCTTTTGAATAGGATCATAGAGTCTTTTAGACTGGAAATCACCTTTAAGCTCCCTTAAGTCCAACCTTTACCTCAGCATTGCCCAGTTCACCACTAAACCATGTCCCCAAGTGCTACATTTATGTGTCTTTTAAACACCTCTGAAGAGGAATTAGAAAACTTGGGCATGTAGACCCAGTGCACTGTATCTTCACAGTAAACTCTGACAGCAAGGAAACAAATGTACACCCAGGCATGTGGCTAATTTCAACTCCTCATCACGTTCACAACAGTGTTGGGGTAACAGATGCTATTCCTGTAGAAGAAGATCAACTTTGTAGTGCTAGAACATTGTCCAGAGGGGCAATATACTATAATTGCAAATGACAAATAGATGCAGCATTGTAAAAGCCATATGCACTTTGTTTCTTACATGCATATTGGTTTTCATGTTCCAGAAAGATAAATTTAGTCTGGCACATGTCCAGGTTATACACCTAGGAGAAGTGAGGAATGTAGAAATGATCATACAAGACATGACTGGAAAAATTTGGCTTGTTTAAAACAGGAAAGTGAAGACTGAGAAGAGAAACATTTTTGATTTATATGTAACATCAGTGGGTAGTTGTCTACCAAGAAAGAAGCTGCAGGGCAGTTCTAGGAGAAGAATAAATTAGTTCAGCCATGAATAGATTTCATAAAAAAACTGAACTGTTTGCACTAATAAGAATTATGTCCTAGCAACAGTTTTTCAACAGGAACAATGTGAGCAAAAACCAAAGCTACTTTTAAAATGGAATTCAGTATTTTAAGAAAAGGATTATATAATGTGTTGGCATGTGACATCAAGGGATGAAGCCTGATAAATCTGAAAGTTCCTTCCCATCCTGCATTTCCTGTAGCCAGCATGCTGTGATGCTGGTTTGACAGTGCAGAAAGGTTACAGGTGTTTTTCATAATCCTTCTTGGACAGTGCCAGGTTATATGATGCAAAGAACAGAGACGATGAGTCTTCCAGGAGAAAGATGCCCTTGGGAAAACTGGAGAAACTGCTAGGTTATATTCTTCAGTTGAAGACAGGTCTCCCAAGTATCTATGTTTTTTGAAAGCTGATACACGATGAAATCAAATCTGGTAGTTATAAATTGCAGTGAATAGTGTTCAGCTGGGGATAGAAGCAAAGACAGTCATTTTGGGGAGCTGGTGAACAAAACAGAGTACACACTTAGACCAAGGAAGCCATTTTTAAGGTGCCAATGGACAAAACTAAAAAGTTGAACATGTGGGGTCATAAAACTTCTTACTCTCCTTAGTGCAATTTGCAAAACCCCAGGCTTCACAACATTTGAAAACTTGTAGGAACAAGCTCTCTCCTAGACCCTAGCTCCTGTGGATTACCATTGTTGGATGGATAGAAAGAGGAGACAAAAATGCTATTGCTAAAGATTTTGGCCCTTCATTTTTTAATGGTGACCAGGACTCAAAAACCTGTATAAAGCTTGAGAAGATTTTGAAAACAGGGAAAATGTTCTCAAAATTAAGAGGAGTCCTGTTTACTCTGGAAGGCTTTACACTTTCCTACACAGTACTCTTCTTCCAGAGGAATTCCAAAGAAGTCTGCAAGTGCAGAACCAGTGAATTAAGTGAATGAATGCATAGTCAGGATAAAATGTTGAGAATGGATGGTAGCTCCTCAGACAGAAAAACAGACAGACAGATTTACTCAGGTCAGTGTTTCTGGTGGGCAGGACATGGCAGGCTCCCTAGCCACTTGCTGTCACCTGGGAGCAGGGCTTGGCACAACATCTCTGACAACAACTCTGATAAAGAGCCTTTGGGGCTTTTACAGCTGAACCAAACTCTGACACTTTCGAAGCTCTCAGTTTACAAAACAAACTTGTGTAAGTGTTTAATTCGTCAAAAACCAGAGTGGGTTAAGGCAGCTGCTTTACAATCCTGAGGGACCCTGGAGCAGACCTTTTGGCAGCNGGGTTAAGGCAGCTGCTTTACAATCCTGAGGGACCCTGGAGCAGACCTTTTGGCAGCTCTGCATCCCGGCACTCACTATCCAAGCAGTCTGTCTTCTGTGGCATCTAAGTAGAAGTGACAGCCTGTCATGACCTAGAAGACAGCCAGCCACCCTCCCAGTCACAGAGGAAATGGAGAACATCCTTCTTGAATATGAAGGCTTCAGAAATGCCAAAGCCCTTGAGATTCAGGGTGTTATTTATAAGACTCCAGTGAGGAGTCCAAGGGCTGGACTCAGCACAGGGCTGAGTATCTTCTAAGCTGTTTAACACTGAGGTTAGAGTGACCAGATGGTACAGCCAGAGGAAATCCCTATGCTTTCTGCAGGCCAGATGTAAGCCATTTGGTTGGATCCTGTACTTAATACTTTGCCTAATTCCTTTCAGGTGTTCCAGTCCCTTTGCAAGCGCATGGTGGGGCCAGTCTGGACTGATGAAACGGCCTGAGGGCCTTACAAGAGAGTCTCAGGATTATAAAAGTCAATGACAAAGAGGATTTTCACAGAGCCACAGTTCAACACATACCAAATTTCAGGGTACTCCTTCGCAGAGAGCAGAGTATAAAGGTGTCTGTACATACATAGACTTTGCTGTCTAAAGGATGCTTCCAGCAGCCTGTGTTTGCTGCCCAAGGACACTGTCCTGGCTGTGTTGTGAGAGTCAGGAGTTGGGTGCTTTTTCTGACCACCAAGGGGACAGACAGAATGGACAGACAGATCCTGGTATTGCTATGCCAGTGTTCATTTCAGTCCCAATGACACTGGAAACTTCCCACAGCTTCCTAATAAAAACTACTATGTGGGTAAAATAAATATCTTTTATTAGACAGATCAATATAGTTTTTCCAGGCCTGAGTAGCTCATTTATTAAAAGGATGCAACCTTTAGCCTCAAGTCCTACAGTACTTTCAACTGGCCTTATAAACATTTGATGCAGTATACAAATTGAATCTGCGGGGTCTTTAACCTTGGACAGCCTGGAGTATGGACTTACCCACAGCTATTTCTCCATTCTAGAGTGGTCTTACAAAATTGAATAAAGCTTAAAAAAAGTTTACTTGGTCTTCACAAGGTAGTAAAGCATGTAGACGATATTATAACAGCATAAATAATGAAAACTGTGACCAGGTGTAAAGGATGACAGACACAAATTACAGACAGCATATTGTAGAGCATCAGTCAAATTACATATGAGTTGTATGTGATGGGTCCATCCCTAATAGGAGAAATAACAGTGGTTCAAATATCACCAGTAACATCACTCCCTAGAATCATAACATAATCTTAGGAAAGTTCGATTTTCACTTTAAATTCAACACAAGATATTTCCTTCAGCAATCCTACATTTACCCAGGGTCTATTCCCCACTGACAAGAAACTCGGATAATTTTTTCTGTAAAGTGCAAGAGCCCTTAAGAAACATGAGAGAGACATAGCTGAAGCTCTGATTCTTGTCTGCAATTCCACATGACATTTATCACAAAGAATAGCTCTGATCAGGTGCTGCATTCATTTGGGGTCCCTATATTTTAAGTCCTGAAAGAGACTAGATTTTCCAGTTTGTTTCCTAATCTTTGGTGTCATAGTTTTTGATGACTGTCACTGTTCCAAAGTAGTTTGTTTTCCTTTTGCAACTTTTGTACACAAGGAAAAAAAAAACATTTTGTAAATAGCAGAAAACTTAAAATTCGTAACTGCAGAAGGGGAAGAGGAATGGTTTTTTAATATTTTTTTAAACGTTTGAGTTTCAAGTTGATAGCATCACTTCAAACTAATGAGACAAAGTAAGAGGTGGAAAATATGCAAATGCACTAGGAGAAAGTTAGGTTGGCACTGTTGACAATTAACTAACAATTATTAATTCCCTCGATACTCGTTGTAATAATGATAATTATGATTTATTAATTTTGTTTCATTGTGAAGGCTGTTAACATTTGATTTCCTGGGCTCTTCCTTGCAATTTCCATTAATTACTGTCCACCTTCTCTCTAGTTTTTCTATTGAAATTAAAAAAAAATTAACAGTCTTTAAATTCTGCTGCAGAACTCTTTTTCAATTGACTTTCAAACTAATTAGAATTTCAGTATTTCTGCTGCCTTTCTGCCCCATCACCACACCTCCCAAAATCTGAGTTTTGTTGAAAGAAACTTATTCTTCCTTTTTCTACCTTGACTTGCAGACATGCTTATTCCCTTTGCTGACTCCAGGAACTGACTTATTTTCCAGCCAGATCCTTACCTGTGTGCATGGCTCCACTGAGTCTCATATTTTCTTGAGTCCAGCATCTAAGCTACTGACTCATTTCCTGGCCCTTTCTGCCAAGGGTCATCTGCTGCCACTTCATCCACATCCATCTGCTCTATTCCCCAGCTCCTTGCACAAGTAACCTTCCTCATTAAGTCCTCCTAATAAAGTCAGTGAAGACCACTCAGTTGGAGATCCAGACCATAGTCAGAAATTATGGGTTATCTACATAATGCAAATGTAGGAAGAATAAGCTTGACATTATTAATTTGATACAATAGATAAAACAGTTTTCTTTCTAAAATCTAGCAATGGCTACCTCTTATGAAGCTCATACCCATCCCAACCTACACTTATTCTGGAGAACTACTACTGTGTGTGAAATTACAATGAAGCACCCAGTGCCACCCTGGCCACTGGGAGATGAAGGCAAATTATTCTGTGAAATTCCTTTTGGAAGACTGACTTGACCTGGTTGCTTCACACCAGTGCAGCTGTGGCTCGTGAGTCTGTGCAGAGTGGTGAGGTAGCAGAGCAGATAGTGGCTGAGATGGAAACTGCTTTGGGGCTGCCAACCTCGTGACACAAGGCCTCAAGTTTGCAGAGCAGAAGAGACCAGAGCTGTGGGCCGAGTACCAGGGTCCCTTTTGGCTGGGACCACTGCTGGACAGTCAAACTGAGTCAGTCTGGGAGGTGCCAGAGGGCTCTCTAGGGCCAGTGTAGCCACAAAGCTCCTTTGCAGAGCTCCTATGCCTTGATTTTGGTCACTTAATCGGATATTCCTTGTTCTTTACTGGCAGATCAGCTATCCATGTCTTCAGTGTCCTTCCACAAAGAGGCCCAAGGACTAAACCTGTGATAATGCAAGCAACATAAATACATTTGCATATCACATGGTGACTTTAGCAGAAAACAAGTTTTTCCAGGCCTTGTGTAGATGAAAAGAGCAATTATTGATGCAACAGTACTGTGGCAGTGTTTGCAGAAGCTTTTGCATCCAACTGCTACTGCACCATTGGAAATAAATCCACAAACCACAGTTTGTACCTGCTTGCAATCAGAGTCCCTTTCATCTGTTCGTACCTAAAGCAAAAAATGAAGAATTGAAAAAAAACCCAACTTTTTGCCAGTATCATATCTCTGAGGCTTCAGGTTTCCTTCTTCACCATGTTCCTAAACTGCTTGGGGATGCAGGAGCATTCTACAAATACTGAGTGATTCTGAGGGGCATTGCCTTACCCTGCCTAACAGCAGGTACACAGTGAGATGCAGGTATGCAGCAGAGAGAGGCAGGAATATGAAACACATTCCTGGATGTCCATTTGGCTGCTCTAGCCACCCAAATCACATTCCCAAAATGTAGGTGCAGAGCTGGGGTGTTGGGGCGGGATTCAGGAGCTGGAATAGCTGAGAATAAGGTGGAGCCTGACAAAATTGCCATGAGTATTATGGGAATGCAGGTCTAATACAAACAAGGACATTTCTCCCTTCAGTGCCTTCTAGATTTTCCATTACATAGGTCCAGGAAATTTGTATTTGCAGAGGAAACTCATCAGGACTGATGGTAAATTCTCATCCCTAAAAAGGGTGATTTAATCAGAACAAACATCACCTTTTTTGAGGAAAAATATCACCTGCCCACTGAAACAACCAAGGTGCTGACTTTGCCTTCAAAGCTCAGGAAAACAACAAGTATGCCAGATGCCCATACTCCAGAGCCCCTGGTTCACTACACAGAGAAGCACTTGGATGCTGAGATGTTGCTGAAGGAGAGGGTGCTGTGAGGCAGCCTGACCTTTTGCAAAATCATGAAAAGAGATTGAGAGATGTTCCTGTTAGGTATGGGCATAATAACCACCCCATAGTATGCCCAGAAGGAGCTAAAAGTATAGGTCAGGTGGATCATTGTTAGAGAAGACTCATGGCAAGGAGGGGGTTCTCAGGTGTTTTAGAAGGAGAGAAGCGACAATTATTCATCAAAGATTAAGAACTTTGGGGAACAAGAAAGGAACAGCTATGCTGTGTTATCTGGAGAAATTCAGAAAAGAAGGGGGAAAAGGGACGTGAAATATTAATATGAGATGAATGTGCAAAAAGAGCTTTCTTTTGTGGGAATGGGAGTGAAGAATTTGCTAATACCTTCCAGTGCAATTCATCTGTTTTTCTTGTTATTCTCTCTGAAAATAAAAATGTACCAGATAGATATGGTTAACCAAATCCCTTGAGGAGAAAGGTTTTAATTTCCTTCCTTTGCTTCTTTTCACCTTTATCAACACTAAGGAGGGGATGGTACCAAAGCAAATTCACAGAACCATTCATCAACAGCCCAGGGGTAGTCAAATCCCTGTGCAAAGGTTTCAATGGCAGAAGAACAAATATATGCTACACGCCAGTGGCAGCCCATTGTCTGGACTGCCTGCATATTAATTCTCCTGCCTGGTATTTTATGTTGCAAATATGGCAATAGGGGAGTGGAATCCTCATGATGCAATATGATATCAATGTGCCATAAATAGCAGCAAGACAACGTCTGAAAGAAATTAAGGACTACTGTATATGACCCAGTCAGTGCATTTAAGATTATTTGAAATAGTCTTGTTTGGCTCCCACAGATATGAATAAGGGTTTGCCTATTTAAATTCCCAGGAAAGCTCATCTGAATTTACTTCTGAATGGAGTAGCATAACCCCCTGCATGCAGGATTATAGCTGCCTTTGATGGTACAATTTAGTTCACTCCCAAAGGAGCAGTGGATCAAAAACTCTCATTAAGGACAGGTTGTCTGTTTAAGATTAACACAGACCTTCATTTCCTGTTCATGTGGAGCTGTGGCAGCAGGTGGTATGTCTCATGCCATGGTTTTTATTTCTTGTGGTCTCTGGGTGAAAGGACAGATCTTGGTTTGGATGACTTTGCTGCCATACGGTGTTTCTCCTAGGGTGGCTTGAGCTGCACAAAGAATAGGTTTTGAGGAAACTCAAATGTGTTTTCTGGTGGTCACATGCCCCGGGCTTGCTTTGATATGGGCAAGGCAAGGATGTCCCCCCAGCTCAGGCATCTGGAATAAGAAGTGTGCCCCTGGTTAGACACTTAGTGCTGAACAGCTGCTGTGGGGCTGTTCTACCTGTCCCTGTACAGGTTGAAAAGTCCCAAGCACAGGACGAATGTGGAAGGAGGGAGATCCCTGTGAAAGGTGAAGGTTTCTAACATTTTTGAAGTTATTCTTCTAAACATAAATATAACTGTTTAGCTGCCTGTGCAACAGAGGCATTGATCTTTGTTGGAGTATTAATTAATTAATACTGTATTAAATTTAGAACTTATTTATTTATTTTTTATAAGTAGGTGTTTTGTCTGCGGGAAATTATGACAGGTACTGAATTGATCTGACCCTTACCAGTGGGAATATGTTCCTGCAGCTGTTCACACTGGGAGGAGCTCCAGCAATGTCACTGATTTTACTCTCTCTCTAACAACAACCCACTTGCTCTCTTAGACCAAACACCTGCCCCACTAATGTGGACTTGCTTCTGTCTCAGCTGCTTCATTAATCACGCTGATGTTTAGGTATTTTGCATTTCTAATCAAGCTCCTACCTGCCATATCAATACCCAATTGATTGATTATGTTTACAGACCTAGTGAATGCTTTGCAAGAATACTGATAAACTTTTCACTTAAAAAGCAAGACTATATCATCTGTATTTAACAAAAAGATAAAATCCAGATTCTCGGTATTAGAAATAAACAGAGCACCAACCATTAATTTCACTGAGTTACCTCTGTGCTGAGTCTCATAATTGCTGTTTGACTTAGGCAAACTTCAGAAAGGCATTCGGACACATGGGGAGATGGGAGAACAAACCATTTTCTTCTGTATTTTGCTTCAGTAGTTTATAACTCCCTAAAATATATTTGCACCTAATTTCTCATGTAAATTTGTCCAGCCTTCCTTTGAATCATTATTGGCTGTTATGCCATTGTCCATAATTATAAAGTACATTAAAGAACACTTCTATTCCCAGTTAATATTCCTTTTGAGGTCACCTTAAACTTATTTTTTCCTGAGCTAAAGTGATGGTGCTCTTTACATCTCTCATGGAATTGTATTTCCTCAAGTCTCCACAATTTTTTAGGGAATTTTTGCACTCTCAGCAGCATTTCATTGTTCTTTTAATATGTGTGCCAGGATGTAACATTATACTAGACCTATTCTAGCCAATTTTGTACATAAAAGTAAAAGCCATCTTTCCACCCTTAATCATTACATCCCTCTTTACACTGTCAAGAACGTTTCTAACCCTTTCTATTATAAAATGCTGAGCAGTTTATGCATTTTGGCTTCCCTGAATGCTCTCCAGAATTACTTTCCAGTGCCTTCAGCCCCCATCTGGGTGCCAAAACTGAATTCTCTTTTGGCCAAAGCAAATACTGCAGGCTGTACTTAGACACACAAGACACAAATGCTGCCTGCATGCATGTTAGGTCTTCCAGGTAAATATAAATTCAGCCATGTCAGTTCACAGCCAGTACAGGAATGGACAGATATGAACATTGCAATGACTTTCTTGTTCATCTAGAGATAACTCTTCTTGATTTCAAAAAAACCTAAAAACTTGTATGGACTCTACCATCTAGAAACCTGACTCTCTTGCAAGGTCTTCTTTATTTATGCAGAAAACACACCTGGATACATTCAGATCTTCCTATTGGTGTCTGAAGAAGAAAAAGAAGTCAGTGATGCATAAAAAAAGCTCTTACGTGAAATACTCTGCAACTTTCCCCATTCTTGGCATGGAGAGCACCCAAGTCCCTGTGTTACTGGCTAGCTAGTGGGAGGCCATCCTCCAGTCCTCCAGATAAACTTATTCTGTGCTTTGTAAAGGAATAAATTATTTTCTCATACAATATCTCATGTTTTAGCTGAGGATTTGGCACTTGCTTGTACAGGGAGAGAACTGAGGTCAAGTCCCTGCTCTGAGGGCGATACATATATTAGACTGGAAGGGATTTGTTAAAGTGATAAACAGCTTCTTAGCTCAGGAACAGAAATCCTAACAAGTAAAAGGTTTACCCCAAACTGATCCCTGGACTGTGCTTAGATTAATTTATGACAACAAAGTTTCTGCTCTGTGCAGTATTTGCTCAGTTTAAATGAGGAACAATCAAAATTGTTCAATTTCAAAATTTTGAAATGTACCTTTATCTAGGGTGGAATTATTGGCCATAAATATTTTGCATTAAGTATTGATTAAGTTTTCATAAGGTCTCATTGATTTTGGCACATACATTTCATTGTCTGTCTACAGGACTATGTCAGGTAGGCTATTATATGAGCTATAGAACAATTTTTCTGGTAGTAATTCTGTTCCACACTGAATCACTTTTCTCTATTGTAGTCCTGCTTTTCCCAAATGTTTTATCTCCAGCAGCAGCCTCAAAGATTTTTTTGTCTGTGCACTGGGTAGTTGATTATGACCTCTAACGAGTCTGCTGAATTACACCAGTCAAGAAATACATTTACTGGGGCTTTCCACGGATGCAGCTATATTGGTGTACTGAATATATACCCTCAAAAAACCCCACAGGCTTCCTAACCACTCTGTGCTAGTGATTAGACAAGATTAACATTTCATGGGAACTGTGTCAGCATGAATGTGAATGTGGTAAAATTGAGCACAGTGATAATACTTTGTGGTGAACAAGTTTTCAATCAATGATTCAAAATTATAGCATGTTATCTTCCCTCAGCTAAAATTGCCGAGGCTGCAGATAAAATGTTGACTTTATTTTCCATATTTGACTGGAGATTATGTATTTTCCTGTACTGACAGCTCAGAATTCTCATTAGAGAGTAGTCCTATTCACATCACTTTTGTAGCAAACACTGAAAAAAGTACTTAAAAAGTATACTCCAGGTCAATTTTTGTATCTCCAGCCAGTCAAAGGACTGGCTTTCCACTTTGCCCATTGCTCCTGTTTTGGGGTGGTGACAGAGGTGAGCAGTGCAGAGGAGTGGTTGTGGTTATCAGGGAAAAACACGCCTGACTGTGCCTCATTGTGAAAAGGATGGTAGAATCATGTCTCCAGCCTTTCCCTCCATAAGCCAGGCATGTTCAGACCACTTCCCTCAAATCCTGGTCTCAATGCCACCATGTTCCTAAACTTTCCTGACTTCTTGTAATCCTCTCTTCAAACTACAATGCCCTTGGTGCTGTGAAGCACAGGACACCAGATAGATGAGGTTGCCTCATTCACAGGGAAGATGATGTGGGGGAAGTGATGAGGCCTTTGCAATCCTGCCCTGTATCCAGGGGATTCCTGCTAAGCAGCAGGGGAAAAACATGGGCCATGAAAAACAGGGGTACCCAGAATAATTTTGTCAAAAGACAAAAGAACAAACTTTGCCAAAACCTCACAGGTGTGTGCTTTTGGGAAAGTTTGTTGCAATCCTGGTACTGAACAGTGGCTTGTTGCAAATCTCTAGGGCATTGTGGGGATGTCCCCAACGTTTTCAATGATCTTTAAGTCCTCTCCTACATCACAGCAAAGGTTCAAAGGTTGCCATTTTGTTGCAAATAGACATACCTTAAAATAAAGTACTGAGCTTCTCTTAATAACAGCTGCATTCACAAACATTGGAAGCAGATGCACAGAACAGCTAGCAGCAGTGTCTCTGTGCTCCCCACAGCACAGCAAACACAATCAGCCAACAGTGGCAAGAATTTCCACAGCTGACTTTCCCAGTCTTATCGACTCCTTGAAGACTTGTGGGAACTGTGTGAGTGAGTGAGTGAGTGAGTGAGTGAGTGAGTGAGTGAGTGAGTGAGTGAGTGAGTGAGTGAGTGAGTGAGTGAGTCCTGGCTGCTGCTGTCAGGTAAGGGTGGCCAGATAAACTTTTTTATCAGAAAACTCCAGCTATTCTTCATCTTAAGGTGCTCTTGTCTCCATGAGCTGGCAACTCATGAGGGACTCCCAACAATGTTTGACAATGTTTAGAGTCTTAGGCAGTTGGAGACTCAATGCACATTGGAGGGAAACAAAGACAAAGCAATTGTTGCAGAAAAGTGCACAGAAAGAGGCTGAAAACTCAGGACAGAACACACATGCTTAGTAGCGATGGAGACACACTACTACACGTGATCCTCAATAACAGCTGGAGCAACACAGCAGGACCCTTGTCTCAGGCTCAGCTCTGGAGCACTACA
Source organism: Trochalopteron elliotii (assembly GCA_024734555.1). Taxonomy (NCBI): domain Eukaryota; kingdom Metazoa; phylum Chordata; class Aves; order Passeriformes; family Leiothrichidae; genus Trochalopteron; species Trochalopteron elliotii. The sequence continues at coordinate 6,191,148 of JANPWX010000449.1, read as the reverse complement.
CAGGTCTGTCCTGGGACTGTTCTTCTCCAATACCCTTACCAAAGCCCTGTAGGTGGTGACAGAAGACTTGCTCATTAGTTTTGCAGATTAGATCAAACGGGGGAGACAGTTGTTATGCTCACTGGCAGGGCTGCCATTCAGGTGCAGAGACCTGGTCTGGCTGGAGGAACAGGCTGACAGAGACCCCATGAAGTTTTACAAGGACAAATGTAAAATCCTAGATCTGCAATGGTGGGAACCTGTGTTACAAGATGGATGGTTTGGGTGGGCAGCAAATGGAACATGGGCCAGCAGTGAGTCCTGACAGCAACAATTGCCCATGGCTGAATGAACAGGAGCAGAGATAGAGATCGGGGGAGTTTTCTGTTCCCTTCTTGGCACTCATTACACAATATCTAGACATTGCAGTTTTGTTCCCTCCCACTAGAAAGAGGACACTGATAAACTGGAGTGAGCTCAGGGTAGATGCTTGGGCTGGAGCATGCGTCCTGCGAGGGGATGTTGGAGAACTCCCACAAGGGAAGTGGACTTGTTTACCTGGAGCAAAGATGGCTTTAGGTGGCCTAGCAGCAGCCCAAAGTGCCTGTAGGAAAGTCACTTTGAGGATGCCTTCAAAGTGGAACTGGGCAGGAAGAAAGAGACAAAAGGCATAAAAGTTGGGACGTAAGAGTTTCAACCTGGGCATAAGGAAACACCCTTTGTCCATGAGGACAACTGGTCAGAGGACAGAGAGGTGTTGCAGAGGTGTTGCAAGTTTTGAGGCTTTCAAGATTGAAGTGTATGAACCACTCAACTGCCTGGTCTGAACTCAGAGCTGACCTCCTGTGAGCAGGAGATTGGACCAGAGACATGTGAGGTCCCTCCCAGCCTGAGTTATTCTGTGATTTTATTAGCGAACTATCCCCTCCCCATCACTGGATAACACTGTTCTACTCTTACTAGAGATGGCCTCCAGTGATGACAATTTAATTAACCAGTAAATGTAGTCCCAAATAAATTCAAAGGAATTAGAAGAGAGGTGAAGCAAATGAGAATCCTGTGTAAAGACAACTTTTTGTCCCTACATCAAACCTGTAGATATGAAAGGAGAGGTGCAAAAAGCCTGATATATGTATTGATTTATGGTAGTGTAATATCAATAGCACTGCATATTAAAGATAAAAATTGTCAAGCAGGCTGGTCAAATTGTGGTCTTCACTCTTGAAGATACTCACAACTTGGCTATATGTGCTCTGATGTAACTTTGAAGGTGCATCTTATTTCAAAGCTGGCCTTTTTTTGGATAGGGTTCCCTACTTGGCACTCTTTATGCCAAGCAAATGGCAAATAGCCTTCTGAAATTCTGTGAAACATAAAACACAAGAAGAGAAACCTCTCAAGAGAACTGAGATCTAGGCAGGAGAGATGGTGCCAGGAGAGCACTGAGGAGATCCAGCTGAAGCCTGATAAGCGTGGACAGTTTTAACCAGACCCCTGACTGTCTCTTACTCCTCCATTGGTTCTTCTCCCCTCAAAAGGGCAGTGCTCACCTCTCAAAGAGAAGAGATGGGGCAGGGGACTGAGAACATTAACAACTTTTTCAGTTACAAATCCAGCATGTGAAGATCTGACCATGAGAAAATGAGGTCTTTGGTCATATCACATGGGGCAAAAAATATGCAGCATCTTCCTTAAGAACCACCCTTTCTGGAGACATTTGATATCATTTGATGCTATTTGTTTTGTCTCTGGTGGCAAGGCATCAACTGAAGACGTGATTTCTATGACACATATCAGATAGGAAAACATAATCTAATTCAGATGTGGTTCAGCTTTTCCATCTGATGTGGCTGAATGCAACCCACAGGAGTTCAGCAGTACATCCATCTTCCATCTGCCTGCAAAAAGGCCTGATAACCTCGGATCTCCCTCCTTGCTTTTGCTGGAAACATCTTGCTCAAATGATTTTAGAGACCTGCCACAGAGTGCAGCTGAAAACTGCTTGATGCTCATTTTGTGTGAATAGAGATGACTGAAATAATATCAAGAGCAGCAGGGGCTGCTGTTTCTGAAGTGAGCACTGAGGATAGTTGATGTTACCTAAGGGAAGTGGTGGTGCTGGAGGATATGAGGATGGAGGTGTCACATGTCCCCAGCTTCCCTTTTGCAAGCAGCTATTGCTGCCACTCACAGATGAAGCACCTGCTACTGGAAAGGCTGGAAGCACCTACAAGATCTTTAGACCCTTTCATGATGGAACTTTGTGGGAAATACCCCCTGGCACTCACCTCAGCCGGCTCCAGCTGACACCAAGCCAAGCGAGGCACTGCTCTGCAGCTCTGTGTGCAGGTAAGGGAAACTGCTCCTCGGCCTCCCCACCACCCTCAGGTGTGTTTTTAACCAGGCAGCTTCAGGAAGCAAGTTCGTGACCACAACCTGGAGATTTGCTGTGCCTTCACTAACGTCATAAAGGTTTCTGAGAAGCTCTAAAGCATAAATAAAACCCATAAATAAACAGTCTGAGACAGAAATCGAGCAATGTAACCGATGTGTGGGGATTTAATTTTTGTTTCTTAAGACTATTTGCCTTTGAACCTTGACTACAGTTCTGCTTTTCATCCTGCCTGGGCAGGAATATTTACAAAGCCTGAAAAAGACCTTGCTTTCATTTTTTGAATCTAGCCATAAGTTCAGATAAAACATACCTGCTACAGGATGCAGTGCCCTGTGTTGTGGCAGAGGATTGCTATGAAAGAGTAAAGTGAAACATAACTTCTGATAATGCAATGTATTGGATTCAGGAGTTGAGAAGACTGCTACTAGAAATAAATTAAGCTCTTGGCACGTGACAAGAATGTGGGTTCTTGTCTCTGAGGCTCAGGATGTTTCCTCCCTATTGAGGCAGACTCCATTTCTCTGTGATGCTTGTACTGCAATGTGCTGATTACAATGACCTTCTTCAGGATTTATTACAGCTCTAGATGGCACAAGGAAAACTAAATAATAATGACAGATTCATGCCCCCAGGGAGCATCCAGTGTAAGAAAAGCACATTAAAAGAGATGGCAACGCACAAAAGATGTAGAAAGAAGAACAAGATATCCAGAGAAGAAGAGGCCTCCATCCAGCTTTATACTTGCTATCTCTGCCCCTTGTTGCTGTCAGAATTAGGGACAGCATTTTTGATGATGAGTTGGTAGAAGCTGAAGTGATGCAGCCCTAAGCCAGAGGTCTGAGCTCCTGCTCCTGGGACCCATGGCAACATGCAGATGTGTCAGTGTTCCTGGTGGAGATGCAGGCAGAGTATTGTCACAGATGGACGAGTGTCTGTTGCTGGTGTGACAGATGAGCAATGGATCTAATTATATAACTGGAAGAGGAGAGCCATCTTGAACTCTTCTGTGATCTAGGTAAGTCATTGCAAAGCTGCTGTGTAGTACGAGGAGTGGTGTAACATTAGCTGCTCTGCAGCACAGCAATACATCACACATACCCATTTCATGGCCACCCTAATATATGTCACTGCCTTTGCTTGCCAGTCCATCACTTGAAAAAGGGACAGGAGGTGTAAAAAGCCTCAGTCACATAACTACACTGAGAGTGTAAGTTTCACACAATTCATGCAGAGAGCGGTGATCTGTAGCAAGGGCTTATATTCACTTTCCATTGACTGCTCAGCTGCTGTTCATAAAAGCGCATAGAAAACCAATTCCAGCTGACTGCATGTTCTAATACATTTATGTCCCTGTTTTGTCTTGATTATAACCAGAACATGTAGAGCAATGAGAGAGGGAGAAAGGCAGCAGAAAGGAAGAGGTATAGCTATACAATAGTTGCCTATATGATATATATTGAGGCACATGGAAAATGATGTGATTGGTCACAGTCAACATGGTTTCTTTAAGAGCAGAGTGTCTGACAAATCTAGTGGCCTTCTACAATGGGGTTACAGCATTGATGGATGAAGCAAGAGCAACAGACATAATCTAGTGCTACGTGTTTCACAATGTCCACTACAATGTTCCTGTCTCTAATCTGCAGAGACATGGATTTGACAGATGGACCAGTTGGTGGATAGCAATTAACTGGACACTGAAATAGCTGCAGTCAACAACTCAATGTCCAAGTGTCGAGCAGTGTGAATGGCATTCCTCAGGGGTTGGTGGTGTGACTGGTGCTGTTTAACAACTTTGTCAGTGGCATTGAGTGCACCCTCAGCAAGTTTGCCAGTGACACCAAGCTGTGTAGTCTGATTGACACGCTGGAGGGAGGGGATACCATCCAGAGAGACCTTGACAGGCTTGAGAGGTGGCAATTCACAAAACACAGTACACAGTGAAGTGATGGGCATGCAGAAGTATGCACTCTCCTGGTTTTCACTGTGTATGAAAAAGCTGCTAAAGAAATTGAATTATCCAATACAGCCAGCTAACTGTGTCACCCTTGGGCTGAAGAGGTGTTTGAGATTTTGCAAATCTACAGTTTTTTCCTTTATAAAAAATGGCTATATGGAACAGGGAGAAAAACAGATTATATTTGTAATCCTCACAAACAGTGTTTTAAAGAAACTATCTAAAGATATAAAAGAGAGATTTTTAACCTATGCCTTCTCTAGCTTAGCTAACAGACTTCCTGCAGCAATAGTGATGGATTTACATACTCTAGGACATATGGCACTGCATTGTTAGTCAGTGCTTCTGACCTAAATGACTTTTATATTTCCACCTGAATTCCCCAAGCATAACCCTGCTATTTGGTGCTGGGTGTAAACAGATCATACCAGAGGTATGTGAAGGGGTGGTTGTGTAAAGATATGGATGTGACTGCATGGATTGAAAGCAGTCTCCAGTATGGAGGAGTGCCTAGGGTGCTGGGAATGTGTCTGGCACCCCTAGCTGTGGTAGGCATTGCAGGGTTACATAGAGTTTACACCAGTGTAGTCACCCATTGTCACATTGCTGAGTCCAAGAGAGCAAGAAACTCATCACTGCAGACCTCCTGAGACTCTCGCTGCTGCTCTGTTGTTTGAACTGTCTGCACAGGTGTATTTTCATATGTCGGATGTCTCAGCAGGGCAAAACAGAGACATAAACACAGCTTACTTGCAGAGTGTATAAGATATCTGTCATGCATAACACTTCCTTTTTCTCCCAAATCTCACACTACTTGCCTCCTATTCATCTGTTGATAACAGTTTTGAGAAGGTTGAAGCCCTTGGACTGCTGGTATGATCAGGAAGAAATCATGTCTCACTAGTGATTTTTATTGGAGTTGTTGATAATTACTACCTGCAGCATCTCCTCAAGTCTGCTGGCCTTTTGTGCCCTGCAGAATTTTTGAGAAAAAAGCTTAGTAAAAGTTTTGGAAGCAGGACTCTAGGCAAAATTGAACGCACAAATAGGCTTCTAAAATCTTCATCTATATTTTATGCATTTTGACAACTCTCAAATTCTTAATCTTGGGCTAGTACAGTTCCTTATGTGCTAGATACCTCACAAACGCAGAAAAAACCTCAGATATTCCTTCTTGATATATTTGCCACCCAGGCACATAGATTTTGCTTCTTCACTTTTGTATCACTTTAATAAAGAATTTTAAGGAAGAAGTAAAGGATACACCTTTGAAATTGGCACACAGACTGGAATAATGCTCACGCAACCAGTGCAAATCTGGTGGTACCTACATACCTCTGTAGACAACTGCTTTGGTTTAAAGCTATTAGCTTCTAATAGACTTTCTCTGGCTATGCTTGCTACAAATCTTGCCCTTGAAATGAATCTAACTTGTGTATGATGGCTGGGACTTAAAAAGGAACCTACGTAGATTATTTTCCAAAATCCCATTACACTTTAATAACATTTCTACTTCTAATGGACTGTGGTCTCTTGAGAATCTCAGCTTGAATTCCCAGTTTCCAGTGGTGTCACTAAGTCAATGCTATCACTAAATCAACTCTATGGTGATTCCTTCCAGAAAGTTGAGTGTTAATTTTTATTTTTGTTAGCAGCTTCTCTCCTGCATTTCAGTGGTTTGGGACTTTTCTTTTGCTTGACTTGTTTTTGTGCTTCATGTTTTTTTTATCATCCTTGCTAAGGATATCTCTGAATATAGAGTGACACTCATACCTAACACCATGAACAGGAAAACTGATGAGTCACAGCAGCTCCAATTTCCCACCTGCATCAGCAATGGAGAAATATCCAGCTAGGAATAACCATGTACTTTATAGTCAGCTTTTCCCATTCCTACTACCCTGAGTTACAGGGATTTTCTAAACTGCACATTTGCAAATGTGCAAAAAAAAAAAAAGCTTCAAGTTTTAAATTATAAAGGGAGAGTCAATACACACTGTCCATCAGCCATCATCAGAACTGTCCCTCTACCTGGCCTCTTTCCATCAGCCTGAATCCTATTTCCTTTTGGTCACCACCCCTGCAATGGGATGGAGGAGGAGGTTGCAAAGTCTGATAAATTTATTGTATCTCACAAGCACTTCATAGAGTAATACTACCAAGGTAAAAAATCTTATACCCCCTTTACATTCCCCTGATATCTCTGCCAGGCTTCCAGGAAAGATGTTTACAGATGTTTGGAACCAACAGACTATGTATAGTCAGCCTGTAATGTATTTCTCACCGGCTGCCCAGCACTACATAGCCAGACTTGCAGTGAAAGCCCAGTGTGGGAGTGGGGAGAGCTGGAGCAGCTGCTGTGCTTGGGGGACACTAAGGCTTCTGGTGGGTTCTTGCCAATAAATTCACCAGTACTTTTCAGGATTTAATACCTGGGAGTTAGAGGGTGGGATTAAATGTCTCCTACTGCGTAAGGAGAGTGAGGTTGGACTTCACAGCGCATAGGACAGCTGAAGTGACCATCTCTTTGGAAGCAAATTGTACCTGTGAGAATTTAGCTGGGGTTAAAATCCTCCCTAATTATATAGTCATCATCAACCTCTTCCAGGGAATCCTTTTTCTCTCTAGAATTTAATTGTCTTTAGCAGTTATTCCTATCTAACTGTTAGAGAGCATTTGCATGCATTCCTGCTTTCAAATAATATGATAAAATATATGGGCAGCTGAGGTTCTGCTGTGCTTGCAGCATCTCTGGTGGATACACATACAGATATATGCTTGCTGTATAATTTCAGAAATACTCAGAGGCACTGTCACAGTGGGAGACACTGGTTTCCTCAGAAACACTCTGCTGAGCACTTCTCACAGGAATGTTCTGCTTATGATCCTTGGCACAGGGCTCTGCTCAGCATTGCGTGGCCTCTCATTGACAACAGCTCTGTTCGTATTTGACCAACATGTCTTTTGCATGAAGTGCCTTTCAAGATGCAGGGAACAATTCAGAGCCCTGCCCTTGCCCTCTGATGGACTGTAAGGGACAGCTTTGGAAGGATGTGCAGCCTGGTCCCGGGGGCTACCCTTTTGGCCATTAGCTTTCACAGGCTGTGCTGGGCAGGACCTGCACACATGAAGCCACCTCTGTGAGGGTAAGCCTCACTGCCAGAAGAAAATGGTTTGTGTCATTTCACAAGGAACGTGTTGCAGATTTTGGACCCATAGTGTCATGGAGTCCCTGTGTCTAGATCTCTTTCTGGGCTCAAGGACTGCCCCTGCCCCCTGCTGAAGCCTGAGGACTGGCATGGCAACAGTGTTCTTCTGCTTTTGCTGCTTGAGCTCACATGTCAGGGCATGAAGGTGCTTGTCCAGGCTGATGCTATCGCAAGAGACTGACGAGTGAGGAGGCCTTCTGCACATCCAGGCAAATGGGGACCAGAGCCAGCCACGCTCCAATGGGCAGCTGTGCAGAACCCTCCTCCTTCACCCACTCAATCCACCAAACTGCAGGCACTGGCTCCACATCACGCTCCATTCCACCACTGAAGATATTATTACAACAGCTCTATGCCATCAAATTAAATTAGTATTTTTCACATCTATGACATCACACTTCTTGGAGGTTGGGAGGTCAAGAAGTGACTCACTCCATTGTGTCCCACCTTCCCACCTCCCACCTTCTCCCTGTGGGACTGAGGGAAAGCCCATAGTGCCAGATTGAGAGGCTGGGGACAATCACCTCCAGGGGAGCCAACAACCATCTCATAATGACACAAGAATGGACTAGGCACTTTGTCTTCCAATTAAGGACATAAGTAGGGCCCTACGCTTCCAGCCTACTACTTCCAAACATTTTGCTGGCTGACTGACTCTCACAGCTGAGAGCAGACTCAGAATGGCAAATTCTGATTAGAGCCATCTTCAGTGTGTACTAAAGAGAGTCAAAATGGTGAAGAGTGACCAGAGTCATGTTTGTAGCAAGTGGAGCTAGAAATGTCACTTCAGTGCAGAGTTGTTAGAAATGACAACAGTTTCTGTCTTGTGGTGAGCTGCGTGGTGTGCTCTCAGTGTACACTGAGGTTCACTGACTTGTCAGTGCTCTTCTTGCTCTTCTACCTTACTGTGATATCTTCCTGCAGCAAAGGAAGACTCTCCAGGTACATGTTTTAAAGGGTTCTTTGCACTTCTGCACATGTTCAGTCCTGCAGTGGGGATAATAAAAAGTGAATAGAAAATTAATATGATTGTATGTGTTTCGTTTAAAACAAACAGCAAGATGTAAAAGCCAGCTTTCACACACAGATTTAACTCAGATCCTATGAAGTTGAAGGAAGTTGAAAGACTAACCCAGAACTAGAAAGCAAAATCTTCCATATTTTATTTGATTTTTCTTCCTGACTGGATAAGCTTCTGAAAATCAATTCTTTTAAAAAATCAGAAATCTAACATGCTGCTTCTTTTTGGATAATTATCTCTGCATTCACCGGGTTAATCATGCCAGAATTACTTGCACATTATCCAAATGTACCTGAGACTGGATAAAACTTCCTGGAAAACATGAATTATGTTTTTAATATGAAATTTAAAGGTGGAGGACAGAAACAAGAATTTAAATATGGGAAAAATAAATGTTGGCTTCTAAAAAAATGTGAAAGTATAATATTTAGGGGAAATTGTGGGTGTTTTTTCCCCTGCAGATAATATCTCTGAAGCAGAAGCTGTTGATCATCTCTTGCAAGCTTTCATGGCTGTGGTGATAAGAGAATGGTGTAACAGCCAGGTTCTTTTGAGTTTGATCTGTAACACTTTCATCATCTCTAGCTCTCTGCTTTCCTCTTTGTGCTTTTCCTGCCACCCTGCTTTAAAACACAAGCTCTAAACTGGAATTCTTTGGTTACTGTCAGACATGCCCAAAGAAAAATGTTTTACTTCTTTAGCTTTTATTTCAAGCAGCTGTATTCTTTTAAAGTTCATCCTTTCTACCATCAGCCGTGGTTGCAGACAGCTACCTGATTGTCAACAATTTCCTACAGCACTGATTCATCTCTTGGTGTCTTTTCATTTTTCCATCAAAAAGTATTTTTAAGTAAAAAATGTTGACCAGTTCTATTGTGCTCTCTGAAACATTAAAATAACAGTGGTTATGAAGTCTTATAACAAGCTGTCATGTCTTCCTTTCTTCAGCTTTTGACCATAGCTGAGCTCACTGATTAGGATGCAGGATTTCTGCTGTTAGATGAATATAGAAAAAAAATCAGAATGCCTGATGCCACAAGCAATTACAATGGGAAAAAGAGTGAAAGAAAGAGTGAGGAAAAATATTTAGGGTATTAAATGTAGCTGTCTTTGGAAGAAGTCCCTCAAAATCATAACAATACTTAATTTCAGCTGCAAGAGAATTGCAGTGCTATTACACTAGCAGTAGCATTTCAGATCAAATCAACTCAGGAGTACTATTGAAACCTGAGTCAGTAGTTCCCCTTCACTGTGTTTGGGTCACCTTATGGAAAGGCTTTCAAGCAAACAAACAAGCTTCCTTCTGGCTGAAACAGAACCAGGAGATGTTTCTCATGAATTCACCAATGTCTCTGATGGGTGTTCATCCTTGGGGCCAGACTGGATCTAGTCTGAGGGAAACTGCCTTGAAATGGGAGAAATATGGGTTCCCGCAGCTCAGCACCAGTGCTTCTGCACAGACCCATTCCAAGGCATTGCAGACACAGCCTATGACTAAAGAAAGGTGGCAAACACTCCCTGAAATCAGCCAACACTGATTCAGAAATCAGTTACTTACAGTGAGCTATTCTATTCTATTCTATTCTATTCTATTCTATTCTATTCTATTCTATTCTATTCTATTCTATTCTATTCTATTCTACTGTGGACCATCACTATCCCTGCAAAATCTCACTGTCTTCCAGAAGCACATTAGTCAATATGAGTAAAGTTTGTCAACATTTACACAGGCGATAATCAAGAGCTCATTGTTCTCCAGCTTTCCAGAACTGAACAAGAAGCTGCAATAATGAAATTCTCTTATTGATTCAACTGATCAAAATGTATTTGCATCAGTAGCTCAGGATAATTGGAGCACATTATAACAAAACAACTGATTGGTAGTGCAATGCTCTTCAGAATATAAATACAAAATCCTTTCATGCATTTAATATTTCTGCTAATCACTAGCTTGGCGCCATCTTTGATTTTGCTGAACAGCCTTCAAGCTGGGAAGCCTGAAGCTCTTTAAATCTGTCCTTGTATTTACAGACCCTCTTAGACTACCTGACAATGTGAACTTTTAATTTTGAATAGGACTGAAAAACAGTGTGAGATGATGCTTACATTGGTATTCATCTCCCCTGTCCTCTGCTTTGACATTGCTTCTTATTTGTTTCCTTAGGAGAGAAACAGAAGGACTTGGCAACTGTAGAGCTGCAGCCTTTCCCCTCCACAATGTACTAGTATGGCCTCATTTCCAGACTTAGCTCGGTTGCATCAAGATCTCTAGTGCAGGGACCCCTACACTTCTCCAGGCAGCAAACACAGAAGACAAGGTGGAAAAAGCTGTTTTTATGTCCCAAATTTCCCAGACCTCAGCTGCTGTTAACTACTGAAAGGAAACCATCTATTTTCTTTTTGCAGTACCTGAACTCCAAGAATACATTCTTTTAAGAAACAAGACAAAACCAAAATGTGGCAATAAGATACTCCTAGTTTGATATTTTGTAGTTAGGCACACTTGTACCATTGGAAGAACAGATGTTGACAGCAGGTCAGATAGACATATGCAGCATATAAAATATGGTGTGCAACCAACAGATACCAGCAAGGTTAATAGGTTTGAAAATGCAAATATGCAGCCCTTCAAGGACCAGCACAGTTCTCCCGGGTGTTACAAGTGCTTAAGTCTTGCTGAAGGTAATTAGAGTTGAAGGTCTTCTGAATTTTTCAGAAGATCTAAAACATTTATCTTTGGACCAGATTCTTTTTTTGCTAAGGGAAACTGCTCCTCTTTTCTGTTCTTGGTAACTTCTCGGGTTTTGTCACAGATTTCCTCCCTTCTCACCTTAATCTCTTGAAGACAGGTTTGCACATTTTGGCAAATCAGTGAGCAAGATCAGAAGAATGACAGATCAGACCATATGTCAAAAATCTGTCCAATAGTCTGTACTATAAAAATACATCTATAGCTTTTTGGATGATGCTTCATAATCTTTCCTTCAAGGTTGCAATTTAGTTTTTGATGGGAGCAATCACACTTTATATCTTAAAATCCCACTCATGTATTCACAGATACAGTGAGATTCCAAATTATATCAGTCCATTGAATTATTAACTAACATAAGTATCTGTTGACATTGTTGGAATGTGTTGTAAATTCCTTCAACATCAGAAACATCCTGAATAAACACAGCTCTAACCCTAGGAAAGTGCTGGAAATCATGTGAAAGCAAATTGATTTTGTCTCGTGCTGGAATGGGTCCCCAGTGCACCCATTAGAGCAGAAGTAAGCCTTGCCAAATAAGCACTAAATGCCTCAAAGAGTCATCCATGATGTCCAGTCCAGCTCCCTCCGGTACTTGTTGGCACAGCAATGATGATCAAACTAGGCAATTTAACTTAGATTATACACAGCATGGAATAAGATCCTATATTTATACAGATTTACTTGTTTGTAGAAGTGTTCCTGAGGTGAATAGAGAAATTTCCATAAAGAAGTTGGAGAGCACTGTGTTAAGAAATTATGTTTCTCTGATTTGAGGAGTTTTATTTTTGCGTTCTGCCCAGATCACTGAGCTCTTGACAGTCTTCTTGCACCCATACTCAAAATTCCTACCTGTTCTTGCTACCCTCATGCAGACTTTGCTGTCCATTGTAAAATCACAAAGTGCATATGTATGCCAAAGGAAACCCCCCCTTTAACTCCTCTTTTTGTGGGAAGCATCACAGATTTTACCTATGAGAAAGTCAACATGTCTCTGTTCTCCTCAGTTTGTGACAATAATGCAAATTGGGTCTTTGTTCATAAACAGAGAAGAAAACTGTTTTGATGTTGTACAAAGTTCATTTATGTCCCCTACAAATGAGCAAAAAAGTATCATCTGTGCTCCCTTATGTTGCTCAGATGAGATACAGAGCCTCTTTTTTGCTTCTGTTGCTTTTTACCTTAGTAATATGAAAAAAATGTTGAGCTGAGGCTGGCCTTGATTGAAATCTTTTAAGTTCTCAGGGGTGAATCAGCACTGCTTGCCTGTCTTATAACTTCCATGGTTTGTCTTTTTCATGTTTAGTCAGACTGTGGTCCCAATCCCACAGTGAGCTGCCTGTGAGCAGATGACTGCTCCTGTATGCAATTCAGGTGGGGAAAGAGTCTGGGCATTGTCTGCTTCCTATCACGTCCCAGAAGATTTGATGTGTTCCTGTTCCCTTGTCTAGAAGAAAGCAATGACACAGTGACTGCCAATGTGTTTGCTGTATCTTATCTATAGATATTCACCAGTTCTGTAAAAGGAAGCATCCAAACAAGCTGCTTTTCCAGGAATCAAACCCAGAGCAGTAAAACTGCTTCCAGGATTAGCTCTGGTAAGAGCAAGTAAAAGCTTCATGGCTAAATTCATGGCAAAGAAAAGGCATCCAAATGTGTAATATTGGCAGCTGATGATGTTAGCCCTGATGTTATTTTGCATTTCCTGTTAGAAAAGGCTTTGAAGGTGCAACTCTGAATGCATCTGAAAATGAAACAATCTATTGCATGATGCCAACCATAAGCACCTGACATTTCAAACTGAAGTGAAACAGAGGAAAGGTTAAGTTGTCAACAAAGACTTCTTCCTCAATAGAGTTAATTATTTCAATTAAATACGGGTCAACAATGGTAAAACAAAACACTGTCTTAAACGAACAAATAAAGATTTAATTCTGTCTGAATCAGGTTTTATTTCATGGAGTATTATTTGTTATAAATTCTGGTTTGGTTTTGTTTTGTTTCTAGCCATCAGATTCATTCACAAAACATAGGGAAGAAAGAAAAAGAAAAGGAAAAGGAAAGGGAAAGGGAAAGGGAAAGGGAAAGGGAAAGGGAAAGGGAAAGGGAAAGGAAACAAAACCACCAACAAAAAGTAAACAGAGACAAAATCTCTGTGGTTTTTAACATATCACAGATTAATAGGCTGTACTATCCACTTTGCCTTTTAACACCTCTTCAGCTGTGTCAACACTTACGGATGCAAGGTTCCATATCCCGAATTCCCTCAAGCTTCAGGTCAGCCAGATGCAGACCCGCAGTTTCAGTCAGGTGGGCAGGCAGTTGGACAAACAGGGTCCCAATGTGAGCCAACTCTGTTCCCTTGCCAGCTCCAGATAAGCAGTTACAAAGCTGTGTTACACAACTGGTAATAATGACTTCTCACTCTGTGTCAGGTGCTCACCATCTGGCCTCTTGCCTTTGTGAGGTCTAACTCAGAAGAGGAAAGCAAAAACAACAGCTATGTGGAGGAGGGGACTGTGGCCAAAATTTAGTGAAACATTTCTGAGCACACCTAAATTGAAGATCACAGCTTATCCCAGTTGCTTCAGGGCGGAATGAGCTTGCTCCCTTCACTGAATTGCACTTTTGTGTTCTGCAGAAAAAATTTAAGTATGTTGTGCTTCAGAAGTTTATGGTATAGAAAGATGATGATGTATCCTAAAGAAACACAATTCGGCTTATAAGGAAGAGAAATGGCAAGACAGCCTCTTGCTCTGATGTGTGTACTTCAATCTGTTAAAATTTTGGAAAGAAAGGACCACCTATTTCCAGAGTGAAGTTTTAGTGAAATTCTCCCCCAATATTTTGATCCCTTGCTCTTTGCATTTCTCTTTCTTTTAAAAAACTCCACAACTCTGTGTACTGAAGCAAGCTAGCAGCAAACTTCTCACAGCTTTTGGCAGCTTGTATTCCAGATGGCCTGGACAAAACCATAAGATATTATATAAAAGACCCAATTCTAGAAGTTAGTGCATGGAGGATATTTCAGGTGATGACACGAAGTTTTTTACCAGGGCATGTGTAATGTCTCCCTGGGCTGATATCATCAGTTGGTAGGTTTAAGCCACATTCATCAACTTTACTGTTATACTTAGAGCAGCTGTCCTGCTCTCCTAATACATGCTGCTAACCAGATGGCCTCAGAAAACACAACCATATGAAGTCTGATCCTGCTTAGATCTTAACACTCTTCATGCTTTGGACATTTTTGGGTTTGCATCAAAACAAGGCATAACCAAGTAGCAGGAGAGTAGAAGTTGATTCAGTTCACAATTTTACCCTTGATGTATGGGATTGAGAAAAGACAATGGTGTCTCTAACACACAGCTTTAAAAACCTGTTTGAATGGGAGAACAGCTGTGGCAAATAATATTTTCAAGTATTACAAGATTTTATGTGTTATTATAGCATGAATATCCATGATGGAGGCTTCTGAAGATCAGAGGACATGAAAGTATTGTTAAGCTTTTCATATAAATGGCTGTAATATGATCCTTTTAAAGGGACTTCTATGTGTTTAAAGCCATCTAGCCATTGCCATGCCCTTTGTAGAAAAAAATTATTCTTTTTCTTATCTTCCTTTTTTGAGGGATCTTCTATATCTGGGTAAGGAGGGGTTATGAAAATCAGTGTATGGCTTTTCACCCTTCAATCCTTAGGCACTTCTTTATGCTAAGACCCTATTAAAAAAGAAAAATTGTTCAATACTTAGAGCACAAACCCAATGTCAGGCCAAGGCACATCTTGGTCTCAGGACTGAGAGCAACCCTTCATTAGGATGAACCATTGTATTTGCTATTCTGCAATTGATTGGACAGGACACATGCTTGCCTGTAATTTGTCAAAAAGCCTTGACAGATAAATGTATAGTTAGAGGGGATGGCAATCAGCAACTGGAAATTCTGCCACACCTCAGTCCATCACTCCACAGCCTGTAAGTCCAAGAGGCAGCTCCTGGCGGTTTGCAGGTGGATGTCACCTACAGGCATGAAACTAATCAGGCTTAGGAAATACTCCTAGGATTTGCTTTTTTTTCCCTCACCTTGCAGAACTCGAGAACTATTTAAAAATGAAAATGTGACTTGACACCTTGCAGAGGGAAATAGGCCCTGTTTGTGTTTTTACTCCTGCTCAACCCTGATGTGTGCAGTGATTCATGCACAGGCTTAGAAGTGTCAAGAGCCCTTCCACAGATGTCTGCTCCTACAGCAAGCAAACTTGCAATGCATTTGGCACCCAGCACACCATCTTCTTATCCTACTTAAAAAAAATGCAATTAAGGGCAGCCTTGGTCATGTCCCTACAAGATTTGTCATGGAGTAACCTCATTTGCACCAATGACTCCTGATTTATGCCAGCAAATGTGAGTATAGAATGAGGCCCTTTTGCACTAATTTAGCAACTTTCCTGCTGTGTTTTTTTACCCATCCTGGGTCAGATGTGCAGGCATCAAGTGTCCCACTGGTGCTGTAGCAAGCAGTTTGGGTGGAAATTCAATCTCTCCCACAAGACCTATGCTGAAGACTGCTGAAACAAGCCTGAACTGGAGTTCAATTCACCAGCTGTTTCTGAGTGGATGCTGTGGTGCAGGGCCATATAATGCAGCCATTATATGGAAATGGCTGTCCTCAAGATACCTGGAATTTATCTGCAGAACATGGCATTTAGGAGAAGCAGCTCACATATATTTCCTTCAGTCTCATTTGTGCATTCAGTCATTCTTTAGGACTTCTTTGTGAAAAGATCTGCATCTCTCCTGTGAAACCAGGTTCACTTTTGGACATACTGTCATTGTGAAGCATCTGCACCTCACAGCCATTTTGTTAAACATCTTTCTGCTTTTATAGCACAAACATCAGAAAGCCTCAGCTGCCCGCTTCCCCTCTGGGGAAAGTGAGGACACCTATGAGCATTTGACATTTCAGTCTAATCCAATTTACATACGGATCTTCATCCCCTGTCACAGGGCAGTGAATTCACTAGAGATGCTCCTGCAGGACTACAGAGCCGTTCTTTGTGCAGTGAGAACAGTGTGTGGGCAGCCTCAGGGGAGAAACATCCAGCACAAATCTCAAGTGCAGAATTGAGGCTTGGTCCTCTCTCAGACTTGGGTGGGTTGCACTGGGGTAGCTCTCTAAGAAATAATGGAAGATAATTACAAAGTGGGTCCATCCTTTTTACCTCATTGCTACCCACTGAAATGACTGAGCTGCATGTACAAAGGCCAATGAAAGGACAAACACAGCCCTTAACTACATTTTACCCTGCATTCTTTCTTTCTAACCAGGGTCTAACCCTGATCATGATGCTACAAAACATGTCCAACCTTGGGCAGCTCTCCCTCTCCTAAGAACCTAGATGTCCAGGGAATAAGCTGTGTCCCAGGGGCCAGCTGGTGCAGCACATCTCATGTTCCATGGAGCATAGCTCATGTTCCATAGAGCTAACCTCTCGTACCACCACCTGTGATGGCCACATCCAAACTCTGTTCCCAGAGCCCTCCCTGGTCCATGCTAACCCTAGGGTGTGCCTGTGGTCAAACCCCCGTGGGAAATATGGGACATGGGCTCATCAATGACCACAGCTGGCAGAGAGCTGTGGGTTAACATCCTCTGCCTAGATGGATCACATGCAAAAACACAGCCTACAGAGAAATGCTCTGGGTTCCAGTTGTTTTTCATACTCTGTGGGTTTGTAAAGATAAATGGTATTCAATACTGAATCGGAGTAGATTTTCAGGGGGTTTAGACAAAATGGAAATTCTCTGTTAGCACTGCCAACCTACATTTATTCAGCTAACAAACACTGCTCCTGAAAAAAACCGTCAGATAGGGCTGTCATCTGAATCAAAGTAAATAATGAGGCTGCCAAATCTGTCTAAAAAATCCCAATAATTGGCTATGTGTTCTTTATTTGTGTCAGGTGATGAGGAAAGCAGGAAAAATGAGACACAGGACATTAAAAGACAGCAACAGAGAGACACTAAGATAGTTAGTAAAACCTATAATTAATGTCAGTGCTGAATAATGACCTATTTGAAGGAAAATACATATTTTAATTTACAGGATGATTTGATATCAGTACCATTACAAAGGAGCTCTCACTGCTACTAATTTTCTTCTACATTCTAAAGATTATTAATGATATGAAAGTGTAAAAGAAAATGTATGAATCAGATGGTTTAATGTTGTGGTTTAACCCCAGCTGTAAACTTAGCACAGTCCCTTGTTCATTGTCTACCCAGTAGGATGGCAGGAAGAGAACTGGATGGGGAAAAAAATCTCAAAAAAGTGAGAAAACTCATGGGCTGAGGTAAGGACAGTTTTATAATTGTAATAAAAGTAACATCAGTTGTAACAATAATATTTATTAACATTATTACTGTTATTAATGTTACTATTATTATTATAATTATTACTACTACTATTATGTATTGAAAAGAAAACTAACAAAGAGAAATTAATCCAAGAAATGATGATGCAAATGAAAACGGTTTTTCACCACCAACTGACCAACGTCCTGCCTCTCCTTGAGAAGCAGCTGTTCCCTGGCCAACCTTGCCCCCTAACTTTATGGCTGAGCATGACACCACATAGCCTGGAACATCCTTTTGGTCAGCTGGAGTCAATTGACAGGGCTGTGCCCTGTTTCAACTCCTCTCACACCCCCAGCCACTCACTGGTAGGGTGGGGTGAGGAACAGAAAAGGCCTTGGCTTTGTGTAAGTCCTGCTCAGCAATAACAAAAACATCCCTGTGTCATCAACACTCTGTCCAGCATAAATCCAAAACACAGCCCCATACCAGACACTGTGAAGAAATTTAACTCTATCCCAGCCATAACCAGCACACTTAAATACAACTTGCACAGAAAATAGAAGGCTACATAGAGATTTTAATGAGCAAATGAGCTTTGATCAGTGTGTGGTGATGACTTCTGGAACACAGCAGCATGTCTGCCAACAGCAGATGCAGGGCTGCCAAAAGCAAATGCCACCCTTGGTCTTCAGCTCTACTTTTAGGGGACTTACTTTTCCCAGAATATGTATTTCTTACACATCCTTGCCCAGGTACACATTCTCAAAGTCAAGCTCAGACTATTTCCCATAGGAAAATGCAAATGACAGAGATGGATCACAGGATAACAACAACATATGAATGGGACTTCTGAGATCTCTGTACCTTTCAGAAACAACTGCAATGCTCTCAGGGCCCAGGAAACCATGACTTGTAAGGTTTGGACTTGTAGACTTTGGCTTCTACACTGAAACTGTCTTTGGGGCATTGTCTGCAGGGAGATGGAAGTCCTGAAGAGGGGGTATGAGCATGTGAGGCTGGTAACCTGCTCAGCTAACACTACCAATGTCAGAAAAAAAATACATATAGAGAATGAATATGAGATAAATCAGAAAATCACTTCCACTGGTGGACTCTAGAAAAAGAGTATTTTTTGGGAGGTGCCAAATAATTCTTCCTAGTACAAAAGGCATCTGTTGTGATGTCTCTAGAAACATAGGGTAGCCTCAAGTACTGACTTTCTGGCACAACTTACCTACTGCTTATTCTGCTTACTCCAGACTGAGTACAGCAGAGCACAGATCGTTTCCACCTACCCACACCTGTTTGATCCTTTTATTGTTAATCAAATATCTGCCTGATAATTCTGCCCTGGAAAACTAAACAATTGGTTTCCAGTAGATGTGAGAAATGGTGACTGCTGCCAAACAGATCTGAGTAGGCTCTGGGAGCACTACTCCAGCCCTCTGCCCTGCAGTGCTCCCTGCTGCACGGGGTTTGCTTTCAGGGTCACCTCTCAGGGTCACTCAGGTGACTCAGGCCAAGACTTCCTAAGGCTTCTCTAATAATGAGAAATACAATATTTTTAAAGCCCATTGTTCTAAAAGGAGTGAGATTCTGGTTCTTCAGTCACGATCAACAAGAGGATGAGTCACTGCATACTTTATTCTCCTTTTCTTACAAAAGCAACTGTTACCTCCTCAAAATATTTCTCTAGATGAATTTCTTAGGATTCTCCTTTCTTTCCAGGTTATTCCAAGTTTCTCTTTGTGTAGAGAAATAATAACACTGAAGTGGAAGTGTTTCTTTTGAAGTTCTGTGATGCCTAAATTGACAGAAGATTGGAGAAAAGAACCTGAAGGACTACAGGAAGGAGTCACTGTAGCATATAATTGATTACCCATAGGCTGAGCAGCCAACATCTCTGAAGAACCAAACAGTGTCTGGATCTAGTAAAACACTGCACAAACAGTTCTGGAAGATTTTCTTCACTGAAGTCCAAGCACCTTGTGCTCCTCAGGGATGCTCATCTTAGCTGCTTCCTGTCTTTCTAATGTTTTGGAGATGCTGTTCCTTACAGGAATGCCCTCACTGTCAAAGGAACAAGTTACTTGTTCTTTTCACAGTAGGGCTTGCTTCTGTTGTTGTTTAGAGAAGTGTTTTCAATGCAAGATCAAAATCCTTGCTGAGTCAGTGTGCCTGACCAGCTGCCCACCAGAGCTGTCAGTGGGGACTATCTCAGCTAACAATTCTGTAGATACTTACTGGGAGGAAAATTGATCATCCAAACTGCTCCACTGGTAGCATGAACCCTTCACAACAACAATCCATAAACCAAAACAGACTACTTATATTACACAGTGTTTTGAATTTAGTCTGGGCTAGTAAATTCCTTAAAATACAGGACTTACCCTCTAGGGGTGCCCACCTTTTCTACTGACTTCAGAAGAGTTCAGCAAAACTAGTTTTGACCTGACATTTAGACAGCTGAAGTTCAGCAAAATTAATTTTCACCCTCAATGATTGCCGAGTAATTCCAGTCAAAACTTTCCCATCGTATTTGCCCAAAGTTTTTCCTTCAGAAGACATTTATCAGACAGGAATCTGGCATTACTCATTTGCATTGTGCTGGTGGACAATAAAGTCTATCGCTTTTCTGCAACAGCTCAGTCACTGTCTTCCCACTTCAGGTTTGCCTGCATCATCACATAAAATTCAAAGGTGGATCTCACAGGGCCTGTCCAGGTGATGATCAGGAAAAAGTCTGTGATGGGGTATCAATATATCACTGCAAACAGTGCCATTTTCTCTATTGTACTGAATGGAAATACTCTGTTCTTAGACATTTATGAGGTGTGGTCTCAGATATTCCACTGCTTTGTTACTTGTTTCTTTTTGTGTTTAATGGTGCCTGCTTCATCCTGCAGCCACTTTCTGTAAAATGCAATAATCCAGACATTCATTCAGACTCTCACAGGTTTTGGTAGCCTGTTCTCACACCATACCTAGCACAGACTATGATGTCTTTCCATCATGCTGTAAGTACCATGTATCATCCCTTTCTGTAGCATCTGTCTGACTCAGTCGCATACTAAGAGACTGCCATGTGCATTTCTTTTTGTATTCTTGTAATGCAGATTTCCACTGTGCCTGGGAAGTGGATTAATGTTATCCCAAATTCTGAAGTGATAGAAAAGACTTTTGGAGCTTACCAATCCGTTTCATTCATATCTTCTGAACAACTGGTTATTCCTTCACCTTTCCCTACACAGACTCATTCCTGTGTCCTCTTGAATGCTTTGTGAAACTGTAGCAATGCAAATAAGCTCTGAGGTTTAACAAATTCAAGCCATGACTGTCCCCAGCTTTTCCAGGAAGCTGGCCAACACTTGGTGATTAGGAGCTGGGCTAGCAGAAATATCTGGTCTTGTTTTAGCACATAAGGAAATATCAGAAGGTGAGAGATCAGCTAATGGACAGTAGACACAACAGAAGCTTTTTTTTGGTCATATATTCTCCTCTGGGCACTTCTCATTTGCTGATGTCAAGTTTTCTTTGTTTACTAAATTGACCTGGAGTAGGTTTTTGTAGCACCTTGTCACTCAAATCTGCTAAATACTGCTTTTGAGGGAAAAGAAGAAAAAATTTGCTCAGCCCACCTCAGTCTTTAATAGTTATCTTTTTGTATTAAACCTTCCTCAGATCACCTTGGCCTACAAAACTGGCAAGAATGGGTTGATGAGTAAATTCAGGATGTGCAGTAAAGAGGTGGAGGGAGGTTGCTGGGCATTTGAGAGGAGCTTGCTGTCCAGCTTGCTACTTAGACAGTTTGGGCAGTTTCTTTTTGCTTGCAATAGTTCTGCTTCTTGTCTGCCTAAAATAAATCATAAATAGTTCAAAAGAGCAACTCCATTGCTTTTGGAATAGAACAGACTGCTTTGAATAAATAACAGATATAACAGAAGTGTCCGGTCTGGGAAAAATTCCTTCCCTGATTAGCAAAGCAGTCTTAACAACAACCCTCTTCAAAACATAAAGCCAAGCACTGAACTGTTCTATCCATACACTCAACTGGCCAAATTCCCCATGGAAAAAGAGTCAAGTTCAGCTCCACTGGAGTAATTGGAGCTACTGATTTACATCTGCTGAGCACCATTGTCAGTATATACACCTGGGAAAGAGACCTGAACACATTTGTAGTCATTCCAATAGATACACACAATCCTTCCTTCCCTGGTTCCCCATGGGTACAAGTCTGCATTCTTGTTTAAAGAGAGAACAGTAATCAGATCTTGTGTATGGCAAAATAAACAACATAGGAACCAACCTGAGTCAACAGCTAGTTAAACTTAGTGTTGCCTGGAAACTGACTGAGGATGCAGTCTATCCCCTCACCCAGATCATTCATAAAGACATTAATCAGGGCTGGCCCAAATACCTCAGAGCCCTGAGGAGCACCATCAGCCCCCAGCCCCCAGCTGGATGTAACTCCATTCCCCACCGCTCTCTGGGCCCACCCATCCGTCCGTCCATCCATCCATCCATCCATCCATCCATCCATCCATCCATCCATCCATCCATCCATCCATCCACGCATCCCAGTTTTATCCCAGTTTTATGCCCATGAAGGGTACACCCATCCAAGCCATGAGCAGCCAGTTTCTCCAGGAAAATGCTGTGGGAAATGGTGTCAAAGAATTTACTAAAGTCCGGGTAGACAACATTCATGTACCTTCCTCATTCCAGGGCTGGGGATCCTAAGACTTTTCCCAGCTGCTTATAGAATACTTGGTCAATTTCTTCGTCCTGGTTGGGTGGTCTATAACAGACTCCCACCTGGATATCTGCCTTCTTGGCCTTCCCTCTGATTCTTACCCATAAACAATTGCTCGATGTTTCAACAACACTAGTGTCAGTGTCTTCTAGAATGTATTTTAAAATGAAGATTGTAAGATGTGCCTTCAACTAGTCAAATAATGTTGATCAACAGATGATTGCTGAATACACATCAAAGTCAATCCATGTCACTGTCAGAATCAGAACCCAAAACTTCAAGCACTTGTGCCGTCCTCAGTGACTGGAACAGGATGGAGCCATGGATTTGTGGTGGGGTGCAGCAGTGGTTTAAGGAGATACTAACCTCCAGACAATTGTTATGCCCTCCCTCCTTGCCTTCTGTCTCCCCTGCAGCTGGATACGACGGCCTTCACACATCAAGTATGTGCCCTTCTAGCCTGTTTTAGTAGAGCTAGTTCTTGAAGCTTAAATTACAGGAGCACCATCTCAAGACCTGAAAACTGGCCACAGATGGGAGGAGAGAAGAGATGAGAGAAATTTTTATATGACTACACCTAGAAAAGCCTGTCAGACTGCAGTATTGCATGTTAGCATCACAGAGTACAGTACCATTGAATTTTCAGGCAGCAAGATGAATTTGTACCTCCAGTGACCATTAAGCAAGCTCATTTTAATACTTCTCACTGTCCTTACCCAAAAGGATTCCCTTGTAATGGAAGTAATTGACCAAAGACACTTCATTCTCTCTATTCAGATTATCTTTGTGCACAGAATACAAGTTTCCACTGATTGAGAGTTGACACACTGACTTATATAAGACCTTTCCCAGATTCCCACAAATTGTGTGCTTTGAAACTATTGTAATTTTCTCAGTCTCCTGAAAAGTGTCCCCCTTGGAAATGAGGTGTTTAAGAAATAATGTGATGCAGATCAGAGCAAATTCTTCCCCTTTTTGGTGATTTCAGTATGTCTGGAAATGTAGCATAATCAGGGTAGATGTAGTTAACACTTCCACCTGACAAATGTTACTTTGGCTGTAGTCTGAGCTGGAAACTTGCTCTGGTTTCACAACCCACAGATTTGTCTGAATCTAAGCAGATTCCTAATGACACATGGGCATCCATGTGAGTTTTTAAGTCACACTCTCTCTACTTACATCTCTGCAGCTAAACACAAGGGCCCAAGCCTGGATCTGGAGGCCAAGTGACAGGGAGCATACTGCACCCAGCTGGTGACCTGTCTATAGCAGATTTCTCTGAGGGAGAGCAAGTGGGAGCATGGAGGACACAGCCAGGGAAAGTATTGTCAACTAGCAGTGCAGCTGGTGCTCAGGACTCTACCTGAGCTCCTGGTGCCCCTCTGCTTGTCAATTCAGCCTTGGTGGGACCAGACTGAAGTCAAGATGGGCTGTGAAGGGTTTGAGTCCCCCAGTCCATCTGCACAAGACTGGTGGCCTCATGTGGAAGCTGGTCCTCACATTCTCCCCCTCAAGCTCACAGAGCTTTTGTCCTCTGCCGAGAGCGTCAGTAACACTTTGGAGAGCCCAGCATGGGAAGCAGAGCCATGACAGCCAACACAAGTGACAGCCTGACATGGGGCTGGCATACAGCCGTGAGAGGTGGGAGGCACCTCTCTGGAGAAAAAGACAGAAAACGGCTGTTGTTATGATAATAGTCTGGGAATTAGTTACTGTTGACTTATTTATGGGTCTAATTAATTTCTTGTCTTTAATAAACTGTTGCTTATTAGCCATTTAATTAATGTTTGTGAGTGGAAAGAGTAACTCATCCAGTGTAATAGAAGGCTCAGCATTGCTTTCCCAGGTTTCTGGCTTGTGTTTGGAGAGCAGTTTTTTTAATAATCCACTTATATTTAAATCTGATCTTTGTCTCTGCCTCTTGAAATCAGAGATGATCCAGGACTTCTCAGTGAGTAATTACCCTCTCTTCACCCATCCTTACTCAATGAGCAAAATCTTCTAACAGCCAAGAGCCACGGGGCTCACCCTAGGGTGAGAAAAAGTCCCACCTGCTCCCATCTCACCTATCAGCCTCTTCCTCAGGGAATGAAGGAGAAGCAGAGAGCTGCCAGGTGGCAGCAGTCTGGCAGCATCCCACTGCTCTGTGCCACAGCAAGGATGTGAGGGAGGATGATGGAGAGACAATTCCAAGGAAGTGAACTGGCATCTTCTCTGCCTCGACAGAGAATTGCTCTGCTCAGAGAAATCTCATGGCTCAGTCACCCAGGGCCCTTTTTACTTCCTCTGTTTCACTTTTTCACAGGCAATGCACCAGACCTGCATTTTCACTCAATCTCTCTGATTCTTCCCATGTGTCCTGCAATACTGCTTCCTGTCACAGCTGGGAACTTAGCAGTTTAGCTCTGTCTCATCAAGGAGATATCAACTCGTTCTTCACCTTCAATCAGAGCAAGGAGGAAGTTTAGCCCATCAGCTCTTCAATGAGACCTTCAAGTAGCTGTTTCCAGTGTCTGGCAATCCAGTTTCATGAGAAATCTGGAAGTGTGCCAGTACTGCAAGTCCAATTAAAATCTCTCAGTACATGACCAGAATGTCCTGCTCAAATAACCAAAGACATACTGATGTCTGAGTGTGGGATTGAAGAGAGATACGCCTCTACGGACCTGGAAGTTTAGTGGTGAATTCAGCCTCTTCCTCTCTGTTGTAACACACTAGGGCAAATCCTGTGTCCAGAGCTCACAGATACTGGAGGCTATCCATGCACAGCAGTTCTGTGTCCTGACACAGAGCATCACCAAGTCCTTGATGGGGTTTCCCACCCTTCTCAAGCCTCCCAGGACTCCTGCATGTGCACCCTCTCCATGCTTATATTTTTTCCCCCAAATATTCAGATTAAGGAAAAGCTAACTGGTGTTTTCTATGAGAAGTTATTTTGTCAAAATTTCTCAGATTCCCACTGATTTTCTTCCAGTGGGGCTGATTTTGAATGTGGAAGGGAATAAAACCTGGCATGCTCTCCTGCAAAAGTTACCAGCCCCTCTCTGCTCTTCACTGCCTAGCTAAGGACTGCAAAGTGGTTCATCAGTCACTGAAGATCTGCACCTATTGCAAGAGGTCTCTGTCCATGGTTCTGCATCACAGCACACCTCCACACTACAGTGCCGTTCAGCAGTCCATATCCTGATTTTTTTTTCTCACTCTACAGATGCTTTGCAGCACAGCATGCTGCCTTGCTAAGGATAAATTGTGTTTTCAGGTCATTGTTTTTTCAGGCACCAAAAGGTTTCTGCGCATATAACACATAAATTAAACATTATTGATGCTATTACTATGGTTGCATGTTCCAGTTCCCAGGCTTATTTTAATGATGTACTTTATGAAAAAGACATGTTGGCATAACAGTGAATAATATGCTGCTCTCCATGGCATTTCATTTTGTAGATCGACATGAGAAGTCTATGATGATGACTAATTTCACGATAAGATCATGTCACTTGTTGCCTGTCATAAATTAAATGTCATACGCAGCCATCTATTCTACATTCTTGAATTCATTCTGATTACTGTCCTTACACAACCGACTGTGACCGAGATACCCTGTAGCCAACAAGACTGTCTTTACCTTTGCCCTTTAATACATGTCAAATCTATGGAGCACAGGCCAAGACTTGACCTTAAATGAATATAAATTCTGGTTTGGCTGTCAGTTACCACCATTTCTTTTAATGTATGAAACTGTGTGTATCAGGGAGCTCTGTGTATGCAGCCTATTCTCTCCTATCTGGTTCATTTAATAATGCCTCGTAATGGCAGAGCTTTCAATTTAGTCCAGACATTTTTTTTCCAGTTGATTTACTATGGTTTCAGTTCTACACAGAGGTGATTGAATAAAGTAACATAAATCTCGTAATGATTAGAAAATGTGATCGTTTGTTACATGGACAATCAGTTTATTTAAAAACATAATTAGTTTGTACCTCAGGAAACCTTTCCCCAGTTGTGATAAACTAGAAATAATTACTGCCTTTCCTTCAGTGAAATTAAAAGCCACACAGTTCCACTACTAGGAATGTGTGATTTGTTAGAGAAAAGGGTTTCTGTTTTCCCCTCTGTATTTTCAGCAGATTGATTTTTCTTTCTTCTCATCCTTAAGAGGGAGAGAAATAGAACAGATAGATAAGATAGCATAATAAGTAGAATCACCAGTGATAGTGGGAATCTTCGCAGTTGTCCTGCTAATCAAATAGGAGACAAAATCTTCAGTGACGATAGCAGGTGTTAATGCTCTGCCAGAAGCAGACTGACCACCCTTCCTGATCCTACAAGCTGCATCCTAAAAACTTCCCTGGCTGAGAGCCACAAGACATATTAAACACTTTGAAGATCTGGGATAGGAGGAACAGTTCGCATGTGAGAGCTGACAATGTGTACTTTAGGAGGAGAAGAGGTTTTTCTGTGTTGATGGATGTGTGCTGCTGGGTTCTAGGAGGACTCAGTGTCATTGGACTCAGGATTCTCTGATAACTTACACCTCCTGGCATATTCCAAAAGCCAGAGATCTGCACCAAATCATATAATAGTTGGGTTGGAAGGCACCTTTAAAGGTCATCTAGTCCAACCCCCACCCCAAATGAGCAGGAACATCTTCAGCTAAGTCAAGTTGCTCAAATCCCTGTTGAGCTTGACCTTGAATGTGGAAAGGGATGGGGTACCTACAACCTCACTGGACATCCTGTTGTTTTTAGAGCTGCATGGCAGCATCTTACAGGCAAACACCTCTGTTTATCAGCTGTGTAATGCGAGAGTTACACTTGAATGGCATAATGCCCAAATGCAGCTCAGGAGCACACACTGCTAACTCAGTCCCTGTTCTCACAGGTCTGCATGGCTAATAGAGATGTGTGCATGAATTTGTGGAGTCTGACCTCAGATGGGATAAATTCAATACCAGTTAGCTGGAACAACAGTTCCACATGCTGGTTCTGTCACCTGCTTTGTCCGCACCCTTCCCTATGTGAGGACTTGCTTCTCTGGAAGGCTGTTTCCAACCCTGTCACAAAGATGCCATCTCCTTGGCTTTTTACTGTGGTTCACTCATTTGTGAAATGAGTGTAACAATTACTTGCTTGACAAGGAAGTCACAGGTGTTCATGCATTCATGCCTCTAAAGCCTTTCAGGATTCTTACCAAAGAGCAATATCAGGCATCATTATTCACACAAACTGTTGTGAGCCAGATATCTAATTCTGGGGAATTTCATGCTTTGTCTTGCTGCAGTGGCAATGAGAATGAAATTTACTTTCCAGTCACATAATAATATGGAGGTTCTGAATTTGTGAACCAATTTATCTATGTGCAAATAATAAGCTTCTCTTGATGGCCACCCATTTGTTGGAAGATACTGTCAGAGCTAGACTATATGTTGCAGATGAACAGCACAGGTAATATATTTACACTGATGAAGACATGATTAATCTGTATTTGTTTCTGGCATCTCCATTCAGCTCTTAAATACTGTGGATTCTGTTACCAGCATAGCCATTTCGTTATCGAAAATAATCAGTCATTCACTGCAATCTGCTCTCACCCTTAGCACTTATTTTATTCTTAATTACCATGCTGTCAGCTTCATCCCTGTAGCGTAAATTGCTTTGTCCATCAATACACTTATAAAACACTGAAATATTAAACTCCTGATAAACAAAGTCTTGTGTACAAGAAGAAGAAGAAGAAGAAGAAGAAGAAGAAGAAGAAGAAGAAGAAGAAGAAGAAGAAGAAGAAGAAGAAGAAGAAGAAGAAGAAGAAGAAGAGGAGGAGGAGGAGGTGAGGAGAAAGGCAGAAGACCAAAATGAGGCACAGCAAAGAAGACTTGTTTGGTTGATGTAAAATATTTAAGACCTGAGCCCAGATCCACTGAATCAAGTAAAAGACTTCTCTGGAAACCCATATGTTTTGATTAAGCTCTTGGTTTCCTAGAAAAGCAGCTTTTATCAGCTTTAACAGCTGGTCTGATTCAGGAACAAGAAGGTCAAGTGACTTTCCAGAGATGACATGGTGATGGAGTGTCTCATTTCAGGTTAAACCTAAAACTATTCTCGTTGTCATATCTACCTACCTAGGAATCTATGAAACATCCATCATTATGGTATCTCAAAATTTACACAGTCAATTAAGCAGTCTGAAAAGCTATTCTCCACCACAGACTCATACTTGCTGACTGGAGAGGGAGCTATTCTTTTTCATTCCCCTCCTGTCTCCAAGATACTGAAAGCAAAGCAAACTTTTTTTTTTTGCCATTGCTATGGAGAAGAGAATTACACTATCCAGACCTGTTAACTACTAGCAAGACAAACATTACTAATAAAAATATGTCTTATTTAAAAATAAGTTGTTTTCCTAAACAGAAATGCTAAATAGTAGCAAAGCACCACCCTCTTTTTGCTAATAGATTGGACCTTTTAACATCTTCCTTTCTATTTGTCCCTGGGTGAAGTCAATAAAATAAAGGAACATGTTGTTTTTCTGTCCAAATATGTTCTTTATTTGCAGCCACCTCAAATAACATTTTATATGTCTCCTGCTCCCAGATGTTGTGTCTCAAACCAGTATCATCAGCTTTGGAAGGAAAAGATCTCTTGTCTAGTCTCTGGCAATATCTAGCTTTATAACTTGACATAACCTTGCAGATGCTTATTCTGTGGAAGGGCAATACATATCTCAAAAAACTTATTAGAAATCAGCATGCCAAAAGGTTAGGGAAAACAGAAAATAACTAAAACACAGAAGATTACATGTGAAACTCAAATAGCTCAGTGCAGAACCAGCTTGAGAAGAAAATTGTATGGTGGAGGTGGAAATCAGGAGGAATTTTTCTTCTAAAATATGACAACCCACCTACAATCATTCACCACCTTATTATTAAAAAGATAATAGAGATAAAGCACAGAATACATGCTCTGCAGTCATTTGACTGCAGTCAGATAAAGAACCAAAAATAGATTACTGCCCTTTAGGTCTGTTGTATATTTTAGTAAGCTACATGTTCTGAATGTGACTAAGTGGGTTGTCTTTTAATTAATTCCACCTTTCTCTGTATTTTTTCACATCTCTTCTTCTGCTTGAATATCTTGACTTGGTCCTGGATATACCTAAGGGATCTAATTTATGTAAACTACCCAATTATCCTTCAACTGCTGTCTATCCTGTTTGCAGTTTATAAATGAATATGAGTCCAGGGTGTGTAATTATATGAATAATCACAAAATGAAATTGAAGAAGACCCACAATATTTCTTTGATTATTATGGTATCATAGAATCATATCCTAGAATGATTTGCATTTGAAGGGGCCTCAAAGACCACCTTGTTCCAACTTCCCTCCCATGGGCAGAGACACCTTTCACTAGACCAGGTTGCTCAGAGCCCCATCCAACCTGGCCTTGGACAAGGTCAGGGATGGGGCATCCACAGCTTCTCTGGGAAAGCAGTTCCAGTGTCTCATCGTCCTCACAAGTTAACTTTGCTACTAGCAAAACCCTACAAAACTACAATGTATCCTTGTTCCTTCCGCTTCAGTCACACATTGATTTCTAAGGCACACTCCATGGATTTAAGGGCACCAGTACCCTTTTCAAGCTTATCCTTGATAATATTCATAAACAGGGTCCTTCAACAAGTGGGGCATCACACTATAAAACTTTAGAGTGGAGAGAACTGAAAAGGCATGTCTCATAATTGGAATGTCAGGATATCTATACTGTTCATGTCAGAAAAAGGGATACTGGAGAGCAAGGAAATTTGTGGAGGCTTAAAACTTTAGATCGGGTTGTCTCAGGACATTTTTAGATGACCCAGTCATCATCACAGCTGATAAGAAACAAAACAAGCTTCTCATGTACATCCAGGAAAAGACACTATTCTGGTGACTCATGCTCCAGTGGTGCTAGACAGCCCTAATCCTTTCATGTCCTCAACAAGCAGTACAAATAACACTTGACTAATGAGTGTCTCAGAAGTTGTGGCCACGCAACTACTGTGAAAAACACACGCTGTCTTGTAAGGCTGAACCTGAGCTCTGTGGGTTGTGCTCCATCTCTGACAGACAAGAAATTTTACAGTAAGACACTAAGATACTGCAGAAAGTCATGTATCAGGTCATCTGTTTCTCCTTCCCATCTTCTTTTCATTTGAGGTACAAGGGTTGATAATCAGCTCTGAAATGTTGGTTTAATGCACCCTCCAGAATGTGCATAATTAATTACAGTAATTCTGGGACCCACAAAATCATCCTGGTTAGTTCTTGGTCTCAAAAACATCCTTTGATGAGAAGTTCCACAGCTGACCTCTTGGTTCCATGAATTATTTCCTTTAAGTGATCTTGATACTCCTACTTCTTGATTTTATTGAAAGTTCCATTTTTTCCAACTTATTCTTTCCATAGCAATAATTATCCCATTATCCTTTTCTTTTCTTTTTGACCTCTTCTTCACCTCCTTATAAGGACTTCAGTAATGTCAATATAAATTGTTCAGATTGCATATTTTCAGGCTATTGACTATCTGGGAAATGTTTACCTCTACTCAGAGGTTCTCACCTTTCTTTGTCTTTAAGGTTTGCTGGAAAATGCTTAGTTTGCACTTGTTCACAAGTCATTAATGTCACATCTGCCTAAAGAGTGCCCTGTTCTAGTGGCCTTCCATGGTGGAGAAACTGCATCACTGAGCAATAGAAGAGCTACAGGTGCTGTCAACCTGCTCTTCTGTAAGGCCTTTGATACAGCCCACCACAACATTCCTACCTTTAAAGTTGTGAGTTTGATGGATGGACTGTTAGGCAGATAAGGAATTGGCTGGACAGCCATTCCCAAAGAGTTACAGTCCATGGATCCATGTCCAAGAGGATACCAGTAACAAATGGTGTCCCTCAAGGATCCATTCTGGCACCAGTACTCCTAAATATCTTCATCTCTGAGGTAGACAGTGGGATTGATTGCACTCTAAGAAAGTCTGCAGATGACACCAAGTTAAGTGGTGCAGTTGATATGCTAGAGGGAAGAGATGTCATGCAGAGTGATCTTGATAGGCTTGAGGAGTGGACCCATGCAGATCTTATGAAATTCCACAAAGCCAAGTGCAAGGTGCCGCCCACGGGTCAGGGCGGTCCGCACTATCAATACAGATTGGAGGATGAATGGATTGAGAGCAGCCCCGTGGAGGTCTTGGGGGTGCTGGTGGATGAGAGGCTGGCCATGAGCTGTCAGTGTGCACTCACAGCCCAGAAAGCCAAACATGTCCTGGGCTGCATCCAAAGCAGTGTGGGCAGCAGGGCTGGGGAGGGGATTCTGCCCCTCTGCTCTGCTCTGCTGAGACCCCACCTGGAACCTTGCATCCAGCTCTGGGCTCCCAGCACAGGGAGGACATGGATCTGTTGGAGCAAGTACAGAGG
This sequence comes from Trochalopteron elliotii, assembly GCA_024734555.1. Classification (NCBI taxonomy): domain Eukaryota; kingdom Metazoa; phylum Chordata; class Aves; order Passeriformes; family Leiothrichidae; genus Trochalopteron; species Trochalopteron elliotii. The sequence goes on along the minus strand of JANPWX010000449.1, from coordinate 6,159,281 downwards.
AAGGCCACAAAAATGATCGGAGAGATGGAACACTTCTCCTGTAAGGAAGGGCTGAGACAGTTGGTATTGTTCTCTTAAATCTCCATACTGGATCAGCACTCTCCCTCCCCTGTGCTCCCTCAAAAATTTCTGGGATGGGCAGCTAAAAAACTTCTAGGTGTCTCAGTTGATCAGAGCTTATTTCATTGTGTAATGGCCAACCTGGGTGCAACACCTCAGAAGAGACTGGCTGCAGCATAAGCCAGATCCTGTTACCTGCAGGATTGGTGTCCAAAAGAGTTCATAAAGGACTGTCCTGTAAACCTGTTGTAGTGGCTTAAAAAAGCTTCAGCTGAACAGATCAAAGGAGCTGAGCAGCTTTGATCTGGTACTGCACAAACCACCATCACTGCAGATTGGTAGCTGGAAGAGATGCTACAGATGGGCTGCTGAACATGGCATGGATTGTTTTGGTGACCTTCAGTCATGTGATAAATGACTGGATGGTTGCAGCTTCTGATGGCTAAAAGCCACCATGGTTGGTGGCTTCCCAAAACAGTTTTAGGTTGTCAAAAATTATGTGTCAAAATCCATGAAACTATGCAAATTCACAAAAACATTTCCAAATATATGATGGAAAGACAGGGTGGATTAAAAAAAAAATATAAGAGGAATACCTGCCAGACTAAACTGCACTTTTTTCATGAGGATATCCGAGGACTGAGGAGAGCTGCATCCTTTTTCTCAGCGATACCACACTGGAGCTGTGTGCACCTGGCCATGGAGCTCCTTCGACTGAGCTTTGTGACAAGGCAGCAGAGGCAGCAGTTACAGGCAGACAATTATGATTCTGGCAGCAGCAGATAACACTGTTTGGATTTACAAAGATTCTTACCCTCAACTTGTCTGTTGTAGTTTTATTTTTTTTTCCTAGGTGTTGTGTATTTCATAACTACATATACTAATGGATATGCTTATGACTCATATATATAAACATTCAATGCTACACCACACTTACAGATGAATAGTTGGAAGATATGACACCCAACACAGCATTTATGTGTTCTGCCGCTTGTTTTCCTGTTCACAGAGGTTTATTTATTTTCTCTCTCTCTCTCTCTTGAGTTCAAAGTATGCTACTCAAATAGCCCAGAAAAGAGGAGACATATCACTGAATATATGCTTTGTTCAGCTTTGTGAGTATCTGATTTCTCTCTGCCACAATTCATGTTAGTTAAGCCAAAATAACACCTATTGTACCTTGACAGCAGGACCATCTGGAGTTCATTCTTGTAATTATTTTCAAACACAGACAGTCCTCCTCTGGCACATAGGTATTTTAAAGCATCACAGGGCACATTTATCAGTTTATGGGGAAAAAAATGTTGAGTTTCATACAATTCTGAAAAAGATATTATAACAAATAATCCCCATATAGAGAAAGTGGGAATGTGTGTGTGTGTGTGTATAGTATGGACATATAATCCCATAGTGGCTCACCTGCAAGCTGGTAAATGGAGATGACAGTCAGGGACAATTGATTTTCCCCTCTAATCACTTGGACAGTGTCTTTTTCATTGCAACTCTTTTGTCAATTCTTTGCAGAAACTGCATCTGGGAAATTAAAGACATTCAAACTTGAAAGCAATTGCAATGCAAATGCATTTGCATCAAGACTTATTTGCATCTAGATACATATTCTGATTGCATCTTTTATAGGTGAGTAGAGAACACAGTGTTTGTGGGTTTTATGGGGATACACCGTGAGCTGATATTGCCCCGGCAGAATTTGGAAATTGATGTATCTAGTATAATCATATGCTTTTCTGTCTGACACTCAAGAAATGTAGGCTTGCTGGGTCTGATTTCCAAAAGTAACTATGAAACTTAGAAGTCCATGATCAAAAGAGCATTAAAAAACAGATTTGCATAGGAACTGAAATAGCTAGGGAGGTTTACAAAGCCTGGAGACAAGTTAGGAACCCAGGTCACCACTGCTTTTCAGTACCTTCTCCAAGGTACCTTTTAGCTGATCTGCAGTAGGTGACTACCTGTATGTTTAGATGCTTGGATCTTTGAAAATCTGTCCCTACACACAGAAAACATCATCAAGACTCCAGCACATTGGAATGATAAAACATTTATTTTCTCCCTAGGAGCTTTTGATAATTACCTGTCCTCTGTCATCCTTATTTACTAGTTAATGAAACACTGCTTCTAAGGACTGAAGAGGTGGCATTCATTTTTCTCAGTGTTAGGCATTTTGTTGTATGTTTCATCAGCACAGTTATTCCCCATTCTGATGGAAAGTAAAAAACACTACCAGCGCATGATTTATTTGACCTGCGTTAGACAGCTGCATAAATATGAGATGAATCATGCTTAGAGATGCTTCTTTCTCTCCAGTTCTCTATCAACAAAATCAAGAGTTGCAGCCCAGGTGTATATGTCTAGAGTAAAGATACAACACCAGGAGAAATACAATCAGCAGATTCAGGGAAATTACTCTTATTATTTCCAACTGCTTGGCAATAGAACACTGAGTCCTGCTCAAGAGGGATAGGGAGATGAAAAGGGTCCAGAAAGGTGGACTACCAAAATGGTCAGTGGTCAAGGTTCCAGTGGGCAACCTCCAAGGAGATGAATACTGTGGAGATGACTATATTCAGTGTGGAGAAGACAAAGGAAAGATATCATGACACCTGACAACTACTTAAAATGCAGTTGTAAAGATGGCAGTACGAATCTTGTCTCTCTAGTGACTGATGAGGTAAGAAGGGACAACAGCCACAAACTGAAGTGGGGAAGTTCAGACTGGATTTCAGCAAAACAATTCTCAGTGGAAGGATTGTTTAGCAGAGGAGCAAGGTGTCCAGAGGTGTGATAAACCTCTCCGTTTTGGGAGGTGCTCAAGGCTCAGATAGAACCCTGGCTGATCTGGCCTGGTGACAAGTTAGTCTCATGTTGGTGGAAGGTTGGCTTAGAGACCTCCAGGTCATGTCACCTCCATGTCTTTAGCAGACAAAATTCCACCCTCTGTCAATGTGAGAAACTGTTTGAATTTGGCGGCATTTGCAATTTTTCTGAAATGCTTACCTTACCCATCTCCAGGTCTTTTCTCATTCTTGATGAGCACACACAATCATTTGCATTTTTAAATCCCCTGGCACCCAGGGGAATATTCTTCTTTCAACCTACCAACGATGTAAGACTGATGTGAAGTTATTCAACAAGAAATTGAATAACAACAGTTATTCAACAAGAAATTGAATTTCAGGACTTTTTCTTGCAATAACCAGAAATTCAGGGGTGGCTCCTACCATAGGGACACTTTGACCCATCCCCACCAAAACTTTATAATCCTGACTGGCGTTTTTGTTTATTATTTTACTCTAAAATTCAGAAGTAGCATAATACATTGGGAATGCTTTTTTGGTCAGCTGGAACTGCCCTATGGAAACTTGTTAACACATATAACTATTTTCCATAATTTTTTGAAAATTTTTTTATTTGTGCTGTTTTGATTTTTTTAACCAAGTGGTGAGAAGTAGCTCTTATTTATTCACTAACTTGTGTTGTAGATCTTTTGGGATTTTGCCGTCTGTCCCCAAGCTTACAGACACAGGCATGTGTCATCTTGGGCTGAGAGTGATAAGCAATTTATAGGAGGAAACTTCAAAGCTCGTTAACAAGGTAATGGAAATTTTTCTGCTTCCTGAAATATAATAACTAAATATTTTAATCTTGCTATTGACTTGGTAATGAATAACCTGCACCCTTCTTGTTATGTATAACCTGCTCCATTCTAGTTATGTATTAGTGTTCTCTTAAAACCCCCCTGTGTTATACACATGCATGCACACATAAAAGCCTACTACAAAAATTTATGTGGAGATTCCCACTTGTCAAAATGCATTAGAGATACCACCAGAGAATTGTGAAAATCAGATACCTTTTTCCACTGATCAAGATTCAGAAATAAAATGTCTTCAAACACTGGGAATATATTTGCAAGGATTGTAGGCTTTGTTACAAATGCTTAGATAAATATAAAACTCTGAAACCTTTTACTTGGCTATTATGAGCAGTTATGCAAAGTCTGACTTAGCTTCTAAGTCAGTAATTGAAATGAGGTATGTGTGTGGAAACTGGATAGAAATGTCACACTGAAAAGAAGATGAACAGCTAAAATGGAACTTCCTCAGATGCTAAATATTTCATTTCTACTCATGAGGATAGCTTTAGTGTACATCATTTAAAATTATTCTTTCTCTGAGGTCATGGTAATTTTGGAAGTGCAGGAGCTTAGAAAATTTCTGCTCATCTCTTTATGAAAGAGAGAAATCAAGCCAAAACAAGCCAAAATAAGCCCAAATAAGCCAAAAAAGGGCTGAGAACAGAGTGGGGTGAAATCACATTAGAGGGGAAGGACTAAGCACAAATGTTTACACCACTTTTTTCTGTTTCTTCCCCAGCTCCATTTTTCCAGAATTTTACTAATTCACTCAGAATTAACAAATAGGATGCAGAAATTGATTCACTGTGACTCTCTAGGGTCTATAGCCCCATTTCAGTGAATGCAACTTTGTGCAGCAGCCTGGCAGACACACGTTGAAGAAGAAGGAGAGCAGCCTTCGGTTCCACAACTCCCACTGGTCCCCACAACCTTACTTGTGCCATGCTTTTGGGAAATATGAGGGGATACCTACGGGTCCATGTACTTTGTGGACATGTGAAAGGCTACATTGTCTCACTGAGTGGAAAAAAATAAGGACCTTTGAACACAGGGCACAACCACTGCGGAATATTATAGCTTGAGAGATGAATTCATAATGCAAATATCTCGAGACTCCAACTACCATCAGAAACAGAAACAAGTTTCCAAAAGGCCATTTGCAGCTTGTTTCTACTAAAAGAAGGAGAGTAGAGTCATCTCTCTAATGCTGCCATTCTGTCCCTGTGGTGAAAAGAGGTACTGAATCTCAGGGCAATTAATTTGTCATCCAACATCCCTGTCTATTTTAACTTTGTATGGGCTGAACTGTGACCAGCAGAACCACAGTTTTGGAACATCACACTCACAAGGAAAAGTGCTGTTTTCCATGCTCAAGAGTTCAGTGACAGTTTATGTAAGAAGCCAGAACCACACAACTTTGTGGCTGGAGATGTTTTCTGGGTTTGTTTTGCTGCGTTATGATAGCATAGCACCATGAATGAGACAGAGATTCAAATACGGCTAGGAAAACACCTTTTAGGAGCCAGGACTCACAACCTGGTATATGGGTAAACATCCAGGTGTATGTGGCACACTGAAATATTGGATGCAGGTTTTAGCTATGGCACCTGAAGTAGTCTTGCTTCTCTAGTGCTGGAGCAAACTGTCCCTGATGGGAGCAGAGGTCTGTTTTCTGGAGAAAAAGGCCACAGTCCCCAGTCGTGCTGCTTCCCAACTTCAGCATGGTGCTGCAGAGCTGGTGTGAATGACTCACTCCCACCATGCAGCCAGGAAGTGAGGCAGGCATAAATCCTGGCTCCACTGAAATCACTGGCAGGCTAAAGGGAGGGATTTATAATTGACCTGGGTATGTCTAGAATTGCACACCATCTAATTTTCCAACACCTGTGATTTACAAAGGTGGAACTTGGCCCTGGTATAAACAGAAACAAGACACATGGGTAAAATAGAAATCTGAGAAGCTGTGTTCAACTGCATCAATTCTGAATTTTGCTTTTGGATTTTCCTAGTTCCAAAAACATATTAACTACACAGTTTGTGCATTTCAACTTTAATGAGGTAGATACTAATATGTAGCATGAATTAATCCATTAAACAATTATACCTTTACTTATGTAAAACACAATATACAAGTGTGTGTATGTGAGAAAGTATATGAGCATGTGCTCCCACCAGCTAGATACTAATACTATGGCCTGGCAGCCATAAAATCAATTTGTATGCAATGATCACATTATATCTTCTAATTTCACGAAAATTCTGGGACTGTGGATTCATATTGGTTTCTTTATGCTATTTTAGGCTTTATTCTTAGGAATTGATTTTGGAAGTCATTTAGAAATATGTATCAGGAAATCTGATTAAAATGTACACACAGATCTTCTTTAACACAAATTAACCCTAATATTTCTCATTGATTAAGTATGACAGATATGCAGTTTTATTGTTTGTCATCATGCAAGGGAGAAAGGTATGAGGGTCTTTGAATTACAAGAAATGAGAAAATACCATAAATTCTTGGACAACTGGATGATTAATACAATACGTTTTGCACACAATCAAATGAAATTATGGAAAGTCTCATTTTGTATAACTCTGACAGTGGTGTTATGTTTGAAAAATGCACACTGCAGCATGCTGTGGTACATATGGCCAGCACAACAACCAGCCATCAGCAAGTCTTGCCTGTATCAAGGACGCCTCCTGAATCTGTACTCTGTTATTTACACAGGACACTAAAAATGAAGAAATTGCAGGCATTCAGAATGAACAAGGAGAAAAACTTAAGATAATGTGAGCAATAACCTTTTTGATAAAAAGTACTGCAACACAGTGGCACTGCTTACCCAAGTTCATCAGGATGATCCCTCTAAATTTCCAAAGGGATTTAGAATTCAATGTTAGAATCTGAAACCCAGTGATTGCAGCTCTGATCTAAAACAAAAATTGAAAGGTTGGGGTTTTTTAATGCCTATAAGGAGATCAAAGGGTGTCTTTGTTTGTGAATTTCTTATAATGAGGTGTTTTTAGGGTGTTTCAAACTACACTAGCTAAAAGATAACAATACTGGTTTAAGTCTGTAGGTCAATATGAACACCTAGGGAGAGTCTAACTGAATTTCTTTATGTAAAATTACAACAAAAAAAAACCAAACAAAAACCAACCAACCAAGCAAAAACCAAATGAAAACAAACAAACAAACAAACAAAACCAAAAAACCCAAACAAACAAACAATTAAATCTCCTTTGGGGATGCAGGAATCATTGTGATATTTGGTGTGTCATGAAGGAGGCCAGACTAGATAAACACAATGGCTTTACCTGACCTTAATAATCTCCAAAGTCTATGAGTAGCTCACGGGTAAGAAGCAGGTTAAGATACACAGATGGCTGCGAGTGGAAGTTACTCTCTGACCTTCAGCTCTGTGTTAGCCATGTGTCAGGGTTATGGAAAAATTAATCATAGTATAAGACTAAAAGATTTGTGTGGTACAAGATTGAACTAGTAGAAAAGCCATATATTGCCTGCTTCCTTCTGGAACAGAAACTGGTTGTTTGGGGTTTTTTGATTATTTGTCTGTTTGTGCCAGGTCTATTAGGAAATATATTACAGCAGATGGAAGAACTATTTCCTTCTTTCTTAGTCCCTGTTTCATTACTGGGAGCACTGGAGTCCAATACCATCTGCCCAGAGGCAACACTTTACTCAGCTACTGAGTGAAATGTCACCTCACATCAGGTCACGTATCAACTTCAGCTGAAAGAAAACTCCCTCTCTGATAAGATGTTCCTACATGTCCCCAAGTGTTCATGTTTTATCTCTCTTGCGAAAGTTATTAGTGGTGCAAAAAACACTGTATTCAAAAGAGTCAGCCTATGAAATGATGTCACTGTACCAAACTAGTTTCCACATACCCCAATGCTCCTCCTCATGGTTATTCCTGTCAGTCTTGTTGTATACCGTAAGAACTTAGCAATGAACCCAGAGCTTGTAGTGCCAGGTACTGTACAAACACAGAATATAAAGGTGTCTCCAAGGCATTCAAAACCATCAACAGCCAACAGAGGATGCAAAAATGTACTGATAAATAGGCAGAATAATTGTTTGTGTCTGTGGCAAGGGGGTTTGAACGTATCAGTAGTCCATGTGGAGTTACTATGGGTCTAATGGGAAAGAAGAGGTTATGAAGGCCCAAGAGAGGGATTCTGGAGGCATGCTAATGCACCACAACTGTCCCAAATGCGAAGGACAGCAGGCACAAATGTATGAAAACACACACTTGAAAGGTATCCAAGTTAGGAAGGAATGCTTGCAACAGTCAAGGATCTGGTAGTAACTGAGATGGGTCTCAGAATTGATCTTTCAATACAGGGTGAAAGCAGTCTACTAAAGAAGTCAGGAAAAAAGAAGTAGGTTAGGTTGCTGTAGTATTAGAAAGGCACCTGTCAAAGATTCTAGAAAGAACATTACATAGTCAGTAATAGGAATATCATCTCCTTTTTAACTCCATGGTGACTGGGTGCTGACAGGGCAAGATAGTATATAGCAGAGTACAGAAAAAGGAAGGTTAATTGTGGAGAAAAGAAGATGGGAATTACCCAAAGGAGTTTCAGTTACCTGGAAACCTTCAAGCAACTACCAAAATATTGCTGAACCCAAAAATTTATTATTTTCTATTGATCTGTTCATAAATCCTGGTGTTCCTGTTTCTTCTATTTATAGCTATGCTGGCAGCACAAAACACGCACATAATTTATCTTGAACAGCCTTATATCACAGGCACAGTCTGAACCCTCACCTGTTACCCTAACTCATAAATTTTTTGAGAGGGAGAAATTCAGGCTGCTTGTTCAGGATCCTTCTCCTGAGGAGAAGCACCCTGTCCCTGTGGTGAATCACAGCAAACAATATATTTGTGAGCAAAAGTGCTGGGTTAATTCTTGCCATGGATGAGAGAGTTTCCAAAGACGGGGCTTGTTTCTGCCTTCCAAGGCTGGCTCAGAGCAGCTGAAAATCTGACTTGTTCTCTTTTGTGATTTCATACAATTCTCTTAGGATTAAATCTTTTGCATTCGGTATAGCTTCTTAGTGTCTCCTGTATTGCATCCTGGTTTGCTCCTCACTTTATTTTAGATTCAGTTTACCAATGGATTTTGACTTTTTGAAGTTTATTTTGTCATACCAAAATGTCTTCTTTGTTCTGGGCTGTCTTTCAAACATTTTTTTTTTATAATTGGCTCCTAAATTTTAATTAAAAGAACCTCTTGTTTGGCCCATAAATTAAAATATTCTGAATTCTTTTTTATTTTTCTGTCCATTTCAAGGCACCAAGCCAATCAAGAAACACTGAAAGCTGTCCAGACATACCCTTTTCTCTTTTGTCTTTCTTGTCTGCATGTGTTCCTCCTCCATGAGACAGAGCTACAGCTAGCAGTCTTCTTGCCACAGTCTTATGACATCCCACTAGAAGTACCCTCTCCAGAATGAGTGACCTCATGGCAGGGCATGTGACGTCATTGAGGACACATAAGCACTTTAACCAAGTGGCAAGCTGGACTTCGCTGTCCTGCTCCTCAACTGCTGGACAAAGTGGACAAAGACAGGTGTGGGCGTGCAATGTCATACGCTTTTGTCAGCTGAGTTGAAGTTGTGGTAAACATTTGACCCTGTTCATGGGAGATTAGACATTAGGATAAATCGTTTTCGTGATCTTTAAAACACTTGTAAGAATCCAGATTTGAAAGAAAAAAATGACAAATAGCAACAATACCACCTCTCAACCTCTTTCCATCCCTCTTTTTTGGGCATCTTTAGCTGTGTGAAAGATATTCTTCAAGGAGTGTCACCTCTGTGTCCTTTCTTGCCTCTGTTCTGTAGCTGCCCCATGGCTCCTGCTGATGATTGTGCAGCACCCACAGCAGCCTGAGCTGTGGCTACACCACCAGGAGCTGGGCTCTGGGGCCTTGGATGCAGGGAGCTGACCCTGGGGTGGTGTGAGGGGGTGGCTGCCAGGGTTGTAGACCGAGGTTTCCATCTACAGTTTGTGGGAGTAAACCTCCATCTGCAGTGTGTGGCTGAGTCAAAGCCTGAATCTTCCATGTGCAGGAGCAATACTCTATATTCATTTCAGCAAATAACAGTTTACATCCTGACATAAGGAGGTCAATGGGATCTGCTAAGGAAATTAGTTTCAAACATCCTTGTAGTGGTTTTGGTTTGCCAATTTGAGTTTTCCAGCCAACGCATTAAATAATGTGGTGGGTTGAGTTCTGGCCAAATGCCAGGGCACCTATTAGAATTATTTACTCCTTTTTTGCTGCAAGATAGGATTAGGAGAAGAACAAAGCAGGCTCAAACTTTAAAGGGTATAAAGAACACTTTATTTAAACAGAACTGAAAGAAAAGAAAAAAAAAAGAATCAGAATAAAAACCTCAGAACACTTCTCCTCCCCCCCACAACCTTCTTTTCTTTCCCACTGACAAGGTACAGAGACAAAACCTGGGACTTAGGTCAGTTTATCACCTTTAAAATAGTCTTTCATCAGTTCTCTTAGGGAGAGGAGTCTCCCTTGCTATGTCATGGAGAATTCTCCACAAAAAACAGTTCTCTCAAGGCTTCAACTTTCACAAATAACAGACTCCCAGAAATCTGCAATCAGGAAGTCACTTCCATCTCATGCAGCCTTCCCACAGCTGCGTTCATGGGCCATGTCAAACTTACAGGGTACTATTTTAAGGATGAGTTGTTCAACAGCAAAGGTTTGTCTATCTCTGAGATCATCTTAATTTCTGGGAACAGAGGTCTTCTTCTTCTTTCCCTGGGGGAAAAAGGGTCTTCATCACTCTCATCTCTCTCCCTGTTCATGCTTCTCATGAAATCACAGCTACTTCAACATTTACTTTCTTCAGCACGAATGCCTTTGCTTGTGTCTACAATTTCAACATTCCATCCCCCTGTGTTTTTTTCATTAATTAAAAGGGATATTCTAGTGTATCACAGTCCATCACCAGGGCCTTAAATAAGAATTCCAGCCTAAGACTAAGGCATTTCTTCATTCTCCTCCCATCTGGGACTTGACTCTTTCTTTACTGACCTTGGTGTCTCCATGTTGTTTCTCTACATGTCTTCACTCTGCCCTGTTCTCTCACTCGAGAGAGGATCAATGTTTTGCAAGTTTCGTCTGCGCAGTGAAAGAGTCAATATCTCACCCAGGGCCGGCGGATGGTTTCTGCTGGGCAGTGGCGGAAGCAGTCACAGTGTTAGATTCAGGCCATGCTGGGGCTATGCCAGGATCTCAGTGGGCCCAGCCAGAACAGCAGCAGCCGCTCTGGCTGCATGGCTGGTCTCAGGCCCATACTGTGTTTAATTCCAGCCACAGGCTGGCCTGACCATGTTGAGGGGGAAACTGGCCTGGCCAGAATGGGGCCTGGTGGGCTCCCCGGGAAGGGGCCAGGCTCCTCAGCAGGGCCTGAACTGGCCCAGCCGCATGGATGGGTCCAGGCCAGCCTGTTACCTGTTCCCAGGCTGGAAGAAAGACTTTCCCGGGCTTGTTCATCTTAAAATGTGAATCTCACAGAGGTGTACTCAGCTCTTTAATTGGTTTAACAGGCTGTCAGTATTCAAACTAGCCACTGATTGGTTTTGTCAGTCACGGAGGAAACAGCTAGCAACTTCTCCTAGAAAAATCCTTTCTGTGAGTGGCTTCTTCCCTCCTCACCAAATGTCAATTAATGCAAAACCAGCACAATCCTACACCAAATTTTGCATCACACCCAAATCATTATTCCTTCTCCTTGCTCTCATTCTCTGTTATTGAAGTTTGGTTATTTAACAGAGAATGTCAGATTTCTTATTAGCAGAGTAAACTTCAGTAATGCTGAAATGGAAACCAGTCTGGCCCAGCTGCAGAGTATGAACATGGCTAAGCAGTCAGTGCCAATTGAGAAAATACTTACAGTTTTGGGGATGAGCCACAACACAGACCAGGGAGGAACCTGAAGAGAAGGAGAACGTTTACATTGAACAGCTGGTGACATAGTGACTGACTGTGTTGGGCCTCACCAGATTTACCTCTGTGCTTCAGCAACAGGCATGGCTGAGACAAGATGGTCTCTGGACCTTGATCTCCAAGCCAAGAAGGCTGGCATGCCACCAGAGACACTGCCAGAATTGCATCTCCTGCCAACCCCACAAAAGCAGGTCTAGATTGGATAGGGTTTTAAACCTTTGGGAAACTTTGATGTGTTTGGTCCTACCAAACCTTTTGGAAGGACAATGATGAAGGCACTTATTGAGGTCAAGACAGTGTGGCACAACGTGGTTTTAATCTTTGAGGAGCTTGAGAAAACAGAACGTAATAAATTACATACATAATTTGTATCTAGTGAACAAGGCCAGGTCCCTGCAGCATCACAATGCCTGTACAGAAGATGAGTGAAATAAAGCTGCATACTTTAAGTTTGGGAATGTCCATGCTTTCCAATTACCTGCTTTTTCCATACCTTCATAATTTCCCTCCTATGGTTGTACAGCACTGGGGAGCCTGCTCTACCATTCATGCTGGCTCCTGCCCAGCACAAATGCTTGTTGTGACAGGCCACAGTCTTCAGATTCTTTTATTGTACAACTTGTTTCCTTACTTAGCTGCTGAAGACCTAAGGAGGAGGAAGACCTTTGCCCCCTCTTGGAGAAGCAAGTGTGCCACAATGTGCCAATGGGAGCCCTATGGCTGTTCAAAAGCTGTCCAACAAGATTCATTGAGGTCCACGAGCAGGGATGAGTCACATTTAACCACCTAACCTCAACATCAGACCTTGCAATTAATTCACTCCCTACCAACCTTAGTGTGACATTATAACTTAGCAAGCTGGAAATGTTACCTTAAAAAACAGTTTTGAGCCTATCAGTCACTGCTCTGCCCAAAGATCAGGAGATGTTAACTGAATTGTGCCCAGCATTCCTCTTCTCCCTGCAGTATCCATCCTATCCACAACCCTCAATGCAGATATTTACTACAGTGTTCATAAGAATTGTACAACTATTTCTACATCCCTTTATGAGGAATCCATTTTTCCTCCAGAAGACTCTTCCTTACTGGGCTCTGTCTAAGACTTGATGGAACCAAAGAAAGAACTGACAGCAAAAGTACAGTGTTTATACCAGCACAATAATGTGAATTGAAAGGAATAATTTGAATTGCTGTAAAATAAAATGGGAGTAATAAAATGCTCTGAATGTGTACAGACCCATAGACATTCAGATACATGTATAGACACAGATATAAAATCACAGAACTGTTGAGGTTGGAAGGGACATTTGGAGTTCATCTGTTCCAACCCCACTGCTCACAATAAGCTACCTACAGAAGGTTGCTCAGGACATTGTCCATCCAGGTTTTGAATATCTCCAAAGATGGAGGCTCCACCATCTCTCTGGGAAATCCGTTCATGGGTTCAACTACCCTTAAAATAAAAAACCCCAAAAGTTTAAACTAATTTTCTTGTATTCCATTTGTGCCCATTGCGTTTTCACCTGTCTCTAGGCACCCGGAAATCTGTCTGTGTCATCTTTACTGCCTCCCATCAGACATTTTACACATAAAGGTAAGATATTCTTGAGTTTTCTCTTTTCCAGGATGAACACCCCCAGCTCTCTCAGACCCTACTTGCATCAATCCCTTACTCATTTTTGTGATGCTTTCCTGAGCTCACCCCAGTACATCCAGGTGTCTCTCACAGTGGAAGGCCCAGTACAGAGCCCAATACTGCAGATATGCTCTACCAGAGCTGAGTAGAGAAGGATCACCTTCCTTGACTTGGCGATGAAATTTCTCCAGGTGCAGTTGAACCATATAGTTTATCAAACTAGTTCTCCCAGTTCTGTGTTATCTGCAAATTTGCTGAAGTTGTGCTCTGTCCCATTGTACAGATCATTAAAGAAGATATTTGACCATGTTGGCCACAGTATCAGTCCATGAGGTACAGACCTGGTCTCCAACTGGACTTCGCGCTGCTGATTGCAAATCTCTGAGCCCAGCAATTCAGCCAGTTTTCAATGCCCTTCACTGCTCATTTATCTAGTCCATGCTTCATCAGCTTGTCAATGAGGATGAGAGAGAGTGTCAAAAGTCTTAGTAAAGCAAAAATAAATAACATCTAGTGCTCTCTTCTTATCCATCGAGCAAGTTATCTTCCTGTAGAGGGCTATCAGACCAGTCATGCCTGATTTCTCCTTTGTAAATCCATGCTATCTATTCCTAATCACCTTATTGTCCTTTATATATATATATATATATATATATATAAATATACACACACATGCACACAAATATACCCATATATACATATTCACAAATATATTAAACATAGCAATTCAAGTTATTCCACACATATATATGGTTCAAATAATCCAAAACTTCCTAGGCCTTAGACATCATTGTAGAAAATTCTTTAACAAAATTTGCTTACCTTTATACGCATTTAAAAACCCCAAACCCAACAACAAATCAAACCAGCTAACAAGGGTTTAGCATGAGTAAAAAAAATGAGCCAGCCAATGAATCTAGATAAATCTAAAGAATGCTAGCATCCAGAACAGCATATCCTAGCTGTCCTATCTGAAGGAGACACCACACATGAACTGTGAGCTGCATTCAAAGGTCAGTGCCAGCTGAGGCATTCAGACCCAGGAGATGTGAGCTTTGTGGGATGGGCTTTACTCTGACATCACTGGCAACAGCTTTGTGCCAGGAGCTTCCAGTCTAAGCTTCTATTTGAAATGTTATTAGTCTTTTCTTGAAGTGTATTGGCCTGGTTGCAAGATGTATTCCCTAGATGCAACCAAAAGATGATGGCAGCATGCCTTTGCTCCAGTACAAATGTGTGCACTGATTAATATTTATACATCTCTTTCAAAATTGGAAGAGCTGTACAACTGCAAATTAGACTCAGATTTTAGTGTTCTGAGATTCAATCAGAAGATACTGTCATTCTTAAAGTTCCAAATCCCCAAATTCCTGAAACGTTCCTTGATTTTTTAGGTTTCACAGGCTTAGTGATTTCTCCAGGATTTTCCATTGGCTTCAGTCTCCAAATGTCTGCTGCATGTCTGCTGACACCCTGGAACCCCCCTGTTTCCTGTCTTCTAAACTGCATACAAAATGCCATCCAAGTTTAGTTATGCTTATGCCTTTCTTTACAGACCATATGAGGGTATGCACACTGAAAAGTTTCTTGTCTGTCATCTGTCATTATTGCTACCAGAGCAGGCACTGGAATCTAGGATTGTCCTGCTCATTATTCTAATCTGATCCTAAACGAGAAAACTGCTCTAAGTTAGGTTGCTGGTTTGTGATGATCAGAGCCAGCCAAGATTGAGCAAGGAAGTCAATCTGCAGATCACCATCAGGTCCAGGGATCACTGTGCACCTTCCTGGGGACAGTGATGGGCTGAGGACATGGGCATGTGGATGGGAAAGACTCAGTGCAGCCCATGGCCAGGCAGGGCAGGACTGTGGGATCCACAGACTGGCCCTGCTGCAGGATCACTGGGGCAGGGATTGGGTCTTGGGGAGCTGCCATGGGGTCCTGAGCCCTGGGCAGGGTGGGAGGAACCCTGGAGAGAGGATCAGGGCCATCAAAACCTACTAGTGCAGTCAGAGCACTGACATACACATCTCCAGACAATCCTACTGTGTTCTGATTTTGATTTTGCTTTCCAAATTAGTGTGATAATAATTTTATGGTAATAATCTAAATTAAGTCAATTAGGCTAAAATTAAAGTAGTTCCTTAAATGACAGGAGAAAATTATTTACCCTATTCTACTGCCTGAGGACTCCTAAACGCACAAGTAAGTAAATACATTTAAATGCAGCTGACAGTATTTGCAACAAGTGTAGACATGAAGAATGCTGATGAGTGCATAAATAATTTCATTTCCATTCAGTCATTCCAAGTGAAGTGGAATGCTGCAAGTGAACAACTTCTACTTTGCAGACTAAGACTTTGCCCTCATCAAAACCAACAGAGAAATGAATTGCGCTTTACCAACCCCCATTCTGCCTGTGAGGGTGCAGGAGCTGAGCAGAGTTCTGCTCAACACTGGCACTATGGGGCTCTACAAATCTGTTTGCACATGGGAAAACTACTCATGGGACAGGCTTTGCATCCATTAGTCTGGTTGGTTTGCTTGGGCTTTGCTTCTGAGTTAAATCTGTGCCAAGGTGAAGTTTTGACAGTAACATCTCAGCTGCCTATGTCCTTTGGAAAACTTTATTAATGGCAAAAATGTGGAAATGGGAGCCAGAACTCCCATCTAGCTTCAGAGAACTCAGCATGAAAAAGGTACTTTGCCAAACTACCCCATCTTGGCAAAAGCCAAAACTGCTCTTTTTGCCAGTAAACGCTTTAGGACTGGGCCTGGAATGTCTGCAGTATTATAATTAAGAAATTTGAAAATAATTCAGGTGATCAAGAAAGGCAAAGGTACTTTCTGCTTCTATCCTGTCACTCCACACATGAAGTAGCAGGGATGGTGATGGATCCTCCTTTCAAGAGCATCTCATGGCAGTGTTTTCAAACTATGTTTTAAATGGAAGGAGAAGTGTCTTTCTTTCATTTTCCCACCTACACCTGCATCTCAGCTGTTAAATTAAGTATCAGCGGGAAATAGAATCATGGAATCATAGCATAATTTTAAGTTGGAAAGGACCTCTAAGATCATTGAGTCCAACCACTAACCTGGCGCCACCATGTTTATCACTAAACCATGTTCCTAAGTGCTACATCTACACACCTTTTAAATATCTGTGGAGACACATTGCTTCTCTGGTGGCCTGTTTCAGTGCTTCAGAACCTCTTCAGGTATGAAATTTTCCCTAATATCCAATCTAAACCTCCCCTAACACAACCTGAAGCCATTTCCTCTTATCCTATTGCTTGTTACCTGGGAGAAGAGGCTAACACCCACCGGGCTACACCCTCCTTTCAAGCAGTTGTAGAGAGCAGTAACATTCCCCCTGAGCCTCCTTTTCTTCTGGCTAAACACCCCCAATTCCCTCACCCACTCATTATTCCCTAGACCCTTTACCATCTTTGTTTCTCTAGACACAGTCCAGCTACACTCAGAAACAGTCTGAAGGGTTTTGTCCAAGTGCAAGAAGGTTGTTCTGGTAACAACTGAATTTGAAAGGACTGCCATTTCCAGAGATATTTGTTTAGCACTGGTGAGGCTGTACTTGTGTCCAGCTCCAAGCCACCCACTTAAAGATGATTAGGGAGAAGCAGGACATTCCTAGATTTCAGTGCCTGCTCTGATACTGATAATGACAAATGACAAGCATGAAGTTTTGAGCCTGCATATCCTTGTGTACTGTGTAAAGAAAGGCATAAATATAACCGAAATGAATGACATTTTGCAACCCTCATCACCACAGAGACAAGAGACAACAGAGGAAAAATGTGTCTATAAACATAAAAATATAGACATTTGTGTGCCATATAATGCCAGCAAAGCAAGTAAATAAAATTTGCTATTGCAATACATAAAAAGTGAAGGTTTGAATCACTGCGATTAGAGTTGATGCACATTCCTTTTAGTCACTTTTGTTTTAAGAAGATACCAATCATGACTGTGTGCTTTAGTTACTGAATGTTAAGGAGAAAAATAAATAAGTTCCCTGCAATCTCTGAAACACAGAGTGACAACTACAGAAAATGTGTTTTTAGCTAGGGCAATGCTTTTCAAGGTGAGGATAGATGGATCTCATCTAATCTGTAACACAGAATTAAGGACCTGGATATCCCAATCTAGTTTTACAGGATTTGAGGAACCCTATAAGTCCTTGGTGATAATCCAAGCATAGTTTGGGATGTACATATGTAAGACAAGAGCTGAAGGGACACTGTTATGAACAGGACACAGACAGGACTTCAAAACCCACATCATCAAAGATCTTTTCATGTGCTCAAAGTTTCCTTTGCATATCGCCAGAGTTTTCACAATCATTACTCCTCTAAACCATAGGCAGCAAAGATTTGGAGAAGGCTGAACCCTGACAATGCTCCAGAGTTCTCCATCCCTGGAACTTTTCAAGACCCAGCTTTATGAAGTCCTGGACAGCTTAGTCTGACCTCAAAATGATCCTGCTGTGAGCAAGAGGTTGGACCAGAGACATCCTGAGATACCTTGCAACCTGAACTACTCTGTGATTCTGTGGCTACATGGGGTATGGGAGGCCTGAGCACCAAATTGGGCACTGCAGCATGTTCAGTACTACAGACTAAATACCTCAACCTCTCCTTGGGGTTATTGCCCTCTAGGTCCTTCACTATCTTGGTAGTCCCTTTATGGACCCTCTCAAATTTCTCCCCAACCATTTTGAAGTGGAATCACTCAAGCCTGCACACTGAGGATGAGGTTTGTCTTTGTCACAGTACATGAAAACAAACAAAGCAAGCCAAAACAAAATTCAGGGGTAAACTGTAAAGGATCAGAGTGCCCAGAGTGCCCTGAAAACAGAGTATGTTCTGTTTAGTTAACTTAAACATATTTGACTACCTGGCAGTATACGTAGGAAATACCTTAATCACATATATAAAGGAGTCTGAACTGGGAGGTTAGATGGCCATAATAATAAATATTTAAGAGCAGCATTATTAAGTATTCTAGCAGGATTTCAGAAGGTTAGGAATACAAAGAGGAATTAAGATGAGATTTGGTCTGGAAAAATAAAAGCTAAACACTGAAAACCTGAGCTAAATAAAAGCACAGCAGTTGTTGGGGGGCTCACTATCTGATGAAAGTAACAGATGAACTAGGAGTATTTAAGTGAGATCAGGACAACAGGACCACCTGAAGTCTCTCCAACCTGTATATTGCTGTGATTCTTTTTTCCCTTTCACGTTATTTCTTCTTCCTGTCTTCTCTCTCCAGCTGCTCTGTGTTGGAACAAAAAGGAAGAATGATGCTTTAGCCAGCTAACGTTGCAATTTCTGCAAAACTGTTGAGAGCCTAGGACCAGAGAGGAAGTGAAAAACAGTGGCTAAGCAGTTCAACACTTGAACTTATCATGAGGTACAAAAGGTGAAATGGGGGTGAAAACATGAGGGTGAAAACCCCCTATTTCTCCAACAGCAAAATTATAGAAACAGCAGAAGGGCAGAAAGTTGACTTATGTTATGACTTTCTTCCCTATTGTGTATGTTTGGCTTCTTTGTCTTGAAGGAAGAATTACAACAAAATCAGCACATTTTGGTTGGCCATGGACTTTTCTCTGAAAAATCTAGTAATTTCTAGCCTTAATGATACAAAGAAAGACTGCCAAATAAGAGCATTTTTCCTTACAAAATTTTCCTGAGCTGAAGGTAAAAAAATGAAAACTGGCTGTAAAACTGGTCCATAAAGCATCAAAGGAATTAATCTTTTTATTCTTTCCTGCATCTGTAATAAAGGATTTACAGTACTTCAGAAGCGTTCTAGGACTGTGATTCCTGTTCTCAAACCCCAAGCTTTGTTTCACTATTTAATGCAGTACAATGACAGCGCTGTTTGTAACTCACCTCTTTATTCCATTAAATACAAAAGGAAGCCGATCCTTGAAGATAGTCTCTTGCACATTCAAAAACATCTGCTACCAGGCAAGTGGAGCAAAGAAAAGGCAGGAGGAACTTTCAAACTTTTGGTAAAGGTGAAAAAGCATCCAGGAAGTTTTAAGTGCAATGCATTCAGGTGTGAAAGGAGAGCCATTTTCATGTGTGTGAGGAGACGTAGTGAAGGAAAGGTGCTATGAAATTGTGGAAGCTGTCAGGCCTGAAACAAGCACCAACAAAGTCATACCAAAATGCTTGATCTGTTTGTCCGTGTTTGTCTCTCCACTCACCAGACAGGGAAAGTACCCACCTGCTCCCATTCCAATTGCAGCCCAACCCTCACAGCACAGTCAGGACAGCAACTTTGTATTGCTCCAGCTGTCATCAGCAAACATGGGGCTGCCTGGCACACCCCCAGGCACCACCCATCATGAGATTTGCACATCTCATCATCCCTTTCATAGGATTATGGAATCATAGAATCATTTGGGTTGCAATGAACCTTTAATGGTCATAGAATCATGGAATGCTTTCAGTTGCAAGAGATCTTAAAGTTCACCTACCCTGCTGTGGGTAGGGACACTTATCACTAGATCAGGATGCTCAGAGCCCCATCCAACCTGATCCTGCCTGATTCTTGGCCTTCCTTTTGCTGCTTGTATCTCTCTCCCCAGACTCCAGCTTCCCCCCAGTTACAAACCCTCCTCTAAAGCCTGTTCCCTCCTTGGTGGCAGTTCTGTCACATCAATAACCAGACTTGGTATTTTTGACTTATTTACCTGGGTAGTCTTGGCCCCACATGGCATTGCTGACATGGTCACTTATCGGGCCTGTTGGTCTTGCCCAGCCCTACTCCACAAAGACCCCCAATGATCTGCAGAGTTTGAGTGTTTCTTACACACCCAGTCTTTGCCACCTGTGTAGCCTGGGCATCCCATCTTGGCACTGAGACTGCTGTCACCTTCTTGCTCTGGTTTTGGCTGAGTCCAGCAGTTTGTCCTGTCACATCCATTAACCCCTTGGCATGACTTTTGCATAACACTGTGTGTGCTTAATAGATTGTCTTTCCATCTATGAATGTTAGGGGCAGCTGCTGGAAAAAATCTGTGGAACCGTACTTAAGGAGCAACCTTGGAAGTCTGGACAAAGAAATGAAGGCACTAGGGACAAATTCAGAGAATAAAAAGTTTAAATACAAAGACTTGTCTCTGAAAATGTACTGAATGAAAGGTTTTCCCCTGGGTGCATGAAAAGCCTGGGTATTTTTAACCTGACCTTCACAAATAGGCAAATAGAATTGTGAGGGTTCAGTGAAAAATTACTTGGCCTTATTTTCCACCTCTTTAAGGCTTGGATTAAATGTTTTCTATATATTTAATCCGAGTATCAAAAACTAATAATAGGATAGAGGAGAGATGATTCCTTATGACTAAAGATTTTAAGAAGCTTTAGTGATACTAATAAATTGAAACTTTTGAAATGGGCTTTATATGCAGATCATGTGAGATTTATGAAGTCACATATGTTTGTGCATGCATTTTACGTTGAAAAATGACCCAAGTAGATAGTCTGAAAATGGCATATCAGAGGTACCTGAAGAGAATGTGTTCCTGTGACTGCCGGAAGACCACAGTGTCAAGCTCTTGAAAAATGTGTAGACTATCAGGTTGGACACGATGGATGTCTCTGAAATCAGCAAAGCTCAGCTAGGTGATTCCTCTTCAGCTCGTTTCTGCAACCACTCTCATTTTATGTGCCTTTGTTTTTTAATATGACAAATACTGAAGACCTAACTGGAAATCTTGACTCTTTAGTCTTTAGAAGCTGCAAGAGACAATGAGCTGGAGATCTGGACAAATACAATCTGAATGACTAAGAAAATCAAAACAAATGAATTTGCAAAATAATTTTTCCTCAGGTATTCCAAATGTAACAGCCTCATGATTAAGCCTAAAAATTCCCCAGGGAGAATAGTTAAAAAAAAAAGTAATAGATTAAATATAAAATAAAATTAAATATTTCACTGAAAGAAAAACACAATATGTTATTCACCTATGTTAGGTTTTGATTTCAGTGAAGAAAGAGAGGAAGAAAAAAAATCACTTGGATTTGACCCAAAACACTGGTAAAGGGATAGTTTGAATAACACACTTGTGATGGTTTGAAAGCAAAACTAGTGAGAGGCTCCAAGTCAGAAATACAATTTAATAGAAAAAGAAAAAAAAGAAATAAAATAAATGCAATAATACAAAAGACCCCTGACAGAGTCAGAATACAACCTGAGCAAGATGATGGAAGCAGCAATCCCGTAGAAAGGTCTGGTAGCTCTGATCCTCTGTAGATCCAGTGGGTAAGGTACCCCGTATTGTCCCAGATCCCAGATTATATGCAGGTGAGAATGCTTGGCTCCTCCCCCTGGGTGGAGCATCTCACAATGGAATAATGAGTCATACAGGGGGGTCCTTGATGGCCCATTAACGGGAGATAACTCCTGGTGGGAGTTATCTGTAAGTCATCAGCAGGCCATTAACAGAAAACACGTTATCAAAAGACCCATTAGCAGAGGACACCTTAACAAAAGACACCCTAACAGAAAGAGGGAGGGGAGAGTCTGGAAGAATGCTGCTTCAGCAATAGGTTTCCACAGTTCATGAAGATGGTGGTAGAATACTCCGTGCACGTTCTACACCACAACCCAGGACACACACTGTATGGGAAAACACATTAGAGGGGACCAGCTCTGCAGTACAAGTCTGGCCAGAAAGTGATGCTCAGATCATGCTGTAGGCTAGAGACCAGATATGAACCCTACTTTTATAGTTTAATCAACCTTTCAACCCAGTTTTATCCAGGAGTACTAAATCTTGATGCAGACCATAAGAAGAACTAATTGTAGGGATTAAAAAACACACCCATACTAGGCGTCCATAATACATCCCTTAGTGTCCAGAAACTGTATTAGTGAAATTTTTCTATGTCTAAAGTAAGTATTGCAAAGCATGGAGAATAAAAAGGGTGAATAACATAGCACTTTGCAGTGTATCAGAAAGAGGTTTTTTTAAGCTAAAAGTATATTAGTTTCCTTAAATACTTTTGCAATTATCAGATTGTTATAATGCATAATAATCAGCTGAAATCCCAATTTAATTATCACTTTTATGTTTAAATTTGATTCTTTATCCATAAAATACTGTGAGGCCTCCTGATTGTATTTAATATCCTCACTCTGATGCTCTGCATGTACCCTGAGCAACGCTCACATGAAGCAATGCTGAGTTACACTTTCCAAGTGCCACCTCATCTCATGCAAAGGAAATTAGATTCCTTTTTTAATTTAATCTTTTTTCTATTTAATTAAAGTCTTAAGAATTGTTTTGTTTTTGAAAAAATTGTTTAATAGAGGCCTTCAGATAAATCATTCACTATGAGTTTGAATGTTGGACAAGATATTCTAGGCTATGAATAAATTACTAAGTGCTGGCAGGACCAAAATGTTAAAGAGCTGGGTGACAGGGATGACAAAGAGCTTCCTTATTTCTGCCTTAGAAAAGCTGTAAAAGGAAAGAGTTTGTGATTCTTCTCTGGGTATCTTTGCTATTCATCTTGTGTGCATGGGTTTGGGGAGGAAGACTAATGGAAGAACTGTTTATGCTTCTTATTCCTCTTCCATATTTTTTTCATTTGCATTATTCCTGAATAATTTTCCTTCCTTCAGACTTGTTAAATAAGAGTATTTGATCTAGGAACCTAGCAGAGGATGCTGTGATGCTGAGAAGCTTTATGGAAATGATTCCTGGCTGCAGGCATCTCTGTCTAAGGAGCATTCAATTTGAGAGACTGAGAGCAGCAAGATCTGCAGAGTGCTCCAGCTCTGAGAATCTGCTTCATTACCACCCATTTTTAAAGCATCACAATGGAGCAGCCAGCCACTCTGAGAATGGTAGCTGGGTGTCAAACACCTCAGCAGGCATTTTCAAGCTGTGATAACTGCTCACTCAATAAGCCTGCTTTCAAGAGCTCCTGCTCTGCAGGTTGAAACATCTGGGAAAAAGAATGCAGAGGATCAGTAGGCAAACTCACAGGGAAGGAGGGAGTGAAAAAGAGAGACAAGATATTTCTCATCAAAAATGTTTCACAGAATTAAACCCAAAGGCATAATGTGCATGACGCGTTTCTCCTTAAACAGAAGAGCATTGACACACAGAAAGGCAGGAAAGTACAAAGAGGATTACACTAGGCTGAGAAAGAGACACAGACTTAAGTTACTGAGAAGTACAGTTAGGTCTGGAAGAAGCAAATGCAGACAGTTCCCTGCTTTGGAGACAGAATTTGGCTTCCAGAGCAATGCTTACATCCATTTTGAATGGAAAAAGCATCTTAATCATCCTGTATCTGAGGAATTGGAAGGAATATCAAATCAGGACTTGAACTCCAGGACACACTCTGCATATCATATTTGCAGCTCATGCATATTCTACTTAGTCTCTGGGTGCTCCCAGTGGGGGTTTTGCTGCTAACAGCCCTTCTCAAACTGTTCTCTGCTTTTGCAGTCTTTGTTTTTACTATTATTTGATTTTCATCTCACTACTTTACTTAGAAATACATGAAAGCTCTTGAAGTCCACTCAGGAATATTGTATACTTGGTCTCCTTGACCCATCAACCTGGCTTCCCATTTTCTGAATTCCTCCTCCAGCTCCTGCCTGCCTTGAGAGACAGCCCATGCTCATGGGTTTTAGGCACAGGCCAGACATGCTATTTTGGCTGCAGGTATCTGGAAAGAGCACTGCTCTCAACCAGTCTCAAGCTGCTCATCAGCCCTCTCCTCACCTTACAGCAGGACAACTGCATGTACAGCTACTTCATCAGCTCATCCTATCAGAAAGACGTGTTTTATAAACTTGCACAGCAGTGTTTAGGGTAAATCATGTTATTTTGGCAGAAACCAGTTCAGGAGCAGTGAAACAAGAAGACACCAACCCCTGCTGGGAGGCTGGGGAAGGCAATCAAGGGCAGCAGAGGGTTGGCTAAGAAAGGTCACGTCTTCTATCCTGTGTAACTTGCAACTCTCCCTTATATTCGGCCTTAAACACATGAAATAAATGCACATTGGTCACTGCAGGTCCAGTATTTTATAATATATTTCTCTTATTTCTTTGCTTGCCTTGATTCCCATCAGTAAAAATTAAAAAGTTGTGGGGTTTTTTGTTTTTTTCTTTTTTTTTTTTTTCTCTCTTTCTTTTTAATACATGTTTTAGACTGCAAGATTTTTGAGAGAACAAACTTTCTAGTTTGGCCTTGAAGAAGTCTTCATGCAGTGCCACTCCTTACTGTGTCAGGACCTGTAGGCAATACTGTACTACAAACAATAAACACTATTACCATCTTGAAATTCCTTAGTTGCACTGAAGCAGCACTCTAATAGTTTGCTTCAATTTTAAGAGATTTTCCATATAGCATGTTCCAAGCAGCAGAATTAGATATGGAAAAATCTGCGGAAAGAACCTGCTGAGTCCAAACTCTGTTTAAAATTGAACAATCACACAAGCGAGATTCACATTATAGTGCTCTTTAACTTCAACAAATTGTATGTTCCCTGGAAGAGCTTCCACAGCATGAAAACCTTGCATTGCAGCTTAGCAATTAGGTTTACCCCCATGCAAGCCATCAAAGTCTTGTTATATTGAGTACCCAGGGTCAGAATTGGAAAACAAACAGAATAAAAGATGTTTATTAAATTATTAACCCCTTTGGAAGAAAAAAAGAGAAAGCTTATTCTAAACATAATGTCATCCAGTTAGAAAAGATTATCAATAAGTAAAGCAGCAGCACTAGCTTCCTAGGAAGTTCACTTACTTACAAACACAATCCCTTCAAAATCCAATTTTGCTTTTTGTTTTTAACGTTATCATTACCTAAGCTTGAAATGAATACATTTTGTATTCTTCTGACACCACATTTAGAGTTATTCCTTTGAGAATCTTCTACAAGTTACAAGAGCATGCCCTGAAAAAGCATTGTCAATCTCAAATATAAAATCCTTTAATTTCTAGGATGTGTCCTATTTTTCTTAAAACCAATTTTTATTTCAAACTATGTAAATGCATCATTTTTAGTGACATTCTTGCCATCATTTGCTTGTTTATCATACTCTGTTTCACTACCTTGCTGTATATTTTAGCTGTAATTTTTTGCTAGACCTTTGATTTTATTGGGCTAATGGTCTGTGGAGCACCATGCACTAATGATAACATTAAAATATTTGCAAATACTGACACAAAGCCTTACAAAAACATACTTAATGGCTAGGTATGACCTAGTATGACAAAACTGTTTTGTATTAATTCACCAATACTGAATACCTCTGACATTTCTAACCCTTTGCCACTGTAATTGAATGGCTAACACACTCAAAATCTTTAGAAAAAATCTTTCCACATACACTCTCATTGTATAAACAATGCACAGAGAGTGACAAAATAAACCCATTTCTTTATGAAAATAATTCAAAAAGCAGTATTTTCATCAACCTTCAAGCATTTGGAAAGTGGATTTGGTTGTATGGGTTTTTTCAATAAAAAACTTTTTTTGTCATTTTTTAATTCTGAATGTTTTGCAGGAAAAAAACCTGTGAGCTCCCAGTAGTTGTTATGTGCCATGGCAGTTTGAGCTTGGCTCTCTGGAATGGTTTCTAGACCACAGTTCCAGAGGGTTTACTTAATGATCACAATCAGAATTGATTCCCTTCAGTTACAACACACAATAAATTGTATGCAAGACAAATTAAATGCTCCTGCACTACCAGAGTCGGAATGGTTTCCACTCTCTCAGCATGCAAGCCCTTGTGACCACAGTGGGGAGTTCACAATCGCCGCAGCTGGGAAAACAGCATTTACCCCATCTGAAGGGTCTACTGGCAGGGAAAGGCTTGCCCTGTTCTCCCTAGCACAAGAACCAGTAGGTTCACAGTATGGGAAAGGAAAATTCTACCCCTCCGTGCCTGGCAGAGGTTCTGCACAGCCTCCAGAGTGCTCTTTCACTTACACACCCACACTGCAGGCCCAGGCTTCTGGTCAGTCCTTCTGACCATGGGAAAACTAGAAAATGGAATCTGCAAAACAATGTGAATTGACCCAGTATTGGTGTCACTGGTGATTAAGAGCAGTCAAAGTAGTAAATGAAGCTACTAACTGCTTCTCTTTCCAGACCTTAATCTTAAATACAGCATTAACCAAAGCCATGGACCAGGCAAATGTGTGATAAATGCATGTAATATTTATAATATACATACAGACTAGAAACCCCCAGCAGTGTTTTTACACTCAATTTTTCAATTATGTGTTTACATTGCTCTTAGGCCTATTTCTGATATTTTCTCATATTCTGACCAGTTCAATTTATTTCTGTTTCAACTCATGAAGAGGTTCTTTTGCCAATGGTAAAACATAGTGCAAAAAAAATCAGTCTACTGAATCCGGAAAAACAAATTCTTTCCCAACAATCTGGCACATACTGATTCAAAAACCTACCCAGCTCCATAAAACCAATTTGGTTAATAAAGGGCAACGAGACATGTTTTGAGAGGGTCAGATGACTGTCATATTTCCAGCCATATGTTATCATTCCTTATCAAGATGCCAATTAGTGAAAAAGACTTCTTATGCACTTGCAGGGTAGAAGGGAAAGTCAAGGGTCATCAAATGAAGATTTGTTGTCAAATTTTAACACAGTTTCATTTCAAGGTTTCCAGGGGGTAAAAATATGCCAGATGGATGCCAAGCGAGTACTTCTTCTAGGCAAAAAGCAAGACTCAGCACCACAAAATAATTTGTGGAAGAGCTTTTCATCCTTTTCTGAGGCTCCCAGAAAAGTGGCTGAAAATGTATTCTGTAGTGTTGTAAGCCACACTCTATTTCCTATGTGGTCTTCCCATAACTCCATCTCAAACCCTATTGTTCTTATCTTTTCGTGAAACTGTAGGGACTGCTGTCAAATATTCCCATTTCAAATACAAGATTTTGATAATTCAATGTGCATTTCTAAGAGAGCGTCGTACTTTCAGGTTGCAGAATAGAAACAGGGCTTAGTGATCATTTCCCTGCTATCCAGTCTTCTTTGAGATCATGTCCCTTGTGGCATCTCTTACATTCTGAGTCTTCACAGGGATTTTATGGCCTGTGGGGCATAGTTCTTAGCCATGACTCCCACAGCCTTTCCATCTTGTCTCCTGTTAAAGTTTCTTAGCTATTTTCTTAGCTTTTTTCCTCACTCACTGAGCACTACTTCTGGTATTAAGAGCGCTTGCAGCTGCTCTTTTCATGTTTGTGTTCCTATTCTTCACTGGTCTGCTGCAATCTCCTCTGTGCTGCCAGTATGTAGGTCAGCATCACTTTTGCTCAAGCTGCTGTTAGAGAGTGATCTGGGCCTGAGTGTAAGTTCTGCTGATGAACTGGTTGTCTCTTTTGCCAAAAAAATTATTCTGCCTCTTATTAATTCTTCTTTTAACATTCAGTATATGCAATGTTCAGCAAAACTCTGATCTGCAATAATAAAAGCTTCATCTGCTTGCCCTTGTTCTTGGCACCTCCTAGCAAATTTGGCCTTTTCATGTATTATATTTTGCTTGTCTGTGACATCGACTTCAAAAGCCTCTTTTTTTCCTTTTTTTTTCATCTTTTTTTCTTTCTTCGGTGTGAGACACAGACAAGCAACAGCAGCAGGTGTAGCCAGGGCAAATACCAAGGAATCTACATGATATTCTTTTACCTTTCTGAATGAACTCCTGAACTTTTCAGCTTCAGCAGAAGCTAACTTGCCAAAATCAATATTCTGCTTGTTCCTTTTTCTGCCCAGATACCTGAAAGAAAACCCTCTGAAGGAGTGGCACTACAGCAGAAAGATAAAGCAGTAATGAGCTGAGAGGTGATGGCATGGTAATGGGTGGTTGCTTCTAATGATTTCTCTGTGTAGCAGAGTTTTAATACTCACCCACAACAGATGTGGTAGATGACAAAGAGAGATAAACAACTCTGTGACATGAAGCCTTGTGTCAGCCCCTGTGACACATTGTCTTTTCACCAACACCTTTTGCCTTTTCTCCATCTTCTTGCCTTGCAAGAAAATTGTTAATGGCAGCTACAAAAGGCAGACACCTAAATGTGCATGTCATTGTGTAAGTTTTCAATGGCTTCAAACTCCAGCGGCTTTTTTGCTACTGTAAGCATTTCTATTTTTAGCTGCATATTAATTACTAAGAAATGTCGAAACTTTTTTTATTTTTTGTGTGTGTGTGTGTGTGTTTATTGTTTTGGGATTTGTTGGTTAGTTGGTTTGTGTTTTGGGGTTTTTTTTTGTTTGGTTTGGGGTTTTTTTTGTGGGAAGAAAATGCCTCCCATTTCATTAGAACCACAGGAAAAGAAAGCAAAGTGTGACCGTCAATCGTTCATAATAATCAGCTGTGTGGCATCCTTAAGTCAAGTGCCAGAGGCATTAAGAAATTAAGGTTTACAATACAGCTACAAAAAGGGATTTTTTGGTAAGAATGCTTGCTACTTGTACTGCCAGTGTGATAACATCGTGATTTTTATGGTAAATAATAATACCAGCAATCATCATTATCAGAAACACAATAAATCAAAACTGACTTATCTAAACATGGGATTTCCCACAGGATATGTAATTTCAAGGCTGCAGCCTTGACAGAAGAGGATTGTTTAGATTTTTCTGCAAAATCCTCAGGTTTACAGTATTTTGCACAGCCTTTTGCATGGTAAGAATATGTATAGCCCTCCATTGACCTTTCTGTCTTTCCTTTCTATTCATTTTTCATGTTGTCTGTATGAAGTTGATAGCAATTTCTGCATTTCTTTCAGTGATCAGAAGCAATGATCAGTCAGAGTATCACATTCTTTGTTCACTGTCTGGAGCAAGGAGACAGCCCAAGAAGCACGAACACATAAAAAAACCTACATGGTGAGTTTGTTTCTGTCTTTTCCTCTCCTTTGTGTACCATATATCTCTTGGGGTGATTTCCATGTATATTTAGCATAAAAAGTGTGGTAGTCTGTTTCTTCTAACATCATGAAATTCAAAGAGATAAGGCTGGAACACTGCACTTGAGAGCCTGACATTAAATAAACATGGCCCCTGGATAAATAGTTAGTACTTCAGAAAATGAGGCCACCTCCTTAAGTGCTAAGTGTGGGTTTACGTGCCTCTCTCTCTATAAACAGCTGGGTTTGAACATTTTTAACCCAGTGCATAAATCCTCAGATAATTAAACTGGACGGTGTATCTGTGCTTCACTGGTACAAGAACAAGGGCAACTGAAAACCCTAGGAGTGATTTGCCATGGGAAAAATATGAGATATGTCTTCAGATAACCAGTTTGTCTTCAAAGATGCTAGTGAGGGAGTCAAGATTTTTTGAGATTTCTGAAGTCCATCTTAGGTTTCAGTTGGAAGGATATATGAAGATCTAAAATTTCAAGCCAAACGTTGTCTAAAAAGGTAGCTTTGGATGAAGCAAAGCTATTTATTTTGATCAAATTAAAATTTATTAATTTCCATTTTTACTGCAGTATGTGCATAAAATAGAATACAATAACAACATTTTAGGCCATTTGGAAATCAGGAAGTTAATTTGAAAACTAACTGCTTCTGCAGAGAATTTTTGCATTATTACATCAGGATTTTCAATGGAAAATGTCCCTAAAAAATGTTTGACCATGACTACATGAGATCCAACTCCGAGCAGGAAACTGAAGCCCTCATGTCCAAGACCATGTGAAGAGTGTTGTATCTTCCACTGTGCTACTGAATGGACACACACAAAACTACAGGCATGATACAGCAATGGACTAGCAAGGACTTCAACACTGCTATTGTAGTTGAAAGCAATTAGGAACAGCCCAGACAGAGAAAGATTTTCTTACTTCTGCTACTTGAATCTGAGAATAAACATAACTTGAAGAGTTAAGCTGTAAATTAAAACTGATAGTAGCTGTATAGGTCTGAAATTAATTATTGGAAAACTTTTTCTGTAACATAATCCAAAGTATATTTTAATTGGATTCTAATGTTTTCTTTTTTAAGGAGACAGCTGGAGCTCCATCTGGCCTCATTTCTCACAACACAATCTATTTTGTAGTATAATACTTCCAATATGGTAATTACTATTGTTGGTTGTAAAAAACCGTAAAGTTTCAGTCTGGACAATTTCATCTGGCCTTGCAATAAAGCTGACTCAACTTTCAGTATGCTGTTGCTCAGCATATTAAAAATTATGTGCCACTGAAAACAGCAATAAATAGCCAGATGAAAAAAAATTGTTTGGTATTTGAGCATATCCCTTAAAAACAGATGATTCAAATGCAAAA